>JAMWYP010000152.1:600000-1165789 GCA_025563575.1 Acacia pycnantha
AATGTACTGAAAAAATCGTTCATGATTTTGAATATTTTAGGATCTTAAAAAAATATTTTATGATACTGACTGGTACTAAAAAAAAATACTTCAGGATATGAAAGGTACTGAAAAAATACTTTTTAATCTTGAAAAATTATTTTAGGATCTTTGAAAAAATTTCTTAAAGTATATTTTTAATATTAGTCAATACCTTGAAATATTTTTTTTAAATCTTAATTATTTTTCTAAGAGTACGAAATGTTTTTTCAGTATGATTCAATATCCAAAAATATCTTTTTAACGAAGCTAGTCCTTCATTGTTTTGGCACAAAACAGTGCTGTTTAGGACAAAGCCGCGTCCGTATATCTTCCCATAAAGTTTTTATTACTCAATAACAGTTCTCACTCTACATGTAAACGTCATCATGAATTCACACCAAGCAAGTGATACTGACATACACCGAATGAATTCACATATATATATACTCTTGTGAAACCAAGTCCAAATATTGGAGGATTTGTGTGGGGATACTTTATCTTGAGCCAAGCCACCAGCACTACAATCACCATTATAAGGGGGTCAGATAGGAAATATCAAATTAAGTTGAAAAATGGGGGTAGCATTAATTTATAAAGAGACGAGTAACTTCCTCCATGGATCCTCCAAAGACTATATCTGTGGAATTGGTTTCATAAAACTTATGCTGCATTTTATTTTCTAAATCATTCGATGTCTCCTTCATTTCCTGTGTGGACAAACATGGGAGCTTTATTTGGTGCCTTTGGTTCGGCAGACGAAGAAGACGATGAATAGTATCCACATCAATTGCCTCCTCTACAATTTCAAACATTACCTGTGTTATGGACCTTTAACTGGGCCCATTAGCGAACCGGCCCAGCAGGGGGCAATCCGCGCCAGGATCTCAACTGACCCATAAGGAAGGCCAAAACCACGGAGGATCCGAACCAAAGGATCTATTCCCGGGATGGCAGCCTAGATTCTCGGATGCACATCATACGGGGATCAGAAGCCCTAACCCTAAGGTACACTCTATAAATAGGAGTTACACGACGAAAGTACACACGTTCTAATCTCTAAACTATTTACATACAGTCACACTGTGCACACACCCCACCCCTTTGGCGAAAAGCCTGGTTGTGTACAGTGATCCTACTTTCTCCTGGACGCTTGCCTCATAGGCATTCAGGAAGAGTCCATTGATCCAATATCAAAGCACCAGCCTATCGGGTTGGACATCTGTGTTCTACACCAGAACAGTGGCGCCGAGCGTGGGGAGACACTCCAAAGTTATATGGATCGATTTAAGCATGCGGCCTTACAGGTGCGTGGACTAAAGGAAGACGTACACGTACACCTTTTAGCCGCTGGCCTAGATGGTGAATCTCGGCTTGCTGAATCATTTTTTAAGGAACCTGCCAAAAACCTCAACGACTTCATAACTCGGTCGAAGAAGTATCTTGAGATGGAGCAGATGCGCATAGCAAATGCTCCCAGGAGGGACTGGGGCAGAATCACTCCCCCTAGACGCAAAGAACACCCGGAGAATAGGAAAAAAGACTCCCACGGTAGAAGCTCGGATAACAGGCCCCGAGGGGGTAGGTTCGATGCAAAAAGTAAATATGAAAGGTACACACCCTTAAACGTTCCGCGATCCCAAGTTTGGAAAGCAATGGCTATGGCCGAGATGAAAAAGGTCGACCGACCTTGGTTATCGAAGGTCCAGGGTGGATCAGTCCAAATATTGTGCATTTCATGATGGACGGGGTCATACTACGGACGAGTGCTACGAACTCCGAGACGCTATTGAGAAATTCGTATGAGATGGCAAGCTTCGACAATACGTCATAGAATCCCAGAGATGAAACAGAAAACGCAAGTGGGGAAGCCGTAGCAAAAGCCCAATCCAAAAGCAGAAGAAGCAGGATGACAAACGCAAGCGTGATAAGCGGAGCAATGGGTGGCAGCGGAGATACAACGAGCCAGAGAAGAAAGTATTTACGAGAAGTCCTGTCAGTGAGAGATCGACCGAAATTCAAGGAGGGTCTTAACAGACCAGAACCCCCGCCATTATGCTTTACTAGGGAAGATCTCAAGGACGTCGTCCCTGGGCATCAGGATGGTTTGGTTGTGACAGGAATCCTAGTCCATTGCCGAGTTATGCGAATATTCGTAGACGCCGGGAGCTCGGCTGACATCCTCAGTTGGGATGCTTTCAAGAGAATGAACCTGGACCAGGAAGATTTGAGGTCCTATAAAATGACCCTCATAGGGTTTAACAAAGAGCATTCACGCCCCAAGGGGTTCATCGATCTCAGGTTTACTTTGGGAACAAAGGAAGCCTTTAAATCAGAGCGCGTGAGATTTATAGTAGCCGACTTCCCCTCGCCGTACAATATTATACTGGGTAGGCCAACTATTCATAACTGGGATATGCTGGTCTCCACCATGCATCAAAAGCTCAAAATGATCAACAGTCAGGGAGCCGTGGTCACGGTCAAGGGAGATCAGAAAGAATCTTGACAGTGTTATTTTGAAACAGTCAGAGAAGGAGAGGGCTGCCCTTCATCCCTACCACGAATCCGCGATGGCGACAGGGGTGCAAATCGGAGAAAGCCGGGACTCCAGGAGCGGACCGTGAATACGGTAGAATTAGACCTACGGGATGAAAAAGAAGAGCAACGACCTGAGTCGGCAAGTGAATTGGAGGATCTAGTGTTGGGAGACCCTTCGCAGATAACGAAAATTCGGCAAACACATTGCTCCAGAACTCAGAACCGTGTTGGTGAAATTATTGAGGAAGAATCAAGATGTCTTCGCCTGGAAGTCATCCGAGATACCTGGGGTCGACCCAAAGTTTTGTTGTCATAAACTGGGAGTCTACCCGGGATCGACGCCGGTATCCCAGAGAAAGAGGAAACTCGACCCAGAAAGGAGGAAAGCCCTAAAGGAGCACGTTCGAGAACTCTTGAAAGCGGGCTTTATCCGTGAAGTTCAATACACTACTTGGTTGTCCAACGTGGTAATGGTTAAAAAACCGAATGGAAAGTGGAGGGTATGCACGGATTACACGAATCTAAATAAGGTATGTCCCAAAGATTCATACCCAATGCCCAACATCAATCAATTAGTGGACGACCCGTCTGGGTTCCAGCTCCTCTCCTTCATGGACGCCTACTCCGGATACAACCAAATAGCAATGTATCAAGAGGACCAAGAGAAGACGACCTTTATTACAGAGAAGGCCAACTACTGCTACAAGTCATGTCATTCGGATTGAAGAACGCTGGAGCGACGTATCAAAGAATGATGAACAAAGTCTTCGCATACCAACTCGGTCATAATATCGAGGTTTACATTGATGACGTGATTGTTAAGACAATTGACCCGACACATCATATCCAGGATTTGGAGCAGACGTTCGACAAACTAAGGACTTATCAAATCTGTTTGAACCCTGCTAAATGTGCATTCGGGGTCCTAGCGAGAAAGTTTTTGGGTTTCATGTTAACAAACCGAGGTATCAAGGCGAACTCGGACAAATGCAAGGCCGTGCTGGAAATGAAAGCCCCGAAGAAGAAAAAAGAAGTCCAACAGCTAACAGGAAGGTTGGCTGCGTTGACCAGGTTCTTGCCAAGGTCCGCGGAAAAGGCTCTACCTTTATTCAGGTTGCTGAAAAAGGAGGCATCAGGTGGCTGGAATTCGAATTGCGACGCCGCTTTCGATGAGATAAAACAATGTCTGGAAAATCCTCTAATCATGTCCAAGCCCGAACCCGACGAGAGCCTATACCTCTACTTATCCGTAGGAGAGGAAGCCGCCAGCGCGGCTCTGGTCAGAGAGGATGAGCACGGCCAAATACCGGTTTACTTTGTTAGCAAGGCCTTGCATAACGCGGAACTCCGGTATCAAAAATTGGAGAAAGTGGCTTTTGCCTTACTTACCTCGGCCTGTCAACTTCATCTTTATTTCCAGGGACATCGCATCATTGTCAGAACCAGCCAGCCGATACGACCAGTACTCCACAAGCCAGATTTAGCGGGAAGGATGACGAATTGGGCCATAGAACTGTCCGAATTCGACATTACTTATGAAGCTCACCACGCAATTAAATCACAGGCATTAGCCGATTTTGTCATGGAACTAACCCCGTCTGGCAAAGTGGACTATGAACAGGTCAGTGAGTGGAAAGTTTGTGGATGGATCGTCAAATGTTAAGGGCAATGGAGCCGGAATCATCGTTGAGAACCCAGAAGGAGTTACGATTGAATATTCACACCAGTTGAAGTTCCCGACGTCAAATAACCAAGCAGAGTATGAAGTTTTAATAGTCGGGCTCATGCAGGCAAAGGAGAACGGGGCCACAAGAGTTAAGGTTTTCACCGACTCGCAGCTTGTGGCGGCGCAAATTGATGGCACCTATCAAGCAAAGGGTCTGTTAATGGAAAAATACCTCTTTAAGGCAAAGGAGGTAATGTCTGGGTTCGACGAGGCAACCGTTACACACATTCCAAGAGGGGAAAATACGAGGGACGACATCCTCTCAAAGTTGGCAAGTACAAAAATTTCAGGGTGTCACCGAATGGTGGTTCAACAAAATCTCGAAGAACCAATCTACACCATGGCTATCTCGGTTGAATCGGACTGGAACCAATAGAGGATTATCTGGAGAGAGGAATCCTTCCCGATGACGCTATTGAGGCCAAGAAGTTTGTCAGGAATGCAGCAAAATACGCGATGGTGGAAGATCAGCTTTACCGTAAGGGCCTACATTCTCCCATGCTGAAATGTTTGAACCCAGTTGAGGCCGGTTATGTGTTAGCCAAGATACACGAAGGAATCAACGGCCAGCACATGGGAGCTAAGGCGCTCTCCAGAAAAACTCTTTGAGCAGGATATTACTGGCCGACCTTGGAGGCCGATTCAAAGGACCTCGTGAAGAAATGCGGCAGTTTCCAGAAACACGCGAAGATAATTTGGTCACCCCCAGCCAAGCTAACATTAATCTCGGCTCCATGGCCTTTTTACAAATGGGGCATGGACATCTTGGGCCCGTTCAAAATAGCATCGGGACAGCTACGATGGCTGATTGTCGCCATTGATTACTTCACAAAGTGGATCGAGGCTGAACCGCTAACTACAATCACGTCAGCTCGCGTGCAAAGATTTTTTGAGGCCAACATCATTACACGTTTCGGTATCCCAGCCGAGGTCATTACGGATAATGGAACCCAGTTGCTGGCACGGGTTTCCGAGAGATGATGTCTGGATTCCACATCCAGCATCATTTCGCTTCCATGGAACATCCTCAGTCTAACGATCAGGCTGAGGCTACAAACAAGATCATTGTCGACGGGCTGAAAAAAGTGGATGGAGGAAGTAGAGTCGACCTGGGTGGAATAGCACACTATGTTCTTTGGGGATACCGAACAACGGTCCAGACATCCACTCAGGAAACCCCATATAGGCTGACCTACGGCTGTGAGTCGATGATTCTAGCTGAAATAGGCCTGCCCTTATGGAGGAGGGAAAGCATTCTTCTGCAAGGAGAGGTGACCAATAACAAGGCTTTGGCGACTGAACAAAACTTGGTCAACGAAATCCGAGTCACGGCACACTGCCGGGATATTGCTACGAAACAGCTCATCGCGGCTAGGTATAACAAAAAGGTAAGACCTCAGTCATTCCTACAAGGCGACCTAGTTCTCAGAAGAGTCGACGTTGGAAACAGGAATGCCAGCGACGGCAAGCTTGCGGCTAACTGGGAAGGTCCTTACCGCGTTCGAGATAAACTGGACAAAGGAGCATACATACTGGAGACCTTGGACAGGAAACCAATAAAACGAACGTGGAACACAGATAAGATAAGAACTTACTATAGCTAGATTTAGAGTCTTCTTCCAATTACTATCTCATTGCATTTTTATTTTATTCAATTTGATTCTTAAAATCTGATGTTGTCCTATTGGCTTTTCCTTGTTAGCAATTGGTGTGTCGAATAAAAGAAAAACTCTCATTCGAGAGCGTTTATTCACTCTCCGTACATTGTCTTTCATCACCAAGGTATTGATAAAACCCAGCTTTTTAGTCAGAGGGAGTTGTCTCCGTAAAGCTATCGCAGCTCGGACGCTTCCTAACTTACTCCAGGATATCAAGCTGAACAGTCATGTAGACCCCGATCAGGTCAAAATGTTCGCATGTCTCGGTGAATAACCGAGCCCGGATAAGTGAAAGCTTCCCTTTATCCTAGGATTGTCCCGGTCAACGAACCCGAAATTCTATGAGATAGTCTAAGTACTGACCCCTCATCACACTCTATCTTCGGTTTCAGTACCGGATGAAAATTCGTAGATTCTACACATTTCGTCTGTGACTTTGGCCCGGTCGCTCATAGGAAATCCAAAAAACAAATGCGAGTTCAGTTATTATGTTCGGCATCCGCATGAATGATTCTACTGATGAGTTCAACGGATAAAGAACGATTGCATTAAAGACCAGATTAGCCAATCTTTGTCTAACAAAACAACCGGTTGATAACCCCGGTTCATACAAACAAACAAAAGAAACAAAAACAAAAGTTCAGCTTCCTGGAGCGCCGGTAGAGACTTTTTTGCCCCCTTCAGTCTCTTCTTCAGCTCGGCCGCCATTTGGCCGGGATTCCGAAGCGACGACGGGTGACTCGGTATACGGGACGAACTGGTCATCCTCGAAATAAGATCGGAAGTGATAACCCATGATATTCAGTTCGACGCCGGGGTTAATGTGCCGGATTTGCGCTAAGGCATTCTTGAAGGCGTCTCCCACAGCTTCTTTAAGCATACCAATCATCTCGGATCGTTTCTCCTGAGCCTCTGGCAGTGAAGCCGAGGTTGAATCCATCTCGGCCTTTAGCACATCCTTCTCTTTAACGTCGTCAGCCCGCGCAGCTTGAAGATTGTCGACTAGAGTATTCGTCTTTTCCAAGGCCTCTTTGGACTCCCACAGCTCATCTTCCAGCTTTTCAGACGAGAGCTTTCTTGTTTGGACCTCTTCAGAAGCCGCTTCCATTGCTGTAGGGCCTCGTCTCTCTCAGTCTTCATGCACCGCAACTCGGCCGTAGTCTCCACGAAGTTGTGCTTCATAGTTAAGAAGATTTGTGACAATCCAGCCGCCTGTACACCATTAGTGTCGATGGCCTGAATCTCACGTTCATCAACCTCTGTCAGCGGAACTGGTTCACTAAACTGCCATGGGGGGAGAAGTGAGACGCTCAATTCCTCTGTTATACCCTTGCTCCACGAAACCCCACGAGGAAGCATGAAGGGCGGAGGTGGAAGAGAGCAGACTTGGGCCACAAAGGAGGGGCCATCGTTAGCCGAGTTCAGGGGTTGTGGAGCCGTGAGAAGGGATTGCTGGGCTTTTGGAACCAAGTTTGTCGAGCCGGTACGACTAGGCCTATCTTGCTTTTCTTCGAGGCGGCCGCCTTCGAGGATTGGCCGGTCTTCGCTTTTCTTGAGTTAGGAACCGACCTCTTTTTGCCCTTGCAAAGATCGGGCTCCTCTTCCTCCAGAACACTCAAATACCTTGGTTGTCCCCTCATCCTGGGATCTGCACAATATATAAAACATAACGTTAGCGGACATAACGATCAAAATATCACAGGTTTAAGAAAATATTGTGCAGCATGTCGGCAAGAAGGAAACCCGTACTCACCCCCGAGCCGGTCTCTTCCCGATATTGGGCTACCAATGAAGCTGTGCCGACAGTGTTGTTCTTCTTCACATGAGCAACAATGCGGTCGACGGCACTGACCTCCTTTCCCACCAGGTTCGCCCTATCAACGCGGTAGGAAGTCGGGGAAACGTCGTGGTGATCCTTTGACCAGTATAACGGGAATCGCCATTCGACATCCTTGGATTCGGGGCCGAGAAGAAACCAGGTCTTTACACCAGATTTCGCCACAACTTTAAAGAAACTGGCCTTAAAGTGCTTGAAGGAGTCAGAAACCGGCGTGAAGAGCCACCTATTCACAATACCCCGGATAGACGTCCAACCCTTTAACTCGATTCCTTCCTTACCAGAACGAGAGGTGTGGGGAGTAAAAAAATAGAAAAACATGGACGTTATACAAGGAAGCTTTAAGTTCCGACACGGCTTTTCAAACGCTATAATGTAACCCCAACCATTAGGGTGAAGCTGGGAAGGAGCTAGGTTAAGAAATTGCAAAATGGCCATTTGAAACTCGATGAACGGGAAGCGAACACCGAGCTGGGTCATGAAATTCCAGTAGAAGAAGAAGTACAACGCATGGCTCCCTTCTCTTACAGAACAAACCGGCTCGTCGTCATCCAGAAGGATGAGGGTATAGCTCTCAGATTCGTCTACAGGGAGGTTGGCGATATCAGCCGCGCTCATCAAAGAACGAAATGACAACACCTCATGGGTAATCCATGGGTACTTCTCCACCAAAACACGTGGGGAGCTTGATGGGCTTGACTCACCAGACGTAGACTCCACAGTTTGGGAAGAAGAAAATGATGCCATTTATACCTATCACAAAAAGATAAAAATCAGAACATGCCTAACATACCTGCAGTCAAAGAGCTAAGGTACTTTTGTGATTGCGTAGATAAGATGAGACGAGACTCCGGTTCAACAAGATCAAGCTTTTCTGGAGCCACTTTGGAAACAGAGACAAGGTTATGGCGGCAAGAGGCCAGGAGCAACTCGGCCATAGAAGTATTGCCACTGGAGATCAGACGAGCACTCTCGTATGTACAATCATAACAGGGGCCAACAAGGTTCCCCACATCCGATCTCGGGTCCGTCCTCCACAAATCAGCGGACTGCTTAATAGGAGGCACCGCGATAAGAGCGTTTCCATCACGGCTCCATGATCTCATACTTCGGGATACCGAGGCCAGGATGACTTGGCTTCCACTCTGAATTCCTACGCCCTTCATCCCGAACCTCTGGGCGCCTTTCTCCTACTTCCGCCACGATACCCACGAAGAAAGGCTGCTTGTTTCTCTTCTTCAAGAAGTTCATCTCCCCAAAACCAAAAGCGAGGTCTCAGGTTAACCGTTCGCCACAACTCCTAGACCTCCTCCGGAGTCATCCCTTTCATATTCATGGGTAACAGAAGCGATGCTCCCAGAACACGCGAAATGGCAAGCACAAAAAAGGGGGAAAGGAATGGGAAGGTGTGAAGGTATTTCAGGAAATCATGGGTTAACAGTCAAGGAAAGACACAAAGTCATACAGACAGTGGTTTTTATAGATATAAGAGGAGAAGATTCAGAGGGTAAGAGCTACCCAGAGAATCGAAGGAAATCTAGGAAACATAGAAAACACAGAACCTAACGTAGGGCAAGAATCACAAGCAGAAACTAAATTTCAACATCACAGACAAGAGCAAAATGGAAGAAATAAGAACAGAAGGGTCAGTACCTGATGATCAGAAGGTGAAGGAACCCCTAAAAGATGCGAACTGTATACACACGAGAAGGAAGTTTTTCAACCGACCTGTAAGGCCAAAACCACATAGGATCCGAACCAAAGGATCTATTCCTGGGATGGCAGCCTAGATTCTCGGATGCACATCATACGGGGATCAGAAGCCCTAACCCTAAGGTACACTCTATAAATAGGAGTTATACGATGAAGGTACACACATTCTAATCTCTGAACTATTTACATACAGTCACACTGTGCACACACCCCACCCCCTTGGTAAAAAGTCTGGTTGTGTACAGTGATCCTACTTTCTCCTAGACGCTTGCCTCATAAGCATTCAGGAAGAGTCCATTGATCCAATATCAAAGCACCAGCCTATCGGGCTGGACATCTGTGTTCTACACCAGAACAACCTGTTATTTGAAAATAATAATAATAACAACAACAACAACAACAACAATAAACGCACGGCTGTCACGAGAAATCACAAAGTTAAAAAATCGGTTAGGTTATGAGGGTGGAATTGCTCTATTTTAATATTTGATGTGCAGAATTGCATCTTTGAATATTTTAGGGCGCACCTCCAAACAAATTTGGGAAAATTACGCGCAGGTCTCAAGGAAGAGAATTTATCACAATAAAGTCCCTTGAAATCATGAAATTACACAGAAGTCACAAGGGACCTGGTTGTAATTAAATCTCAATGTACAATTACCAATCTCACCTTCTCTTCCAATTCCACTCTCTCTCTGTTCTCCTTCTTCCTTCTCCTCTCTCTCCTCTCTCCCTTTTTCTTCTCTCTTTCAGTTTTGAACGTTCGATGCTCTCTTCTGCTCCCTAAATTTCTTGTCAACCCTAGCCATACATCATTTGTCGAGCCCCAGCAATGTGTCGTCGACAACCTGAAGTCTTGGTTTCAAATCAACGGTAACAAGTAAGAACAATGTGAAGGAAGCTTTTGTGTTTATGGAATTTGGTTTTGTTTGCTTGTTTGTGCACAATATATTGAACTCAATGATCTCGGTGTTTTGAATTTTTCTACTGGTTTCGCTAAAAAATCTTATAAGCTTGTTGCAGTGAGTGCCCAAATATTAAGTTTACATGCTTCTGTTTTGGGGAGACATTTCTAAGAAGTTAAGGCTACGTCTGATAGGAGGGAATGAGAGTCAATGAGTAGGTGCAAATAGTCACTTACTCATACAACTTAATATTTTGAAATGATATTCACTTCTTAAGCTAGCCTTATATAGCTGTCAAAGTTCTCAGAAGATGTTGTAAATATATGTTTTTTCTGTTGTAAATATAGCATTTGTTGTTGTAAATAGCCTATGGATGTGAGAAATGAAAAAAATTTAGGTTTTCGAAGCTTATTGTTAATATATGTGTTTTCTGTTGTAAATATAGCATTTGTTGTTGTAAATAGCCTATGGACGTGAGAAATGAAAAAAATCCAAGTTTTCAAAGGTTATTGTAAATATATGTTTTTTCCGTTGTAAATATAGCATTTGTTGTTGTAAATAACCTCTGGATGTGAGAAATGAAAAAAAAAATCCATGTTTTCAAAGGTTGTTGTAAATTTATGTTCTTTCTGTTGTAAATATAGCATTTGCTGTTGTAAATAGCCTCTGGACGTAAGAAATGAAAAAAATCCCAAGTTTTCAAAGGTTGTTGTAAATATATGTTTTTTATGTTATAAATATAACATTTGTTGTTGTAAATAGCCTCTGGACGTGAGAAATGAAAAAAATCCAAGTTTTCAAAGGTTTTTGTAAATATATGTTTTATCTGTTGTAAACATAGCATTTGTTGTTGTAAATAGATAAATGCTATATTTACAACAGAAAAAACATGTATTAACAACAACCTTTGAAAACATGGATTTTTTTCATTTCTCACGTCCAGAGGTTATTTACAACAACAAATACTATATTTACAACAGAAAAAAACATATATTAACAATAAGCTTCAAAAACCTGGATTTTTTTCATTTCTCACGTCCAGAGGCTATTTACAACAAATGCTATATTTACAACAACCTTTTAAAACTTCGATTTTTTTTTTCCATTTCACACGTCCAGAGGCTATTTACAACAATAAATGCTATATTTACAATAGAAATTAAAAAGTATATATTAACAATAAGCTTCGAAAACCTGGATTTTTTTCATTTCTCACGTCCAGAGGCTATTTACAACAACAAATGCTATATTTACAACAGAAAAATCATATATTTACAACAACCTTTGAAAACTTGAATTTTTTCATTTCTCACGTCCAGAGGCTATTTACAACAAAAAATGCTATATTTACAACATAAAAACACATATATTAACAATAAGCTTCGAAAACCTGGATTTTTTTCATTTCTCACGTCCAGAGGCTATTTACAACAACAAATGCTATATTTACAACAACCTTTGAAAACTTTGATTTTTTTCATTTCACACGTCCAGAGGCTATTTACAACAATAAATGCTATATTTACAATAGAAAAAGTATATATTAACAATAAGCTTCGAAAACCTGGATTTTTTTCATTTCTCACGTCCAGAGGCTATTTACAACAACAAATTCTTTATTTACAAAAGAAAAATCATATATTTACAACAACCTTTGAAAACTTGGATTTTTTTCATTTCTCATGTCCAGAGGCTATTTACAACAACAAATGCTATATTTACAACAGAAAAACACATATATTAACAATAAGCTTCGAAAACCTGGATTTTTTTCATTTCTCATGTCCAGAGGCTATTTACAACAACAAATGCTATATTTACAACAACAAAAAACATATATTTACAACATCTTCTGAGAATTTTGACAGCTATATAAGGCTAGCTTAAGAAGTGAATATCATTTCAAAATATTAAGTTGTATGAGTAAGTCACTATTTGCACTTACTCATTGACTCTCATCCCCTCCTATCAGACGTAGCCTTAACTTCTTAGAAATGTCTCCCCAAAACATAAGCATGTAAACTTAATATTTGGGCACTCACTGCAACAAGCTTATAATATTTTTTAGCGAAACCAATAGAAAAAATTCAAAACACCGAGATCATTGAGTTCAATATATTGTGCACAAACAAAACCAAATTTCAAAAACACAAAAGCTTCCTTCACATTGTTCTTACTTGTTACCGTTGATCTAAAACCAAGACTTCAGGGCATCGACGATGACAACGACGCATTGCTGAGCCTTGGTAAACAGTGTATGGCTAGGGTTGACAGGAAATTTAGGGAGCAGAAGAGAGCATCGAACGTTCAAAAGGGAGAGAGGAGAGAGAGAGAGAGGAAAAGGAAGAAGGAGAATGGAGAGAGAGTGGAATTGGAAGAGAAGGTCAGATTGGTAATTGTACATTGAGATTTAATTACAACCAGGTCCCTTGGGACGTCTGTGTAATTTCATGATTTCAAGGGACTTTCTTGTGATAAATTTTCTTCCTTGGGACTTGCGCGTAATTTTCCCAAAAAAATTTAGGGCGTTGACTGCACTTTTGCCTAAATTTACATCATAATTTAATTTATATTATTTTAGGGGTTAAGGGGTAAAAATATACATGTGCTTGAGCGCTCAACACTATATATTTTTTTTTATATGCAAAAGTGACTACGTGGTTACAAATTATATACAAAAATACTGTTTAACCATTAAGTTTGACTTTTTTTACTGAATGGACAATGATGTGGCTTTTAAAGTACAAAAATACACAAATGGTTTGACTAAAAGAGTGTCCAACACCAAGTACTTTTTTTAAGTACAAAAATACCGCTTAACTGTTAGTTTGACTTTTTTTTTATCTTTTTTCAGTATCTTGAACTATTTTTTTAGTACCAGAAAGTACCCAAAAATAATTTTTCAAGATCATAAAGTATTTTTTTCAATACCAGTCAGCACCCTTAAGTGTTTTTTTAGTACCATTCAATACCCCGAAATATTTTTTCAAGATCAGAAATTATTTTTTAGTACCAGTTAGTATCCTGAAGTATCTTTTTAGTACCAGTTAGTATCTTAAAGTATTTTTTTAGTACCATTGAGTACCCCGAAATATTTTTTCAAGATCAGAAAATATTTTTTCAGTATCAATTAGTATCCTGAAATATTTTTTTAGTATCAATCAATATCTTGAATTATCTTTTTACCAGTCAGTATCTTGAAGTATTTTTTAGTACCAATCATTACCCTGAAATATCTTTTCAAGATCATAAAGTATTTTTTTAGTACCAGTCAATACCCATAAATATTTTTTCAAGATCCTAAAATAATTTTTCAAGATCATGAAATAATTTTTTTCAGTACCAGTTAGATCTTGAAATATTTTTTCAAGATCCTATATTTCAGGGTATTGACTGGTATTATTTTTTCCACACAAAAAAGTCAAATTTAACGGTTGAATGATATTTTTGCACCTAAAAAAAACACTTGATGTTGAGTACTCTCTTTTTTTTTTGTCAACCACATGTGTATATTTGCACCTTAAAAGTCACGACATTGTCAAGTTAGCAAAAAAAGTCAAACTTAACCATCAAATGGTATTTTTGCATCTAACTTGTAACCATATAATCACTTTTGTACTGAAAAAAAAGAACTTGGCGTTGGACGCTCTTCCGAAAAAAAAACATGTATTTTTGCCTTTAACCCTTATTTTAGAGGATATTGATAGCAGCCGGACCAAAACGTCCGCACATACTTAAAAGTCTTGTTCTTGTAAAGTTTGTTGACATAACAAGAATGAAATCGTAAGTATTCTGTGTCTTCGGCAAATTCACTTCTTTTTTGTTTTTCTTACAACATTATAAACATAAAAAACCTAAAAGAACCAAACTTAACACTAAGGTAACCGTTTTATCCTTAATGAGATTTTTTTTTTTTTCAAGAACAACAAGGCATTGCAATTTCTTAACCAAAGTGAAAGCACTTCACAAGCACATGCACACCCACACGAAAGCATCCAATGCTAGTGTGGCTATTTGACTGATCAAAAAATTAAAATAAATTATAAATATATAGGGAAAATTAAAATGAAGGGTCTAGAGGAAAACATTTATATAGAAAATATGACCATAAAAATTATAATTATTTAGAAGTACCAAATGCAAAAATATGAAAATAATAATAATAATATATCTCTAAAAAAATCTTCTGCATTCTCTCCAACATTCTCTCCCACATTTTATTTTTAAGACTAGTACAATTTTTTTTTTTTTAAAAAAAAAAAACCATTTCCGATCAGTATCATCTTCCTAAACGTGAATCCATCGCATCGTCTAGGTTCGCCTTCGAAAATTCCTGACGTCGAGTACTCGTGAGCTCCGAAAGCGTACTCTACTATGTGAACTACAACAACCAAATAGCAATTCCGAATGTCTTGAGAAATTACAGATCTAAGAATTCAAATTCAAACTAAAAGAGATTTGAGCTCCAAGACTAACCTGATCTATATATAAAATTCAATTTCAATTTCAAATTTAGATCTGTAATTTTCAGAGCGTGCGATGGATTCACGTTTAGAAAGATACAGATGGAAGAGCTTGCTGACGAATACAAAGGAAATTTGCTCCGCCACCAACAATTTCCTCACCAAGTGTTATTCCTCCTCCTCTTCTACTCCCTCTTGGCGATGTACTCTCAGAGGCAGAGACGTCATTGTTTTCCAACGCAAGTTCCATCAGTGCTTGCATCTCCGACAACCACACACATCTACCTCGTGTACGACTTCATAAATGGAGCTAATCTCTCCAATTGTTTGCAAAATAAGAAGAACCTTAACTTCACGGTCCTGTCCAGTTGGAAGTGAGGAGTACTGAGGAGTGTGAATGGGCGGAGGTAGCGAGGGAAAGGGAAGGTTTAATGGGACATCTTTTGGTGTCCTTTTTTAATTTGGGACGCCAAAAACCCTGCTTTTGGCATTCCAATTTTAAAAAGTGACGCCAAAAATCATCTTTATTCATCAACCATGGAACCAGCTTAAGGCGGAGGAGGTGTGGTAGGAGTTCTTCTGTTTGAACTTGGATGAGATAAGGAATGAGAGAGACTTTGAGAATGTTAGGGTATTACGATGCATAACGCACGAGTAAACAATTGGATTGGAAGGAGGTGTATGTTTGATTACATGGCACAAGCCCGCTATTGTTGCCAAGGACATGACGATATGAGACTGTTGAGTTGAGACTAATTGCTATGCGCTATGGGTTACCAACAAGGAGGTTTGAACTAGGTTAATTATGAAAGCTCCAGCATGGCCTTGGTTCTAATCTCTTACCGATTGCATTTGGAGGTCCTTCATGTTTGAGCTTCTCCACCTCTGTTCAAGCGACAACGTATAGGTGAATGGTGTAACATCCTAGATTTTAATTAATCCAAAGGTATAGGATTATTATTTTATGATTTGGGAAGCAAAATGAATCTTTCAGTAGAGTAATATAATTGATTGACGGGCCGCCTGAAAACACTATATATGTAATTAAGAGTCACATCACTAAACTGGTTGGGTAGTCTTTGAACTCAGGAATTTTTAAGGGTCAAAATGTCAAATGACAACATTTTGAGTGATTCCTATTGCTTTGTTAAGTGGACACCATAAGCTTTCTAAAGAGTTCTCATTTGCAATTTTTAGAGGTGTTTAAAGTTACCTACGAATTTTTGAAGTTGAACTCTTTTTTATTTGCCGCGTCTTTGGCCATGGCAACGTGTGCATCTCACCATGGCGAAGTTAAAATGTGTGCCTAGCTTTCTGGGACGAGGGTGAAAATTTACAAATTCGTAAAATGTGAAATTTAGATCATTGTTTTCAAAATATTGAGCTTTGAATGGATGTGCTCTGCTAGAACACACATATAGATCTCAAGAAGCATTCCTAAGCCCTCTAACTATCCACTTGGCATCCATAAGCACGTAGTTGTTGCACTGTGGGATGAGATTTAGTTACTAAGATGTTGATCTAACCCTTCTATTATTAAAATTTTTCTAGGTCAGAATGATAAGGTAGGAGCTTGGGGGATGGCGCTGGACTAGTAAAGATGATACCACTACCATAAAAAAGTGATTTTGCTTCCATAAAAGACGTCCATTATTTTAGAAGGGAAGTAAAGTATGAAGGTAGTGGTATTTTTGTAATTATGTGAAGCAAATTTGACATATTTGGCATCCTTTTTGTAATTCAGACGTAGAAAGAAGACTTTTGGCGTCCTGAATATAATTTAGGATGCCAAAATCAGTATTTTTTGTGTCCTAATTAAAATTTAGGATGTCAAAAATAAACCCTAGCGCCATGTTTGGTGCGAAAAACAATATTTTTGACGTCCTAAATTTAATTTAGGACACCAAAAGTGAACTTTAGTATTTTTGGTGTCATAAATTTTTTTTAGGACACCAAAAGTGATACTTTATACGTTCTAAATTTAAGTCAGGACACCTATATGGACACTTTAGGCATCCCAAATTAAAATTGGGATGCCTATATGCTTTTCCCTTCTAGTTTCCTGTGAATTGACTTGCTTTTCCTTTCTAGTTTCCCGTGACCTACTTTAACCTTCTCATTACCCATGACCTTTTTAAAATTTTTCCCTTCTCATTTCATCATCTCGGTCGAAACCCCAGCCCTCTCTATACCTTCAGTCGTCGAACCCTCTCTTGCTTCACCCTCCCTCGCTGGACCCTCTCTTGCCTCTCATTCCCTCATCGATGGCGATGTCATCGGCGTCTCGTTGACTTGTTCTTACTCACACACGCAGACACACAAGCATTCCTCAACGTCAGCGCCACCGTGACTCTCAGACACGTCGCCTCCTCATCCTCACCCTTCTTCCCTGGCCGCTCTCCCCTCGACGGATTACGCACTTGGGAACGAGACGCTGCCATCGATTTCATCCAAAACAACCCTAATAAGTGATTTTCCAGATTTGGCTTTTGTTGATTTTTCAGATTTGAGAGGGTTGAACACCAATTTTCACAGATCTGGAAGTCTCCCCGACGATGGTGTTGAGACAGTGAACGCCAATGTTTGCACCACTCTTTTGTCTGGTGTTTTTTTTTTATATTAAGTTGTATGAATGTTACTAGAATTTCATGAATTACTCTATTTTTTGCATTTTTGTTCCTTATTCCTTCCATTTTAGGGTACTAGAATGCGAGTTGTTAGTTACTTGTTAGGCTTTTTTCTTGTTTTATTGCATCTTCCTTTTTGTCTCTGTTTCGATGACTTTGTAATTTGTTCGTAGAAGTAAAAAATAAAGGCTTCTTTTTGCGTTTTTTTTTTTATATTCTTGCAGGTTCTTCTGGAAGTATGTTAGATTGTTAATTTGTTGTCCTTGCTCACTCTTCTTCCACGACCAACCCTCGAATTGGGTTTTTCTTCTTTAAAAAAAAATGCAATAAGGCATCCCATTGGGATGCCTAAGTCCAAACTTACTACTTCCCCCTAAATTTGGGATGCCTTAAATCAAGACTTACTGCGTCTCCGACATAGGCGTCCCAAAAAAGGGGGGGGGGCCGACAACGTTAAAACATATTTTTGTATTAATGTACCCAGCTTTTTGTGAATTATTATATGTTTTCTACCACTAGGATCAGAAATTTCATGTTGGATATATACAATTTATATGGTTTTCTACATCAGGGATTGTATTTCCGTGTCGTTCGCTCTAGGAAGTGACTTGCTCGTTGAGGCAAGGCGAGTGTTGCTTTGATTTTTGAATGATTTATTGAACTTTTTAAATGAATTCAAGTTCAGACTTGGACATGTTTTTTTGAGTTGGAAGCTTTAGGCCCCAAGCTAAGGTCCCTTAACGGTCATAACCATCAAAAGGTGTGGACAATATTGAGAAAATAATGTATTTTCTCATATTCAAATGTTGAGATACAACTCCACGTTTATATGCAAGAGAAAGAGACATGATAATAAAAGCTAATAAAGTATAATAACTATTGATTAGCTAGTGAGAATATTTTCAATAAATACAGAATATTCTCACACTTCCTCTCAAGTCGGATCATACATGTTAATCATTCCCAACTTACTTATTCAACTTTCAAATGCAGGTTTAATTAATTGTCATATTGTAGTATAGGTTTGTCACGTGGACAACCTGGGTTCCATCCCTGCCAACGGCACCATTGATTTGGTTGTGTCTTTGCACCTTGAGGTCAAGTGCAAAATAATTTAGACCAAGATTTTTAGTAAAGTGCAACACCTGGGTCGTTCTCTAGAGGAGCCTTTATTGAGCTACCTATGCTAACTAAGTATCCAAAATGCAAGAAAATATAGTGTTGGTTTGAAAGATCATTTCTTAACTACAACTGATTGGGTGCAATAAAGTAAACCCTAAGCGATTATTTTTTGTGTTTACTTTATAAAAATGGGATGGAGTATGAAAATGATTTTGAAAATATATGAAATGAATGCTATTGAAAATGGAGTAGTGACTATCCTTGTTCAATTAAAATAATGGGAGTTAGTTTTCTCAAAGTCTTGAAAGCAAAACCCCAAATAAACTCCTAGATCTAGTGTTCTTAATTAATAGTTACTCCTACATGGGAACCATTCTGTTCCCCAGCACTAATTCTGATATGAAACAGTTTTTTCTGATTCTGTGCCTAGGAAAAGTTCTGAGAATCAGAATTACATTTGTTAACTTATTTTATTTTCACTCCGAGAATCAGAATTACATTTGTTAACACATTTTATTTTTATTTATGTAATTTTTATATTCAAAACATTATTTATGTGGTGGCGGTGGCGATGGTGGCGGCGGTGGGGGTGGTAGTGGTAGTGGTGGTGGTGGCAGCGGCAGTCGTGGTGGTGGCAGTGGTAGTGGCGGCGGCGACGATGGCGGTGGCGGCGACGGTGTGGTGGTAGTGGCGGCGACGGTGGCGGTGCAGTGGTGGTGGCGGTGCGATGGTGGTGGTGGCGACGGTGGGGGTGGGGGTGGTAGTGGTGGTGGTGGCGATGGCGGTGGTGGTGGTGGCGGCGGCAGTCGTGGCGGTGGTAGTGGCGGCGGCGACGATGGCGGTGGCAGTGCAGTGATGGCGGCGGCGGCGGCGGTGCGGCGGTGGCGGTGGGGAGGGTAATTGATCCGTTGCTTAGGGTGATTGGAATTTCTTCGCTTCGTCAATGTCACGATCGAGAGAAGGGAAAGAGAGAAGGGAAAAATAGATTCTGGCTTTGTGCCCTGGAATAGAAAAGCAGAAATTTTATGCTTCTTTTTTTTATTCCCCAGCACAAAAAAGAAACCGGTTCATCCCGGGAACAAAAAAAAACCGGATTTACTAAACACAATTCCTATCCAATTTTGTTCCTGGGAACAGAAATGAAGAAAAAAATCATTCTGGGAGTGTTATCATGCCCACCCTTAGGCTTTGTTTGGTTTGGGGTGGGGAGGGAGGAAAATGGAGGGAAAAGTTATTTATGGTGGGGCGCACAAAAGTTTTCCTCCCCTTTAAATTTTTCCCTCCATTTTCCCTCCCTCCCTACCCCCAAACCAAACAAAGCCTTAGGAACCACTTAGATTGCAATTAAAATATGATTAATGTAACATGCTCCTCTAAAGAAGCATGCTCAAACGAGACATTCCAAAGCACAAATCGATTGTAGTAACTAAACAATAACATGCTAGCTAATACAATCTCACTTTAGATCCTAAAATACTTTTTCAAGATCATTAAGTATTATTTTTTCTGTACCATTCAGTATCCTCAGTCAGTATCCTGGAGTATCTTTTTAGTACCAGTCAGTACCTTAAATTATTTTTTCAACGTCCTAAAATAATTTTTCAAGATTATAAAATATGAGTTAGTATTTTTTCAACAACGGTCAATATCCTGAAGTATCTTTTTAGTACCTACCGTATCTTAAAATATGTATTTTTAAAAAAGAAAAAAAAGAAAAAAAAAGGATCAGTCAGTCAGTATCCTGGAGTATCTTTTTAGTACTAGTCAATACCCTAAAATATTTTTTCAACATCCTAAAATAATTTTTCAAGATCATGAAGTATTTTTTCAGTACCAGTCAGTATCGTGAAGTATCTTTTTAGTACTTACGGTATCTTGAAATATGTATTTTAAAAAAAAAGGGATACCTTAAAATATTTTTTCTAATATCCTAAAATAATTTTTCAAGATCATGAAATATTTTTTCAGCATCATATCTTTTTAATACCTACAGCATCTTGAAATATGTATTTAAAAAAAGAAAGAAAAAAAAGGAGGATCAGTGTTGTTTTCAAGGAAAGATGTGGACCGCAGTGGACAGGAGAAATGGACCGAATCAAAATCCTAGTTTTTGAGGAATTACATTTGGAAGACCTGGATAAAGTGAACTACGGAACCCGTTGCCTCCTCTAGCCTTGCCTTCTTTGAAAGATTATATGTGGGTAAGTCTTCTGCCTTCTTTTCTATTCCCATGGCTTCCTCCCCATCGGCTCACCTCTTTTCCTCTCTTAACAAATTATTTAAAAACTGGACTGGACGGTCAAACCTGTCCGGCCCGGAGCCCTCTTTGGCTCGTTTCACCAAGTTCACTCGTCCTATCTGTTGAGCCGCTTCGAAACGCTGTGAGCCAGCATTTGAGCCGGAAGACTCAACAAGTGCTCTCTCTCCTTAAGGAAATCCCATTCCCCAATTTCAGAGAGATTCTTCAACAATTTGACTCCCACCTCTTCCTGTGTTTACTCATGTCGACACGTCGTCAAGCTTCCATCTTGAATCGTCCTTCTCAGGTCTCAGCTATTGCTCCTTTGCTTTCTTTTGCTCCTTCCCCCTTTGATATAAAATCTAATTCATCTTTTTTTAAAGTGGGATTAAGTAAGGTAAATAAATTACTTAATTATAGTATATGTTATGTATTATTGATAATATATCAGTTTAAGTCATAAAAATTTGTTTGGAGAAAAATGATAAATATAAATATTTTAAAATAAATTAGCTAACCTTTTAATTTTTCTAAAAAGTCAGTTAGATCATATTAATGACAATAGGGGGTACTTCTTTATTCTTAGTTTATTTGATTTTCTTAAATACTCACTTTTGTTCTTAATATAAAGATCTAATTATGAAGTTAATATTAGTCTTAAATGTAAGACGTATTTATCATACTTGTCAATTTTTTCATAATTATCCCCTACTGATGCTCCATAAACTATGATCAAGTAAAATAGATATGAAAGGAATTAATGAAGATGATTATGGATTAAAAAAAAAACATATTATATTAGTTACCTTAATTATTTTTTTCTTTAATCTAATTAAATAGATTTTAGGCTAAAGTATATGCTTGGTCCTTTATGTTAATCTCTGGTATCATTTTAGTTTCTTAAGTTTGTAAAGTGCATGTTTAGTCCCTTAATGTTAACACTGTTAGTATGCAGAAAATACTGATTAAATAATTTTAAGCGATGACTTTACAATTAAATGTTGGTCAAACATACTTGTATGTTACTATTTTAATAAGTTAATATTTTAAATCCTATTAATTGAAAAATATTTAATATTTACCGATTGTTTTACGGTTTTTCATAGTTTGTGAAGATTAATTTTTTTTTTGTCAAAGAAAATTAAATATGTTTCAATTAATAGGATTTAAAATATTAATTTATTAAAATAGTAACATATAAGTATGCTTGATTAACATTTAATTGCATAATTATCGGTTAAAATTGTCGAGTCAGTTAAAGAACCAAACATATATTTTTACAAATTTAAAGAACTAAAATGATATAAGACACAAACCAAAAAAAACTAAACTTATACTTTAGCCTAGATTTTATCGAGGCAGTAAAATTTATGGGTTTATCGAGGCAGTAAAACTTATACTTTTGTACAGATAAGTGATCTTCCACGCGCATATATATATATATGGGTTTATCGTTTGTCATATCACTTAACATAAGGTTATATCAAGTCACCCCAAAACTACGTCGTTTTGGGAGTTAGAAGAATTAATTAAGGGTGTTTTGGTAAAATTTATGTAATAAATACAAAAACAAAAATATCAAAATACCCTTCATTTCTTCCCCTAACTCCTAAAACAACGTCGTTTTGAGATTAGGGGAATTAATGAACTCCTAAAACGTTGTAGTTTTGAGGTGACTTGATATAACCTTATGTCAAGTGACATGATAAACGATAAACTCATATATATATATATATATATATATATATATATATATATATATATATATGGGGGTTTAAACTTCTAATGTTGCATGAGAAGAAAAGATTCCTACACACACATGAAATGGTGGGACCCACACACACATATATATGTGTGTGTGTGGGTCCCACCATTTCATGTGTGTGTGACATGAGAAAACACTTCTCCTACAACATGAGAAGTTTTTTCCCATATATATATATATATATGGAGAAATGATATGTCCAGTGACTGGAGGTAATATTTTTTCCAGTCCCAGTGAGCCCCAAGCCACGTCGTTTGGTCTAGTGGATTCCATGTGTGAAATGTTTGCTTGCTTCTCACCCTTTCTTTATGCGGATCCACTCTCTTGCACTTGCTCTGTTCTCATCTGCTTCTCACCCTTTCTTTATGCGGATCCACTCTCTCACACTTGCTCTGTTCTCATCTGACCTCAATCTCAAGTTATAATGGGGACTACCAAGTCGGCTCTTATTTTAACTACATGTATTTCCAATATTCCATGTCATCACCTCCATCCGTGTTCCAATAAGGTGGTTGGTCCATCTAGATTTGGACCTAGCTTTTTATATATTGTGGACCAGTAAGTACATCCAAATTTGTGTTGCCATTTTGAGTTTCGAATTTTCTGTGTGTTTGTTATAGTTACAGTTAAAAAGAATAAAGTTATGTCTCATATCTATAGATATAGACTGGCTGTTGTTGTGGAATAAGAATGCAGAAGAGCATCCCTCCTGTAGACTCAAACTAGTGATTCACGGCTTCCTCTGTTTACCGGCTTCAAAACAGAGCTCACAAAGCTGAAGCCCTCACTCTCGGACTCTCTCTTTGACTCTCTCGATGTGGCTCAGTCTGTCTCTTGCTCTCGAACTCTCTATCTCTTGGTCTCAACTCTGCTGATTTTTGTTAAGGCAACGTGGGGGAGGAAGCTATGAAGGAATGTTTAAATAAAGCTAAGGGTCCAGTCCGACGTGAAGGAGTCGCTGGACATTTCACGTCAAGTTCAAAAGGCATGGGAGAGGCTGCTACTGACGCACGAGTATGGTTTGCTGCGCGTGGAAGTTGCTGATGAAATTTTTTGCTGAGATCACTGGACCAAACTACGTCGCTTGGGGCTCACTGGAAAAAACATTACCTCCAGTCAGTCACAGGACAGATCATTTCCCTATATATATATATATATATATATATATATATATATATAATATTTGTATATTTTCTGTAATATTGATGTCCCATCTTTCATAATATTTATTGTTACGGACCTGTATAAGGCCCATATTCAATATATAGCCCAACAAAGGGCAATCCACGTGGCACAGATATGACGTCACATTACTTGGGCTTGAAGGCACAGAGGCCTACAAGTCTAAACCCTAACACTAAGGTACACTCTGCAAATAGGAGTTAAACCCTAAAGGTACACATATTCTACTCTCCCTGTCTATTTACGATTCAGCCTTCACAGAGCACACACACCACCCTCTTAGGCTAAACGCCTCCAGTATCCTCGAACTATGTGGACTTTGATCCCTCTACAGGGTACGTAGGTCCTAGGCATTGTTCCTAGGTCAAGTCCGATACATTCAATATTATACATGCTAGTCCATTAGGGCTATCCAAATCATGTTCTTGAACAGAACATTTATGTTTATTTTCAAGTTATATAATAATTTCATTTATTAACATTTAAATCATTATATATACATATAATTTTATTTTAAATTTAATTATTACGTCACCGGCGCCAACTATTTAGATGTGATGCGGTAACTTTTCTTACTTGACATCCGATCTGAGATCTAAAACATTGAACTTAACAATTTCCCTTTTTTTTTTGTTTTGTAAAAAATGCTTGACTATGTTTTTTTGTTAGTATTTTCTCCGATCGTTAGTATAAGACTTATTTATCTAATTTGATTAGATTAAGGTGTTAGATTCTATGTTTTGATGATAACAAATTTTAAGAATAATGTTTTGCATAAGAATCGCCGTTTTATAGCATAAGAAAATAGTTTTTCAAAGTTGCAACAGATAATCATTCAAGTGAGCACTCGGGTGATGTGAAAAAAACTGAAATACTTTTATCACTCGAGTTATGTGTTCAGACTGTCACTCCTAGTCAACTGTCAATGAATGAGCCAGTTGTGAAAAATTTTATTGATCACAAGTGAGCACTCGAGTGATGTTCTTTTGAAATACTCTTCACTACAAAACTTATTAGAAGTGATTCACTGTTTTTTTCTGTGAAGAACACTTGAGTGATGCATCAATTTGTTATCACTTTCACCTTACTCAGTGATTCTGAAAATGATATGAATTTTGTAAAAATATGCCTGAGTTGATTACTAGAGTGAGCACTTAAGTGACCCATCAAAGTTACAACACTTTCACATCACTCAAGTGATTCTGCCAAATCCATTTTCTATTCCAAATGGTTTTCAAAATATCACTTGAGTGAGCATTTGAGTGACCCACTATTTTGACATCACCTTCACTCCACTCAAGTGAATTAGGTAGTGATATGTTTTTTTTTTTCTAAAACTAAGTTCAATTTGAGCATGATGCACCAACTTAACAATCACTACACTCAAGTGATCTAGGAAATTATCAGTACTTTTATTAAATTCTTTTTAAAATAGATCACTAAAGTGACCAAGTCAAATAGAGATCACTTCCCACACCTAAGTGATTCAAGAAGTGATCAGTGTTTTTTACAGTAAGAGCACTCAAGTGACCTCTCATTTTTACATCACTTCTACATCACTCCAGTGATCTTAAGAGTGATATGCCATGTTTTTTTTTTTTTTTTGCTCGAAGATATGCCATGTTTTCAAAATGGCTTTTTTAAATAAAGTGATGATCACTTTGAGTGATGCAGTCACAATGATAAAACAAAGTCTCAAAAATTTTGATACTCATTCAAATCACTCTTAAGTATGTTTCGTCTACTTCTAACTAATTCTACACATTACTAATCCATTGTATGAATATGTTTCAAGTGCTTAATCATGGATTAACACAAAGGATTAGCAAAAAGCACTTTTTGTTAGAATCATTTTAATGCTTCCTTCCTCAACTAATTGAAATTCTCTAT
This sequence comes from Acacia pycnantha, assembly GCA_025563575.1. Classification (NCBI taxonomy): domain Eukaryota; kingdom Viridiplantae; phylum Streptophyta; class Magnoliopsida; order Fabales; family Fabaceae; genus Acacia; species Acacia pycnantha. The sequence continues at coordinate 625,684 of JAMWYP010000152.1, forward strand.
CCTCCAACAGCTACATTAAAAATACTGAAAAAGTGACCTCTTGCATCCAACAACTATATTCAAACAAGCAAACATCATTAATTCACTCCAAGCTATAAATAGCCGAGCATTGAAGACGGAGACACCAACTCTCTACAAGTCTTCACTGTTTCATTTATTGCTAAGTCTTATACTCTACTCTTTTTGAGAAATCATGTACTTCAGTGTTTGTTTGTTTACTCTTTGAGAGAGAGATTACATTGAATTATTTATTATTGTTTTGTAATTCAAGGTAGTAGGACTTTGAGTGTAGACATTAATTACAAAGTGTAAATGAGAGAAAGTGTTCCTTGAGAAGGAACTAACTTATACTTAGACACCAAGAGCTCGACGAATCTTGAAAGTAGTGAAACACTTAGTAGGATTTTCTGAGGACTACATGTACGTCAATTGGTTAGATCGAACCAATATCAATTTTATGTGTTTATCTCTTCGGTGATATCTTTCTAACTCTAATCTCTTCATTAAGTTTTGTTTTAAGTTTCAAATTTTTAATATCACCCAATTCATCCCCTCTTAGGTGAAATGCTTGAACTAACATGATGAATTTAATTAAGTTAGTTAATATGAAATGTATTTTCTAAACAACCCTAGTCATATTTCTTAATTCCCTCATTTCATCTCTTCTCTTTGATTATTGTTGAAAAGTACAATAGGGGTAAATTAGGAAAAAATTGTTAAATATAAAATATAATTCATATATTTAAGACTAAAATCAACTCTCTAAATAAGTTCTATATTAATAATTGGTTGGGAGTAAGTAGCAAATATTTAAAAAAAAAAATTACATACCATACACAAGAATCTTTTTTTTTTTTTTGAAGTCACAAGAATCTATATATAAAATATAAAAATTATAACAATGTCATATTATTTACAAAAAATAAATAATACAACATTTTTTTAATCCTATTTAGTTGGATTATAATTTACGCGAACTTTCTTATGCGTATTTTTATTGTGTTTTATAATAATTAAAATTGGGAAAATTCATTTCAGGGCCCTTTTAACAAGGGAAATCTCAAAAAAGACCCCAAGATTCTGAAATCCCATAAAAGGCCCCAGGACCTTTTCTGGGATTTTGAAAATCTTGAGTGAGTTGTTAATGGCGCTGATATTGTTGTTAACAGATAGGTTTTAAGAACTAAATCAGCTCCATTAACAATATTTTTGCTAACAACTAAATCAGTACTTTTAACAATTATATTAGTACCCGTTAACAACTATATCAGTCCCGTTAACAACTCACCCAAGATTCTGAAAATCCCAGAAAAGGTCCTGAAAATCAGTACTTTTTAAGATTTTCCCTATTAAAAGGGCCCTAAAATGGATTTTCCTAAAATTCCTCAAATTCCAATAACGTGTCCGTTACGCAGAAGGGAATTCTTGATTGTTTGACTCACAGTTGGGAAAACCGTTGATAAGCCTTTGACCTCTCATCAACCGTTCTTCCCTTGTCTTCATTTGCCGTTCCTATTCAATAAAATATTATATATTCAAAAACTCACAGTTGCGAAAACCATTTGATGAGCCTTTGACCTCTCATCAGCCGTTCTTCCCTTGTCTTCATTTGCCTTTCCTAATCAGTAAAATACAGTATTTATTAAATATATTCAAAAGCTCACAGTTGCGAAAACCATTTGATGAGCCTTTGACCTTTTATCCACCGTTCTTCCCTTGTCTTCATTTGACTTTCCTAATCAATAAAACAGTACTCATTTTTATTTTTATTATAAGACACCGACTATCAATTCTCATAAACCAATAAAAACAATTAAAAACATTGAAGTTGTCCAAAGATTCATGTGCTTCTCAATATTACTCTTGCTAATTACACTAAACTCAAATATCATACTCCCTCCGGTCTTAATTATGAGACCAAATTGATTTTTTTTAGAGATTAAGGAAGCTAATTAAAAAACTTTAGAATATTTTTATTTTTATTTTTTTCTCCAACTAATTAGTTTAACTGATAAACTAATATATAATCTAAGGATACACAATATAGGATATGATTAAATAACTTATTTATCTTTCTTAATATCTCCAAAACAAGTCAACCGGGTCTTATAATTAGGACCGGATGTAGTATTAATTATTACTCTATCTCATTACCCTTATTAAATATGGGTAAACATGATAAGATAAATTAAATATACCTTGAAAACTTGTAAGTGCCTTATAAAAAGGATTAATAATATTTGTTAGTTGGTGCTTTATAATAAAGACTAGAGAGAGTATATTGTAAAAGGTGTACAAAAATAAACATGAGATTTTATTTAAATTGCGTCTAGCAAAATATACATATTTTAGCAAAATATATATATTTTGATATTACAAAAATACCATGAATATTTAAAATAAGAAAAAAAAAATCGTACTGATACCTTTTTTTTTTTCCATCATAACACCTTTACTTTTTGTAATTTGCTTATACTATTTTTGCATATGTATATATAAGATTGTTAGGTTATATTTAAAGGCGTTGATATTTTTGCTCTCGTTTTAAATATTCATAGGTATTTGTGAATTTTCAATATATATAATGCTAGATATACTTTTGATAAAAATTCATAGGTGTTTTTTCTGCATAGCAGTATTCAAAATTAAATAAATTAAATTGAAGAACAGAAATAACGAGCTAAACTGAAATCTTCGGAAGAAAATGTTAGTTTCTGCTGAAAGGACGAATATCCCAAACACTCTAAGAAGGACAAATGTAGAAAGCAAGGGTATTATGGTCACTCAACGAATCATTCAGGTACCTTCAGGACACATCTTACCTCTCCTTCTCCCTCTCTCTTGTTCACACACTATCGTTTTTTGAGCACTCTGAAATCACTGGTAAGTGAGACTCTCCTTGCCCGAATTCTACCAGGTACCGAATTCTCTCTTTATAATTCTCATATCCTTTTTTCTGAGCTGCTTCTGCCTTCTTCTCTCTGTTCCGTAAGTCGGAAAGTTAGATTATATTTGTTTCTTCAGTGTGTTTTGCCGTTTTACTTCGGCTTAGGGACTTATTTGAAACTAATGCTCATTTGGTTGAGATATGAGAAATTCAAAACACTTCCTGCTACTATTTTTCTTAATTAAGTAAGACGTTTCTTATTTCAGGGGTTGGTCATTTTCCCCTCATTTGGGTGATAAGTTCTGTGTCGAGGAGAAATGGGTGTGGCTTCAATTGACCATTTAATATTTAAATAGAGAATGAACCTTGGTTATGGTTTTATAATTATCTTTGGGGACTTTGGTAACCTTGTTTATTTCAGAAGTTTTTCATGTCCATTGTTTGGCAAAATCCGCAGGACGCCGTTATGTTTATTTGTGAAGTTTACTGTTGTATCTGGGGAATCATCATGTTTTTATAGTAGTATCTGGGTCACCCTTGCGTGTTTCTAAAGTTGTTCACGTTTCTGGTCTTCCTGTAAATTGGATACAGAATGATATGAAACTTCTATGATGTTTAATTTCTGTTCCTATTATGTTTCTTGCAGTTGGTATCTAGGTCATAATTTCGTTGGCCCATTTATATCGTTGAAGATATGATTGTCTCTGCTCTTCTAACTTCTGTTGGGATAAACACAGCTCTGTGTGTGTTATTCTTTACATTGTACTCTGTATTGAGAAAACAACCCGGTAATTATGAAGTTTATATGCCACGCTTGCTGGCCGAAGGAACCTCTATGCGCAGAAGTCATTTCAACTTTGAAAGATTGGTACCTTCAGCTGGGTGGGTTGCAAAAGCCTGGAGGCTTTCTGAAGATGAAATATTGTCATTATTAGGATTAGACGGGGTGGTATATATGCGTCTTATATCCTTCAGGTACTTCATTCACTTCATTTGGTATTTTTCTGAACATGTTAAGATTGATGACTAGCTAAATCAAAGGTGGAGCCTGTATGTGCGGACATTTTGGGTAGTCCTTACTTCTTCCCTTTTTCCGGTTAGATTCAAGTTGTTTGCAGTTAGAGTAGTTATTTCCATATAAATTTAAAACTTAATTCAAGTTACTGTACAACAGAGATAAGTGAACAAGTACATCTTCTATTAAGCAATTGTGTTGGACTTCATAACTTGCTGCTTTTTACTTCACATACCATTAAAAAAAGTTCTTATTTAGATTGAGTTACTTGATTTCGTGAATGCAGTTTGAAAATATTTTCTTTTGCCGGGGTTATCAGCATCCTTGTGCTTCTTCCAATAAACTGCTCAGGAGATGCTCTAGAAGAAATTGATTTTACCAATGTGACCGGTAGCTCCTTGGATATTTTCACCATATCAAATGTGAAAGATGGCTCTAACTGGTGAATACTTCCTCAAGATTTATTTTGCTTTTTTGGTTTTACTGAAGCAGTGCTTGGGTTACCTGTTTTATTCCTGAGACATTTTCCTTTTATCATCTTGCTTCTTGGGGAACTAACATCTGTATGTGATCTTTATCGTATATTATCCTTATGTCAGGTTGTGGTTCCACTTCTCTGCTGTGTATCTTGTCACTGGATTCATATGCTTCATGCTTTATAAAGTAAGTTCATGCACTCATAACTTGTGCAACTATACCATCAACCATGATAGCTAGGAACCTTTACATCAAGCACAAATTATGGTTCTGCCTGATATGTATTTAACATCGAAACATCTTTTGGATGTATAGTTTATTAATTACCAGGAAAACAATTTTTTCTTGATTTTACAGTTTGACAGTACGAGTAATCTCTCTCTCTCTCTCTCTTTCTCTCTGTGCGTGCGTGTGTGTGTCCCTTTGTTAATTGAAGTATGGATATAGGTGTAATAGTAATCATATTATGAATAACAAAGCCAACACTTGAACAAGATACTTATCAGTCATCGCTCCATACTATTTTATTCTACAGGAATATAAATACATATCTGCAAGAAGGATTTCTTATTTTTATTCATCCCCGCCTCAACCACATCAATTCACCATCGTAGTTCGCAGTATTCCTATTTCATCCAGTTGTAGTATCAGTGAGAGTGTTGATAGCTTCTTCAAAGATCTTTACTCTACTACATATTTATCGCATGTGGTTGTTCGTCGCACAAGCAAAATTCAAAGTCTCCTGGTGAGCTCCGCCTCTGATTTAACTTCTTTTCCTGTCCATTACTTTTGTCTTTACACCTTCCTAGAAACCACGATAATATTCTTCTTCATTTGGATAACAACATAATAATTATGAAGGGAAACAAACTTGAAAATAGGAGTTGTACCTTGATGTCCATGTGCGTCATGGAGAGATATTCATATCAAGCAAGATAAAACACACAAAAATCTTGAATACTTCAGGTTCTGTCATGATACAATTTCCACGTCCATTCTTATTTAACACAAGCCATGTCTAAACTCAGGTCTCAGAACCTTGTGCATTATTCTCAATGTTTGTACCCTTAATTTTCACTCTTAATGTTTTTTTGTAGCTTACTTTGGTTTTATGTGGATCATTAATCATTTTGTAATATGTTATTATCTAAAGACTGGAGACCATTTTGGGTATGGTCATTCTGATTAAACCATTTCATAACTACTGTTTACTAATTTCTCCTTGTTTTTTTTCTTTCTGTCACATTATCATATCTGAGCATCATATTATTGTGATTAAGTTTTTTATGAGATCTTCCATAAGAAAATCTTTGTTCTGGAAAAGACATTTCCTCTAAGATATCTTGCTACTCTTGTTTACCATTATTCTTTTGTTGATTAAGTGGTTAGGCTAGTGACCAAACTATTTATATGCATAAGAGGTGTGTGTTATATTGTCAATGATAACAGGTTCTATGATGTACTGAATTTGCTATTTCAAATTTTCTTATTGTAAAATTCATTTGCTTCTTTTTATCTAGAATGAAGCAAAAAAATTGGGTAAAAGAATTAGTCAACTACAATCAGATCCCTCTCAGCAAAATCACAGGCATGGTTGTTTTTTTGGACTTTTTGGACGCAAAATTAATCTTAAAGATCATTATGAGAAGAAGTTGGAGGGCATTGAAGAGAATGTAAGATTGAAGCAATCAGAGGCTTCATTGGCAGCAGAGGTACGTGGTAATCTTTATGATCTTTATAAAATAAAAATAAAAATAAAAAAATAATATCAGTTTTAGTCTTCTTTTAACTTAGTTGTTTCTCTCTTATATGGGTTGGCTAAACCACAAAGTTCATACTATTTATCTACATTTTTCTTTAATATTAAAGGAGACTCAAGCTGCCTTTGTGTCCTTCAAGTCCCGTTATGCTGCTGCAACTGCTTTCCATCTGCATCCAGCAGTCAACCCCATTGAATGGACTACAGAGCAAGCTCCAGAACCTGATGATGTTTACTGGCCTTTTTTCTCTGAATCATTTATGCGAAGATGGATTTCTAAGTTGGTGGTTGTAGTTGTCTGGGTTGTTTTCTCAATATTGTTCCTTATACCTGTCGTAATTGTGCAAGGCCTTACCAACTTGAGCCAGTTGGAAGTTTTATTTCCCTTCTTGAAAAGTATTCTTACCATGTAAGTCTTGTGACCGATTTTTCTGTTGTTACTGTTTAACCACTCTCTTGTGTTTTTTTACCTTGTGTTTCCCCTATAAGCATGATCTCACAACAGATTGATTGCTTAAAGGAATTATTCTCAGCGTTATATAAAGCATGATTGAAGAAATAGTTGATTGTTTCTTCAGTATATACTTCTAGCCATCAACTAAAAGTTGAGATCATGGATTTTATGCTGTCGTGTTGGCCTGGGTAATTCATTACAGATTTGATCTAGAAAGGGTTTTAACCAAGAGTTCAAAATGGACCTTAATGCAAAAGGAAAATTAATGTATCAAATTGCCATCTCCAAGTTGAAAGAAACAAATGTTTCAAGAATGTCCATGGTTTTGAGGTTTTTGATCTTGTTGCTTGCAATCTGCCTCCCGTGATACTTTGAGTACATGTAAAAATGGCTTTTCATAATGGACAAGGGATTATAGTTTCTTGAATATTCATCTACAAATTGTTGGAGACCTCTTTCCCAGCAAGAGTTGGTGTTGTATTTTTATGCCATTTGGATCCCCTCCTATTATTGCATTTTCATCTTGTCTAAAAATCTATGCTTGTGCACTTTCTCTCTTGCAAATTCTTTCTGACCATGCTTGCGTTGACTTGTGGTTTATCAAATATGTGACCTACAATCTGCAAATATTACCTTTACGTTGCTGTTCACTCTGTTGACTCAAAAACGCCTATGGATCTGCTTGCAGAACAGTTGTCAGTGATGTAATAACAGGATACCTTCCCAGTCTTATTCTTCAGTTGTTTCTGAAAATGGCGCCTCCTGTCATGGTGTTTCTTTCCTCCATTCAAGGGTACATCTCACACAGTAATATAGAAAAGAGTGCATGTAATAAAGTACTGTGGTTCACAGTATGGAATGTGTTTTTTGCGACTGTGTTTTCTGGATCAGTTCTAAATCAAGTGTCCATTTTCCTTGATCCCAAGGCCATTCCTCAAAAACTGGCTATTGCAGTTCCAGCACAGGTTAGCCAATGCTTCTCTCATGGTAAATTTTCCTTAAACTTCTGTTCAAATTGTTTTCAAGTGCTTTGGAAGTTAATAAATGTTTTGTGCAACTATATCATCTGATTTCAGCATATGTTTAAGTGCCTGACCATTTGAAGGGATTGTTATTATTTGTTAAGGGCCCATCAGAACGTCAGTGGTAAAAAACTTTCAAACATTATTTGCTATATAATTGACAATTCCACTACCTTCGCCTTTTGCTCAAGTAGATCAGGCTACCTTGCTTCTTAAAACCTGATCTATTGTAACCCATCCTTTTACCTAAGTGTAAATTATAATTTTCTAGTCTTCCTAATGAATTAACCAAATCTTTCATGTAAAAAAGTTTTGAGCTTCCGTGTTTTTCTGCAGAGGGTATATTGGAGAGCTTGGAAAAGAATGTTTAAAATATTCAGTGATTTCATAAGCAACTAAAGATGAAAATGACAGCTCTGCACTTTCATTTAAATCCTGAATTCTCAAATTGTCAGTTAAACCTTAGTACAACTAGAATCCTTTTGAAGGTTAATTTCAGTAGTCCCTAGCATCAGTTTCTATGCTAGTTAAAAATAGTTTTGACTCTTCTCATTGCTTACGTACTATTTATCAGTTTGAGAATTCATATAACCTTTGTATGTGTAAAACTATAATGCAGTTTATAATACGTTTGATATTTCTATATCATCCTTCTAATGCCATCAATTTTGACCGCAGGCATCATTTTTCATTGCTTATGTCGTGACATCAGGATGGACAAGCACATCATCGGAACTTTTCCGGATTATTCCTTTGATTTGTAGTTTGATTAGAAAGCCTTTCATATGTAAGGATGACGAGTTTGAAGTTCCATCGTTTGCTTACCACAAAGATATTCCAAGAGTACTTCTGTTTGGACTTCTTGGAATTACATATTTCTTCTTAGCCCCATTAATTCTACCATTCCTCTTGATCTACCTCTGCCTTGCATACATAATCTATCGAAATCAGGTCAGCATTTCTTAAGATTTTGGTTTTGAAGTCTATCTATTTCTAAAATACATTATCTTTATTTGTCTGAGCTGATTTAATTAGTCATACTTGAGATCCCTGACTCATTCCCAAAAGAAATGGAAGATACCACCTTGTCTGAATCTTCCACTGAGATAATAGTTGCTGCTAGGAAATCTGACTAGGTCCTTTTTGCTTATTATGATTGGCCTAATTAACTATATTAAACTAGAAATACTATGTTTGGGAGATGTTTTAGATGGTCTGAATGTATTGACAGTGTTGTTTTTTCCAGGAAAGTATTTGTGGTGGTGATTAGTACTACTTCCGGTCCCTAATATAAGAGCTACTTCAATAATTTGAGCAGATTGAGGAAATAAAATAAATTGGTGAACAAATGTGACCTCCCTAAAATATCCTTATGTAACATTAAATTATGTATCAATTTATAAGTTAGGTAAATTAGTTTGGAGAAAATGATAAATATGGGAAATAAAATGGATTGGGATTTTATATTTGGATTAAATCCAACCCCCCAACTATCTCTTATATTAGGGACTTGAGGTAATATTAATTTAACATGTAAAAACCCTAAGCCTCATCTATCAAGTGTAATGAAGTACCATATCCCTGGTATAGGAAATGATCATTTTTAATTGATTATGGAGTCTCTGTTAGTGTTATTCATTTTATTCATGAGATTGCGACTCATAGAAATTGATTTTGATATGGGTTATACTGATGTTCTCTGCCTATGTATATTGCAGTACATAAATGTATATGCACGCAAGTATGAAACAGCAGGGAAGTTCTGGCCTATTGTGCACAATTCCATGATCTTTTCTCTTGTACTCATGCACATCATTGCAGTGGGAATTTTTGCGCTGAAAAAACTCTCTATAGCGTCCACCTTGATAGTTCCTTTGCCTGTCATTACTCTTCTCTTTAACGAGTACTGCCGAAAACGGTTTCTCCCGATGTTTGTTGCGTACTCTGCAGAGGTATGTTTTTCAATCCACAACGAGAAATCTCTTAAAGAACATGAGAGTATAGCTGCATTCTGCATGCAAACATTCAACTATGATCTTGACTTGGGTTTGTGTTTCCAGAGTCTGATCAAGAAGGACAGAGAAGACCCAAATGATGCTACAATGGATGAGTTTTATGACAAATTAGTCATTGCTTATAAGGACCCTGCTTTGCGCCCAATTCAGTCACCATCAAACAGCACCACTCTTCGGACCCCCCTTATATCTTCTTGAGTTTATATGAGGCGCTTTTTTTACCATGCCTAAGAAGTTTTTCTTATTGTTTTTTTAATTGTATTTTTTTATTTGTTTTTGCTGTTTTCCTGTATGTGGTTGTAAAATAGATTTTTTGGTAGTGAAAGAAAAGTAGTGTGGATTGGTTATTCAAAAACTACCGGTCTGAAGCCCAGCCAAAAGAATACTATACTAAAGAGGCAACTCAATTGGCTTCTTTAGTGCTAGATTCTAACAGTGGAGAAAATTATTGATTCTGGATGTATAGTTTTTGTACCTTAATAAGCTTCATGCTTGCTGATTCTTCCAAATCCATATGCTGTTCATTTTTTTCCCCTTCTGTTTCTTTTAATTTAAGTTTGTTTAGAATATCCACACACAAGTTTTGTTCTTTTCCCCTGTTGGTATGTTTGGTTTGAGGGAAGGGAAGGGGAGGGGAGGGGAGGGGAGAGGAAAAAAATGAGAGGAGGGAATTTTTTTTTTGAAAATTGAGTGTAGTGGGGCCCACATATTTTCCTCTCCCCTTCTTTTTTTTCTCTCCCCTTCCCTCAAACCAAACATATACCCTAAATGTGCGTATTCAGAGTAACCTAGCTGAAGAGGATGCTCAACTACCTCATCTAGGCCTAACTGTGGGTTGTGATTCCTCCATAGCCTGAGCAAACTTATATGGGCCTCAGATTTGAGAAGCCCACAGAATTCAGGCTTTTGGACCAGATCAAGACGAGACCTTTCTTTTTCTTTAAGAAAGCCCTGTGTAAGTTTTAGTGACAAGGTTTTTGGAAACAACCTTGGAAGGTTTTCTGGATTTTATCTTCAATAGGGGGAGTTTGTGCACTACACGAAATTTGAAGAATAAGTTGTAGTATTCATGATTTGTTACTAATGTAGCTAACTATGGATTTTACATTTTACTCCCTCTGATTCTATGTATAAGATACAAATAATTGAATTACATAAAAATTGGTTAAAGACAATAAATGCGTAAGAAATGTATTCTTCTTTCAAACATACGCTTAATTATGGAAACAATGAGTGGAAAAAAAGAAATAAGAGAGAATCTATCAAAAGAAGTAGAACAAATGGTTAAAAGATGTGATAATGCAGAGACATGTAATCAACAAGGGTAAAAATGGAAGAGGCAAATTAACGTTTTAGGCATGTACAAAGTGTAATTAATATAAAGGATTAGTCATATCTCAAAAATTATAACTTATTTATAGGACCGGGGGATTATATTAAATATTGACATTTACAAGTTATTGTTTTATATAAAGTGTAATCAAGAAAGAACTTCACACCCAACAATTCATGGAGAAGCTTGGTAGATATTTTTAGAGCTGGGAAATCGGGCCGAGCCCATCGGGCCGGCCCGTTTAGGCCCTGGCCCGTCAAGGGTCGAGTTTAAAAAATAGACGAGATATTTGAAATTGGTCATGTAGGGCCAGCCCTGGAGGGCCTTGGGCTTAAACGGGCTGGCCCTGCAGGCACTTTTCACTGTAGCTTTTTCTTTTTTTCCTTTTTTAATTTATTAATTTATATATATTTTGTCTTTGTTATAGAGTTATTTATTCATTTAACTACAAATACATAATAACTATACTCTAATTTTATGATTTAGTTTATTATTTATTGCAAATAAAATTACTCTTATGTTTAACAGATTAAATTATTTGTTAAAATAATAGTCATCGTACTAATGTCGTTTAGTGGTATGTTTCTTATGTTTTATGTGAGTTATTCGTGAACATAGTTTGCTTTTGATTATGAATTAGTGACTGTGCTTATTTGTTGGATGATTTGTGATGTAATTTACTAATTATATTTCTTTAAAAAAACATAGGAAAATTAATTAAAATTTGAAATAGTAATTTCCGGGCCCTGGAGGGCTGGCCCTAGCCCTGGTGCTCTCGGGCCGGGCTTTAAAAAACAAATGTTTTTCTTGCCTCGGGCCCTGGAGAGCCGGCCCTGGCCCTTCATGGGCCGACCCTGATTCCCAGCTCTAGATATTTCCAGAAGTTAACAATGAATGAAATTTCTTACCAATGCAGAAATCAAACACATGATTAAGAGCGATATGCTCTTTGATCTTGGCAAGGATTAGTTACTATACTACCCTTTCTCTTAGCTTCTGTATTTTGTAAACTAGATAACTGTGGTAAGGGTATACTCAGAATTTCAAAGGTTAAACAAGACAAAACCAGTGATAATGCCAAAACTTGGAATATTGTAGATTCTTAGGTTGTCTTTGTCTCTTATGGTGTTTTCTCTGGTTATCACATAAGAGATTACCAGATACCCTTTTCTGAAACTTCTAGGATACAGTAAACCAGCATCATTATGAGTTCAACAAAATTTTGATCCAATCTCAAAAGATTGTTCTGAAAACTAGTCAAAGAAAAAAAAAGAAGGAATATTAGCAGCATTTTCAAAAATAAAACTAGAAAAAAATTTTACTTTTAACAACTGAAGTAAAAAAAGAAAAAAAAACCTAAATTGTAAATATATGCTTTTGTATGGAATGTAAAGTGAGTGTCTTATTTATAATGTATGATTAAGAGAGTTGTTTTTTTATTATAAATTTTATATAAAATATATATATATATATATATATTATAAAATATCATCTAAAACAGAAATTATGAGCTCGATGGAGTAGATGTGAATGCTACAAACAAAGAAAGAATGAAAATAATTATCTTCAAATAAATAAGATATTATAGCTATATTTTTATAACAATAAAAAAAATCATTATCTATCATAAAAACATACAATATCATCTGAAAATAATAAAATTCTTCAATTACCATAATAGCAAGCAGCAAATAAGGTAAGAAGCCAGTGAAGCAAGCAGATACCAACATTTATATTTTTTTCTTTGATAAATATATATAATGTAAAAAATTTAAAGAATTATGTTATTCATAAATTATAAACTTTTTGAATTATTAATTATTATTGACTTATTCTTGAGAGTTGATATTAACGAAAATAGACAAGAAGCAGAACGGTACAATATAATCATTTTTTTTTTTTTGCTCAGAGTACACTATAATCATTCATTACTTCTACAAGTGTTTAAAAAAAAAGTGATTTCTACAAGGAAGTTGATAACTGATATTGACACAAAATTCTTACCTGCCGAAAGTTAAGAAGAAAAATACAATTATGAATGTATTTTAATTTTAATTTTGAATCATTACATAAAAATTGGCCATTACATTACAACACAGGTCCCAATCATTAGCAGAATATTCCGGGAACAAGAGCTCAATCACCTGCACACAAATTTGAATGAAATAAAATAAAAAATTAATTAATTAAAAATACTAAAAATGATCACAAAAATCACTCATCTTAATTTTCTTATCATGGAGGAAAATGCTAGCGAGTCTATTTATAGTTCTAATTTACTTTAAAATGTACAATTTGATTTGTTATAGGCATTTATTAAAGGTGAGCTACATACACGCCATGACTTAAAAGTTAAGGTGTAAAAATAATCATAAGCTTTTATCAAAAGTGTGTCCAGCACCGTATACTTTTCGAAGGTGAAAAAATACTCGTAAATATTCAAAATGAGAGCAAAAATTCTAGTACCATTAAATTTAACATAACACAGTTACTTTTTGTAGTAGAGCCCACACTCTTTTTGCATATACATATGTAACAGTGTTAAGTTATGGAGTACTTAATAGTGTTGGCATTTTTGCTTTAATTTTGAATGTTCATGGTTATTTTTGCACCTCTAAAAAGTATATGGTGCTGGACGCACTGTTAGTAAAAATTCATGAGTATTTTTGCATCTTAACCCAATATTTAATTATCATAGTCTATCATTTTTCAAGTGATAATGATAATTATTCTCATTTCATGAGCATCAAATGCAACAGATTTACTACCCTATAGCATTGATCGTAGAGCATTCATCCTTAGTGAGAAAGGTTATAATTGATTGATTTAACATTATATCTCAATTTTAAATCCGCCGGCATCTAAAAACTCTATCCTTATTTGGGTTCCGACATTACTCAAATCCAAATTAATTATTTAATTTAAGTCTTATATGACCTTCCAGGTTCAATTTTTTTTATTTTTTAAAAAAACAAGCATTTACGCCTCCACACATTGTTTTGAAAGAAAGCTTTATAAACCCTACGCAAATTTCTCCATATGTATGTGAATGAAATATGTATCTAGTTAATATTACATTAAGATATTGAAGAAATAAAGGTTTTTTTTTTTTTGAGTGACCCCAATTTTGTAATTAACCAACAAATTTGGATCGAGACACTGATCGAGTATTAAACGTCAGCACCACTCATAGCGAAGATTCAAAGCTTGGTTCACCAAATTATATAAAGGACAAGCCCTTTCAGCTAGATACAACCACTGTTTGTGAATTTATTTCATTTCAAGTATTAACATAAAGTTCTCCTAATTCTTTTATGAATTAATGGACTGCAGTATGACCTGACTTGAATTTGGACTAAACCTAAACTTCAACAATTTATTAAATATGATTAGTTTTTATGATATCAAATATATACACCAAATATTAAGAGAAAAAAAGTTTGCATAATGTAGTTATCTCCCATATTGACTAGCTACTATGTTTAATGTGAAATATCTTGTAGATTAGTCAAGCAAAGAAAGAAGATATCAAGTTGGAATATGGAAATTGATCAAGAAGAAAAGAAAGAAGATATTGGAGAATGAAGTTTTCAGTTATGAGGCGAAGAAATCAAGAAAAGAAAGAAGTTATTGAGCTATATTGTAAATAATGACCATTAAGAAGAAAAAGAAGAAGGAATAGTGAAGAAAGAAGAGCCTTCATCATATTAGTCAAAAAAAATAAAGAAGCTGTCTAGTTAGGTTATGGAGAATGATCATCAAGAGCAAAAACAAGAAGAAAGAGTAACCTTCATCATATTAAGTCAAAGAAAGGAAGAAGTTATTAAATTGGAATGATAAAAAAAGATAGAGAGATTGAGAAAAGAAGAACTTGCAAGATCTAATGGGATTATCAAGATTCAAGCTCTTAGATGTGATACTGGAGGTCTCTATGGTTAAATGGAGGTTAGAATGAGTCAATTTGAAGCTAAAATACTTGCATAGAAGTTTTACCAACTTCACTCGAGTGACACCTCCAGAGATAATCACTTGAGTGATATTCTTCATTACTAGCAGTATCACTTGAGTGATGTCGTAGTGATGACCACTTTGTTGTGCTCTGTTTTCATTCAGCATGATAGAGGTTCGGTGTTTTAGACATATCTCTCAAACTACATATCCAATTGAGATAAAACTTATTTTATATAAAACTAGACTCCAAATGATACACACAGAAACAAAGATCAAGCTCAACGGATTTCAGACAAAAGAGATATGGATATCAGAATCGACATTGGAATTTCTCACGTAATTTCAGAGCAGGTTCGGTAATTTGGATGTATCTCACAAAATATACATCTAATTGAGGTTAAACTTGTTGCATATGAAACTAAACTCAAAAATAGTTTCACAAAAGCTAAGATCAAGCTCAAAGAATCTCATAAGGAAGAGATATGGATCTCGAAATTGGGAGCTCAATGTTCTTATGATATTCTAGACTAGTAGTCACTCTTTGAATCATAACTTTCATAATACAATGAATTTAGATATGATTCTTTTTGCATTGGAACGTAGACTTCAAGAGCTTTCTGATGATATATCATTTTATGTATTTGGATTCAAAATGAATTTATCACTAGTAGAACACTCCAGTTATGTATCAAGTGATTTGTTTTTCAAAGAAACAATATCACTCGAGTGATCCCATTTTATGTATCACTAGCACATCACTTTGGTGATCCGGAGAATGATGCACACAACACTTCTAGTGATGCACTGTTCACTTTGAAGATTACTTGGGTGACCACTCAAGTGATGATCACTAGCACATCATCATGGTGATTCCAGAGAGTGATGTTCTGCACAACTTTTTAATAACCGTTTCAGATTTCATGATTTTCTTCCAAACCCATATAAACATTGATAATATCATTCCTAATCATTCCTAATCAAGTTTATATGAATATTACAAGTGATTAAACTTGGATTAGAGCTTCAACAGGAAAAAAGCACTTTGTGTCAGAGTCTCCAACGATCATATTTCTATAAAGCTCAAAGACAAAAAATCACAACAGGAATATGGACGTGCCTAACAGATACTTCAACGATCATCAGAGCTACATCAACTATAAATTAAAAAGCATTCAAAGTCGAAGAGGAAAGCTTGCACCTTCAATGTTGAAATGCCAACACTCTGACTCCAATGTTTATCTCATATGCTCTCTGTTTTCTCAGTGTTCATATAATCTACTTTAGACAGAGAGATTATTTGTATTGTGCTTCAATGTTCATCTTATTTGTGAAGAGAAGATTGATTATAATCATTCATCATCAAGAGGGATTGTAACCTATGATATGTAAGAGGGAGTTGTTATCTTGGTGAGAAGATTGTATGTAAGTGGTTTTACAAGTGCCCAGATTAAACTTGTGAGATTGTAGTGATTCTCAAGTACCCAAATTAAATTTGAGGAAGACTATAGATTGAAATCTCAGGAGGAGCCTAGGGACTGGACGTAGGTCATCAAGAATTGGGCGAACCAGGATAAATTATAGTTTGCATACTCTCTTTTATTATCTCTTAAATTTTCAACATATATGATTTGAATAATTAACTTTGGACTTATGACTCAATATCTTCATACTTCTTGTTTTCAATAAGATGCTTTTGAAGTTTTTATTTTACACCGAATTCACTCTCCTCTTAGGTGTTAGTCAGTTCTAACACAATTTTTTCATACAAATGAATTTGGATAACACATATATTATTACTCATTTTTTAAAATTTCATTTAAATATAAGAAAAAGTACTTATTAAATTAAAAAAATATAAACCCGGGTAATTATAGAAAAATAATGAATAATCAGACTTATTTGCGTGCATGGAAAATAAATTTAATTGATTTTAAAAGTTCTTTTTCTTTTTAACCCTAATCAACTAATTAACCAACTCCATTAAGGTGAGCATTACGCGTTTTGTTTCAGAAGTCAGTTTTACTGAGTCATATACTTAAACATCTACAAACTCTCCAATCTGGAATGAAAATGAAATTTGTGTCATCTTCTGAATCCCAAAAATAAAAAAATAAAAACAATCTACAAAAAGGCCGAACCATATTAAAGACAATAATATTACACCAAAATCATCACACTCCCTCAAAAATCTTACTTATACTAAATAGTTCCAACTTACAACTCCATAAATAGACACACATGAATCTCCCTCCCACGACACAAACCCCAAATCACAAAAAAAAAAAAAAGGTCAAACTGAGGAAACTACACAGTGAAGAAGAAATGAAGAAACACAGTGAAGAAGGAGAGAATAATATTGAGTGGCAAGAAGCAGCAGCCATGGCAGCAAGTCTTCTAAAGGCTCGAAGAACAGGAAAAAAGAGATTCATTGGGGTTCGTCAGAGACCTTCAGGGAGATGGGTGGCTGAAATAAAAGACACAATTCAGAACATAAGAGTTTGGTTAGGGACTTATGATACTGCAGAAGAAGCTGCAAGAGCTTATGATGAAGCTGCTTGCTTGCTTCGTGGAGCCAACACTCGCAGAAACTTCTGGCCTTCTCACTATAATTCTAACTCCCCAGCAAATAATCCAGTTCTTCCCAGAAAGATTGCTAATCTCATCCTTCTTCGGCTCAAAGCTCGAAACCTTGCTTCTTCTTGTCATCATTTTCCCAGTAACCAAACAAGAGAAGAAGACGAAGAAGAAGAAGAAGAAAAGCCAAAAACCGAGCTTGATCATTTTCTTGATGGGTTTGATGGTGGTGAATTTTGTAGTAGTGATTTTTCTTGTGATTTTCCCAGTAACAGCCAAACAGGTTTAGAAGAACCCTACCAGTTGAACAGCTTTCTAGAAGAGTCAGACAATAGTTTTCTCACAGATGTAGTCAGTTTTAGATCAGGAAACAAAACCAACTTGTTGGATGAAGAAGTAGGGTTTAATGAACAAAATCATGGGAAGGAGAAGAAGATGGATGAGGAAAAGATTGAAAGTGGGAGGGAAAAACAAATTTTTGAGGAGGAATATTCAGATATGGGGTTCATGGATTTTCAGTTTTTGGATAACTTGGGATCTATTTGTGATTCTTCTCCATTTGAGGTAGCAGAAGAGATGATGGGGCCAGTAATAATGGATCAGAAAGATGAAGAAGTATATGAAAATGATGATGAAGCATCATTTCTAAAAGAAAGTTTTAGGATGAAATATGAACGGAAATTCTCAGCTTGTCTTTATACCTACGGTGGAGTTTCTGAGTGCTTGAGGCTGCAATTTGGATCAGAAAATTTATGAGTCATCGTCATCATCATCATCTTCTTCTTCAATACAATGATGGGGTTCTTGATCTCTTGGTATCATTATTGGTATTCTCTTCAAATTGGCAACAAAATAATAAGGGCTTTTACATTAGGGATTATTATTGGTACTTAGCTCAATCATTACATGTCTACACAATAAAGATTGTATTTTTAAATTCTTTGATTCATTAACGTTGAGGGTTTTGGCTACATAATAAAGTTTTAGACCTCTCTCTATGACACTTTTCAAATTTCCAATAATGATTCTTATTATATGCAATCACCCAAAGCTTTTACTAGTTTCGATACTCATCACTAAAATGGAGCTTACTATAGTGATATGATTTTCCATTCCCTTGCAATGACCATATAGATTACTGTCCTAAATAAGCCAACTGCTGGGGAAAAAATTAAATGAGATTAAAATATCAGGATTTCACATTAACGAAAATTTAGGTCCTTTTCCGTATAAGCGAATTTTATACGTTTAGGTCGCTTTTCTAAATAAACGACTTCTATACTCTTATATTTAGGTCGCTCTTCATTATAAACGACTTCTATACCACCGCCACTAACCATTCTTCTCCGTGACAGTATCTAAACATTTCAATAACACTTGAGAATGAATCACTTGATTTAGGTTAAAAAATAGCTATTACCATGACAACTGATGCCGGGTAAACTGGCAATTTTAAACTATGCAATGCTTTGAGATATAAATATTTTATATTTTGAAGTTTTTTATTTTATAAAAAAAATAAGACAAAGGATTAATCATTTATTATTTTTTTCACAAGGGATTTATCATTTAAATTATTTACTACTTACTAATGACGTCATCACCATAGTTCAAATCTACATATACTAAATGGAAGAAAAAAAAATATTGGGATCCAAAATAAGAACTTGGCAAAAATGATAAGGATAAAAGAATAGAAAATAAATTTAAATAAAATGACAAGGGTATATTTGTCCTCTTGTAATTATTGGTTCGCCTACCCTCCTGAACCAAAGGTTTTAATAGCTTGATTGATTAAAAAAAATGGAAGATGACATGCATATTATAAGCTTTTATAAATTTTAAAAAATAATA
Source organism: Acacia pycnantha (assembly GCA_025563575.1). NCBI lineage: Eukaryota > Viridiplantae > Streptophyta > Magnoliopsida > Fabales > Fabaceae > Acacia > Acacia pycnantha. Next base: position 645,025 of record JAMWYP010000152.1, read on the forward strand.
AGTGTTAAATAGGACCTGTTATCTGAGAAAATAGGCATAAAAGGACTAACTGCCATTAATCAAGATAGCTGCAGAAACACACAATCATGTGCCTAATGATAGTAAAAACCGAGAAATGCAATTCTCTCACAATTTCTAAATAAGCAACTTTTATGCATACTCATTATATTTAGGTCGCTTTTACTTATAAGCAGCTTCGATACGCAATTATTTAGGTCACTTTTCTTTATAAACGACTTATATATGCTAACCATATTTCATCCCGGTATGACAGTGTCTGAATATTTTAATAAGACATAATCACTTGATTTCGGTTAAGAAATAGCTATTACTTTAGACTTATAGAAGCTTTGTTCTTCTGGAAAATGTTTGTAGAACATGCCATCTCTCTTTTTCTCGTTTACTCTTATAAAATCAATGAAGAAAGTTTCACATTATAGTACCAAAAATTTATGAAATGGGAAATCAAAAGATCAGTTGGGACAAATCTATAACCCAAAATTCCCTCCTTAAGTTTAAGACGGCCTTTTACGCTAAATTAGAGTTTCTTATCATAAAAGATTATTTCTTTGGTCTCACTAAATTATTATAATTAAAGAATATATAATTTTATCAATTTTAAATAAAACTATTTTTATAAATAAAAAATATTATTATCAAATTAATTTAAAATAAAAATATTTTCTTATAAATAAAAATTTTATTATAGTTGAAAATTATATTATTACCAAATTATTTTTTAAAATGAATTGTTACAAATAAAAAGTAATTGTTACATATAAAAAGCATTATTTCATGTTTAAATATATTATTATATTAATTATAAATATATAATTATTAGATTAATTACATAAAGTTAAATTAATTTGTACAACACATAAATAAAAAATAAAATGTTGGGGTAGAATGGTAATTTTTTATCATTTCTCCCCTCCCCTCCTCTCCTAAACCAAACAAAGCATCACTAAAAAAAACCATCACCTCCTTCCCCACCAACCAAACCAAATAAGGTAACTCTTTACCCTTAATTTCCTTTCATTCCCTCCCCTCCATCCACTCCTTTCGAACCAAATACATTCTCATTAAATATAATATAGATTAAAGTATACTTTTAGTCCTTTAAGTTTTACATAAGGTATACTTTTGGTTCCTTAACTTTATAAAGTATACTTTTTTGTCCTAAAATTTTAACACCATCAATGTTACTAAAGGAAAACGCTAACGCAGTGAATTCAAGTGATGACTAATAGCATTTAACACTACTACAAAAATTGGATTTTACTACCCTAAAAAACGTCCTTATTTAGAAACAAGACGTCCAAAATGAAGGCGGTGGCATTCTTGTAATTATCTTTAGGGAAGTTTAGCCTTCAACGTCCTAAATAAAAAATCAGGACTCCTTAAATTTATTTTTGGTGTCCTAAATTTGTTTCAGGACGTCTAACATTCTCTCGCGCCATAAAATATGATAATTTTTTCTTTGGCGCCATGCGGGATTCCCTTTTTTGCAATAATATTAATTTATGGCGACCTGAATAATATTAAGGACGCTTTTAATGTGGCAATACATATTAATTACTTCGCGCCATGGATTTTTTGTTTGGCGCCGAGGATGTTTTTTTTAAAAAATTTAATAATATTGGCGACCTGATTGATATTCAGGTCGCCAATATTAATATATTGGCGACCTGATTAAATTTCAGGTCACCAATATTTTAATATTGGCGACCTGAATATTAATCAGGTCGCCAATATTTAGAAAATGGCGACCTGAATCATAATCAGAACGCCAAAATAAGAATATAGGCGATCTGAAATCAGATTCAGGTCGCCTATATTCAATTTTCTTAGGTTAATATACACGCGCGCTTCTTCATTTTCTCTCACACTCACATTCTCTGATCTCCGACGACAGCGCGCGCGAAATCCTCTCGTCCTCACTCACACTCTCGTGTCGTTCCTTCTCCAAGCCTGGTGCTCTCGTTGCCGTCTCCGCCGTCGTCTCCTCCGTCTCCACCGCCGTCGTCACTGATCACACTCGTGGTTCTATCTCTCGCTCACTCCGCCTCTTTCCCGATCGAAGAAACCCACCAAACCCGGCAAGTAAGCTTCTTGTTCATTTCTTAAGTTCTTTGATTCCTAATAACCCATGTATGAATGGATTTTTGCTTAAGTTAGCTAGGATTCTTAAGTTAATGCTTTTGTTTATGGACTGGATTTTTGCTTCGTATGTTTAGGATTCCCGCCTCTTTCTCTCTCACTCGCATTTTGGATTGTGCACTATATATGGATGGTAATGTGGATTGCCATGTTTCTTATACTGTTCGATAATTACATAGGGTTTAGCTTTAGTTGTTGTAAAAAGCACGTTTACTTTAAGTAAACATTGACTCTATGGCTCTATGCTTTCTTTATCTTACATAATTGATAAATTGTTTAGCTGATTTTTCTTTCTTTCATGCATCATTTCAAAATTGTTTGACCATTCTAGTGCAAAAGAACAATTTGACTGTCATTTATCTTCAAGTTTCCTGCAATCTCTGTTGGTTTCTTTCAGATCTTCTGTTTTTGGGGGCTTCCTTTGGGAGCTCCATCTTGAGATATTATTTCTTCGTGATATTTTTCTAAATTGCTTTAGTTAGTAAGTTTTGTTGAATTAAGCTGAAATTGGTTGTTATTGAAATTTTGGGATGTCTTACTTTTAAGGGGAATCTTTCAGAAATTTACTTAAAAGAAAACATGTCGTTCTTGAAATTGACATGAACTTGGTGTTGTTGGAAATGTCGTAGGTAAAAAATGGGATTTATTATTGTCCATGTGTTAATTGTTTAAATGGGAGTCGAAGGGTTATTGCTGATATAAGGGACCACCTACTTTGTGATGGAATACACCTTCGATACACAACGTGGATATGGCATGGTGAGGAAGTAAGTACCGGTGCGTCCCATGCAAATGAAGTTGAGGTAGATGATGATGATGGAATGGAGAAAATGATTAATGATGTTGAGGCAGAATCTTTTGCACAATCGGGTGAATATGAAAGCGTGCGGAGTGATGCAGAGACACCTTTATTCCCTGGGTGTACTAAGTATACACGGTTGACTGCGACCTTACATTTGGTCAACTTAAAGGCAACTTGTGGGTGGACCGATAGCAGTTTCACGTCGCTACTTGAATTGTTGTGTGATATGTTGCCAGTTGATAATGTACTTCCAAATCGTATGTATGAGGCCAAGAAAATCTTGTCTACGATGCGTATGGAGTATAAAAAGATACACAGTTGCCCTAATGACTGCATATTGTACGAAACGAGTACGAAGGCCTCGTAATTGTCCGAAGTGTAAAACTTCACGATACAAAGTGAAGAAAGTTAGTGTTTCTGGAGAGCAGACAACAAAAAGGCAACCTTTGAAGGCATTGTGTTATCTTCCAATAATTCCACGGTTTAAGCGTCTGTTTACTAGTGAAGCAACGACGAAGAAGTTGAGATGGCATTCTGATGAGAGAATATCCGATGGAAAATATCTTCGGCACCGGTGACTCTCCGCAATGGAAGAACATAGACGAAATGTTCCCTCAATTTGGCAATGAGCCAAGAAACCTTCTGGGGCTTTGTACAGATGGCTTCAATCCGTATCGAACTCTTAGCAGCACCCATAGTGCATGCCCGGTTCTCCTTGTAATATACAACTTACCTCCCTGGCTATGTATGAAACGCAAGTATGTGATGCTTTCTATGATGATTTCTGGACCAAAACAACCCGGGAACAATATCGATGTGTACTTGGTGCCTTTGGTTGAGGATTTGAAGAAGTTGTGGGAGGAAGGTGTAGATGTGTTTGATGCATATAAGAAGGAGCACTTCAAGTTGCGTGCAATGATTTTTACCACGATAAACGACTTTCCTGCATACGGAAATTTGTCTGGGTACAGTGTGAGGGCCATAAAGCATGTCTAATATGTGAAGCAGACACAAACTTCCATCAACTAAAGCACGGGAAAAAAACGGTCTACCTCAGTCACAGGAGGTTTCTTCATCGGTTCCACCCATATCGTATGTTAAGAAAGCGTTTTAACGGCTTACCGGAGCGAATACGGCTCCTAAGGCGTTAAGGAGAGAACGTTTATAGTCGGGTGAAACATATCAATGTCATATTGGGTAAGCAGCAAAGGAAGGCGAGTGAGAAAGGGAAGACTAAGGATGAAATTAGTGCGAGACTAGATCTGGTTGACATGGGAATAAGAGAAAGGTTACATCCACGAGTAATGGAAGATGGTAAGAGGGCATACATGGAGCCAACAACTCATACACTATCAAAAGCGGAGAAGAAAAGTTTGTGTGGATGTCTATATGACATTAAGGTGCCACAAGGATATTCTTCTAATTTGAGAAAGTGTGTCTCAATGAACGATTTGAAGTTAGTGGGAATGAAGTCCCATGATTATCATGTGTTGATGCAACAACTACTACCAATAGCTATAAGAGGCATTATGAAAGATGAAGTTCGATCCACTATAACAAGATTGAGTATTTTCTTCAATGCTATACGCAACAAAGTCATTGACATTGAAAAGTTGGATGAATTGGAGAATGAGGGTTATATTATTTTGTCCCAACTAGAGATGCATTTCCCTCCCGCCTTTTTGATATCATGGTGCACTTGATAGTGCACTTGGTAAGGAGGTAAGGCGTGCGGTCCGGTTTACCTAAGGTGGATGTACCCTTTCGAGCGATACATGAAGATCTTAAAAGGGTATTCTAAAAACCCTTATCGGCGGAAGCCTCAATAGTTGAGAGATATGTAGTTGAAGAGGCTATGGAGTTCGCAAAGATTATCTATCGGGACGACGATACAATCTCGGCATGACGAGGGGATAAGCGAGGAACTGGAGGAATCAAAGCGAAGAATAAGCCTCGTGAAGAGGTGTTGCAAGCACACTGTACATCTTGAATAATACGGAAGAAGTTCAACCATACATTGATGAACACGAAAGAGTTTGAAGAATATGAATCCAAGGAAGAGTGACATGCGAGATAGCGAATGAGCAAAAGAAGACGTTCATAAAGTGGTTCGGTGAGAAGGTATTGCACGAGACCGGAGTGTCGATACAATCGAGTGGTTAGCCTGGGGCCTTCTTTTCGGTCATCACTTGGAGCGGTTACGATGTCAACGGATATCCTTTCTACACAAAAGACCAAGATGACAAGTCTTTGTGCAAAATAGTGGGGTGATGGTTGAAGCTGAATCCATGCACTTTTCGAGTTTGAAAGACAAAAACCCGGTGGTAGCATCAATGGCCTATTATGGAGTGATCAAAGAAATATGGGAGATCAACTACAGCAAGTTCAAAGTTGCTTTATTGAAATGTAAGTGGGTTAGCAATAATCTTTGTTGTAATAGATCCTAAATTTGGATTTGTCTCGGTTGATCTTCAAAGACTTGGTCATAGAGATGAGCCATTCATTTTAGCAAGTCGGGCGAAACAAGTGTTTTATGTTACAGACCCTGCAAATAAAGGAATGTCCATTGTACTTCAAAGTAAAAAACTGAAGTATGGTGAATAACCCTTGAACCTTGACGATACACTCCCTTTCACAAAAAATCCACCTACAACACGTGAAGTAGAATTGATAGATGATGAAGAATATGCTGCAAGAAAGGATCATTGTGAAGGAATATAGGACACCATGTAAAGTAAGATCTTCAGTTACAAAATGATGTGTTTAACTACTATGTTCTTTTTGTGGTCGTTTAACATGTTGGTTCATTTTATTAATTTGTTTATTATTTAAAAACCTATCTAACATAAATGATTGGTCTTTGATGAACAGGAATATGTCTAGCTCGGACGAGTCATCGGGAGATAGGGTTGATATGCCCGTTGTGAGAAAGGGAGAGGTAGCACACACATGGGTGAGCTAATTGCTCGCCGTGTGATCGAAAAAAGAGGCTGCATGTGGAGTTTGATGAAAATATGAATCCGGTTGGCGAGAGAGGAAGACAAACTTCATTAGCTATTTAGGCTTTCTGGCTCGAAGCAAAGTGCGTATTGTTTACTTAGCTTGGAAGTTCGTTCCTGATAAGACGAAGGATTTGATTTGGACACGATTTTGGTATCTCACTTTCGATATATCCGCATTTGTATCTTTAGTCTTATTACTTGATTTCGTCATATCTTCTCTTTTACCTTGCAGCAAACATTTGATGTCCCTAACACTAAGGCCATGACGAAGCATTGGATGGGCGAAGTTCGTCTCCGTTGGAAAGATTTTAAGAACAAGGCGACAAAAAGTATATTCGCGGGCCAAAGAGGGACAAGGATCCATGTATGACCTATGATTTCATTTCTCCGGAGGACTGGAGGGAGTTTGTGGCGTCCGTGAGAATCCTGAATTTCAGTAAATTTTCTGTCATATCTTATCTTTAATTTGAATCTACTTGAATTCGTACGATCAGTTTTGTTTGTTTTCGTGTCACAGGAAACAAGCCAAGCCAATAGAGCGAGGCAAGCGAAAAATAAGTATCTGCATTGCTTGTCTAGAGGTGGCTACAGAAAGCTGGAATGAAAGATTATGGAGGAAGAGCTGCAGCGAATGAAGGAAGCTTCCCAATCCGATCCTTCCACTGCTATCAAGGCCCCCAGCGTCCTCCTCGTCACAAAAAATGGAAAGCTGCGAGGATGAAGGGTGACAAATACATCAATGAAGATGTTGATGCGGTTGCCTCAAAGATCGTAAGTAGTTGAATTAGAAGTATTAAATAGCCTCAGTTGTTTCATACTATATAAGAGTTTAGTTATTATTTATGAAAAATCTTATGGTACATGATTCACTTGAGTAGCAGAGTAGCCAAGGCTCATTCACGCCGGGTACACGGCAGGACATTTTGTCGACGGCGATTGGGAAGCCGGATTACCCCGATCTTTGTTCGAGGGAGACGAGGGAGTGAGTGTCGCAAAATTTTTCGGACGACGTTCACGTTTGTATGACGCAGAGAGCGGCGGGAGCTTGAAGCGAATTCGAGCAAACCTTATGAAAGATGTTATGGCACAACTACGGGGTGAAATGCAAGCTATGGTACAACAAACAACGTACAACCGACGAATCCCCGAATATCCCCAGCAGCAAAGATAGTTTTCAGCCTCCAGAGGTACATATTAGCGGACCTTCTCCCCCTCCAGAGGTAGTTATTGGCGGACCGTCTCACACTCCACAAGGAGGTATAGCTTGCACTCTATATTTGGATGACCCACACCGGCGGATTGTTGCCGATGGTCTTGTTTACCCAGAACAAGACAAACACCACCGCAAGCAAATTCCAGAAAACCAACGTCGGGTGACTGTGACGAGTGTGCGAGAGGGGGAAGAAGAGATAGCCATCCCGATTGATGATGAGGAGGTTACCACACTAGGCGCTGCCATCACATGGTTCATCCTTTGGCCGGCTCATCTTATTGAGATGTGGACGACACCTGCGATGGTAGGAAATACATTGCGATTGAGTGTGAGTTGTTTCCGATTGATTTTCATTGCTCATTCACTCATAATATGTTTTTTTATGTTTTCATAGGATGAACAAGCTGTGGGCTTATTTCCGTACTTAGCACAGCTGCAAGAGTTGTACAAGGACATCGGCCTCATAAGCTTGCAGATGCCTCCGGGCATTGTCGGTGCAGAAAAGACATATCCGATAACATTTGACAAGAAAGATTTGAGGGAGTTTTTGATGATGGATTGTTTAGATATACAGTTTCTTCAACTTGCAATCCTGAAAGTTTGTTTAACCCTTTAATTATGTTAGTACTCTTTTTTTTGTTTAATATTTTCAATAACATTTATCATTTCATTTCATAGTGTCTGCTGTGTGAATTATGCGCCGCACACCGCGAGCGAGTTCGTATGGATACTTATGTCCTGGATGCACGGCTTCGGCTCACAGTACGTTACCCAGGAGGTCAATTTATGTTGGTCTAACAATGGGCGACGGAGTATCGTCTTGTTATCTAGCGCCAATACATGAACGATGCGTACTTTTGTTTTGTCTTATAAGATTTTTGTGAATAAATTGCTTTCTTATCTTAATTTAATATTAATACGTATATGTTGTAGTGGTCATTGGACGCTGTGTGTTGTTTGTCCTCGCAAGAACTCCTGTTATTGGTTCGATTCAGTAGATGGCAATCCTACCGAGGATATCAAAAACATGTTTGCCGAGTAAGTAAATTTTTGTCTGAATCATCGATTCTTCTTTTAAATGAATGGTTTGACATGTCTGTTAATTTCCATTTTAATGATAGTAGCCTCAAGACGTATAGAGAGCTTATCAATGCAAAAGAGCAGGGTGGACCGAAGTGGTTTAAACCGACGGTGAGTAGTTTCAATTCAAGTTATTTCATTGACAGTAGCTTTAGATATGCCTTTATTCGTTTTTAACAATTTGCCTTTGATTTATAGTGCCATCAACAACCAGGGAGCACCGAGTGCGGATATTACGTTATGAGTTGGATGCAATCCATCGTTAACAGCGAACGTATTCAAGGTTTTCAAAATGTACGTAATCGCTCTGTGATTCTCAAGTTTATTGAATTTTTGTTGTTGTACTTGAGTTGTTAATTATTTCCTTCACTTAATTGGTTTATCTTATACCTTGTTTCCCCATTTACGGTTTTGGGTACTGCGGATCCGTACTCGCGAGGATGAGATCGATTCGGTTCGAGACATGATATCTAGACATCTTCTTCAACACATAGCCTAGTTAGTAGTGAGCATGATTAATATGTTATTGTGTTAGTGATTCTTTAATTTGCTCTTGTTGTTCATTTGTATCTATTTGGTGTTTTGTCATTCAAAATATGCAAGTTTGGTGTTATATATATATTGTGTTTATGTATTGTATTAGTGTGATTCTTGTGTTCTTGGTGGTTTCTGTGATGCAAAAACTTGGTAGATATCTCATAGTTTGTGTCTTTCCAAGTTTACTATATTATTTTACTTGATTTTACTACACCGATATGATCCAAAACTTGGTATTTGGATATCTCCTATCTCATTGTTACAAGTCAGGCACGTTTGTTGTTAATAATTCTTTTGAGGGAAAAATTAAAATGTAGTTTATATTTAAAAAAAAAATTCAACAAAGGCGACCTGATTTTGAAATCAGGTCGCCTTTGTTATCATAAGGCGACCTGTATCGAAGATCAGGTTGCCTTATGAACTCATTAAGGCGACCTGAAATTATAATCAGGTCGCCTTAATTGAAAACAATAAGACGACCTGATTTAATATAAGGTCGCCTTTAAGGCGAACTCAATATTAATCAGGTCGCCTTAAAGGCGACCTGATTTGAAAGTCAGGTCGCCTTATTAACCTTAATAAGGCGACCTGAATAAGGCGACCTGATTTAAGATCAGGTTGCCAATTTCAAAATTTTCCTCTACCCCCTCCAAGACGTCCCTCAGTAAAGGGTTGTTAATTGGGTCTTATTTAGGTCGTTTTTTAGCATTTTTGTAGTAGTGTAATTACACAAATTTTATATATTCTTTAATTTACCCATATTTTAAATTTAAGCTTAATAGCATAGTCATCACTTAAGTTTACACTATTATCACTTGAGTTTGCATTTTCCATTAGCAAAACTAACGGTTTTATAATTATAGGACTAAAAATATACTTTATAAAGTTAAGGGATCAAAAGTATACTTCATGTAAACTTATAGGATTAAAAATATACTTTAGCCTATAATATAACATAAAACTTGTATATTTTTCAATCCTTATACATATATATTATAGGTAAAATAGTCACAAGTTCCCTTTCAGTATACATCTAAATTTTACGATTCAAAAGTTGCCATCACTCGAAATTCTTTTCACAACAAAATTTGTGTCAACCTCAGTTTTATAACTCAAGCGTAAGACATCATTGAAAATTAACCAGATAATTTCACAACTCTCAAGTTTCCAATCGCAATTCACAAATTATTATTCATTGCAAGACTTTTGAAATATAAATAACTATCTTGTAACTCAAGCACAAGGCATCCTTAAAAATCAAAAATTCCTGATTGACATTAACAATTTTCGTTTCGCAATAAAACTTCTGTGATGAACCCCTTGTAGCTAAAATTTATTCAAAGTTAAAATAAAATTGTCCTTAATTGGTAGTAGTTAATGAAAAGTGAAGAATGTGGAGAACTTACAAAAGACTTGAAAGTGTAGATTGGTTACTTGGTAAACAAAAGTTGATAATAGCTAATAAAATGTGAGACATAACCATATAAAACTTGTAAAAAATATAAAAGTCTTGATTTATTAATTGACAAACGGAAGTTAGTAATAACTAATGAAGCGCAGGAAATATGGCCATATAAAACTTATGAATGAGATGCAGCTAAGGGTTTGTTTTGTTGCCGATGCCCCTTTTCTTTTTATCTTTTGATAAATTTGGGACACTTCAGCTAATTCCTATAGAAATATTACACCCATTACAATCCTGACAAAGAATCACCTTTAGATCCTCAAAAGGCTTATACATTTCATGGAACCCCCATCTCGATTCAAGGCCCTTTTTTGCTAGATGATTCGTCAAGGTGTTGCCGGACCGAGGCACGTACGTGACCTTTGTTTCCCACTCCATTTGTAGTAGCTTTTCAACTTCATTAAAGATATCAGAGTCACGGTGATGACCACCCTGTTCATGAGAAAGTAACTCAAGACATTCAGTAGAATCCATTTCTAACCATACTTTTCGGAACTCCATCGCCATAGGCGGGTCCAAGGGAAGGTGGGTCCCCGCCCCCTTAAAAAGTTAAAGAAGAAAATATATATGAGAAATGGGGAGCCTACCAAATAGTGGAAAAGAGAGAAACACGATGAGAGAGGAGAGATTCAGTTTGGGATTTATTTGGGTGTGTAGGTAAGTGATATAGTTTATCTTTTTAGTCTCTTATCTTTTAGTTGGATGGAATTTGTTTTATGAAAAATTCAGAGATTTGTTAGATTTTGAAAATTTGAGGCTTTTAAGAGAGACAGGTTGGGATGCTTTCTTGGTTCATGTTCAAGAATTTTGGATAAAACTTGACATTGACATTCCAAATATGAGCGCAAAATATATTGGAAGGAGAGATCGTCCTCGAAATGAACAAGGTGATTTTTCTATTGAAAAATTTTATAGGATAAATATCTTTTGTGCTACCATTGATTATCAATTGCAAGAATTAAATAGTAGGTTCAATTATAATCCTGTTGAACTACTTGCTTTGAGCATGGCTTTAGATCCAAGAAACAAATACAAGTGAAGTTATCTTAATTTCTGTAATAGATGTCTTTCATTTTTTTGTATATTAGATATGTATTGTGTTTCAAGTACTTTTATTTATGATAGTAGTATTTTTTATTTTCACCCCTCGTCATTAAAATTCCCGGGTCCGCCACTGCCTATCGTCCATGCAGTCTTAAGGCCCAAGAGACAAGCCCAAACTTCTGCAGACAGCTCATCCCCATCTTTAATGGGATGGATAAATCCCCTGAGAAATATGCCAGAAGAATTACTAATAATCCTCCAACAAGCACACTTATTGCCGCTCTAGAGTAAGCACAGTCCACATTCCCCTTCACATAACCCTCCTCTGGTGGATGACAAGTCTCTCGACTAGTACCAAGAGTAACATCTTTGATTTTCATCCCCACTAGACATTCATTAGTAGCAATCATGCACTCCATCATCGCGTCTGTACTAGCAAGAATATTATTGCTCAAAGTGAACCTTTTCTCGAACATAAATAAATTCACCCGTCTCCAGATCCACCAACACAACATGGCCCTAGACGCTTATTCCTTGCTCACTTCTATCAGTCTACTAACATTCCACCATACCCAATCCGATAGGGTCATGCTATAGAATTTGCCCCACCTCTTTGAGGGCACCACCTTTCTCCATAACGATCTTGAATAAGAACAATCCTGAAAGACGTGAATAGTATCCTCCACTCTTGCGCCATAGATGATGTAGTTCTGATCAATTGTCAATCCCCATCTCATTCAATTTGCATTTGTGACCAGGCACTAACGGGATACCAACCAGAGGAGCATCTTGCAGCTATGTGGTGCTCAGACCTTCCATAAAAAAGCCCATTCCCTCCCATGTTACGTTTAGTTCCTTGAAGCCACGTTATACGCAAATTTCACTGTGAATTCTCCATGTCTCTCCCACTTCCATCGAACTCCAAGTGAACTAGTCTCAGTTTCAATCCCCCTAAGAACTTTATCCCATGTTCGCTTAATTCCCATCCACACATTAGAGCCAAGTCGTTTTGTCTCAATGAGAGGAAGTATATCATCCCCACATTTGTACTTTTATCGTACCACTTTGACCCAGAGGTCCTCCCTATGCGTTACAAGCCTCCATCCCAACTTCATAAGGAAAGCTTGGTTTTGATATTTGGCATGCCTTAGCCCCAAACCACCCTTCCTTTTATCCTTGTACACCTCATCCCAAGCAACTAATAGTATCCTACGACTATTCGTTGTGCTCACCCATAAAAAAGATCTATTTTGCTTGTCCAAAGTCTCACAAACAACGCTAGGGAGATAAGATGTTTGCATTGTATATTTCGGGATAGCCGAAGACACCGAGGAAATAATTGTTGCTCTGCCAACTAAAGAAAAGGAACTAGATATTTTCCACCCAGAAAACTGTTCCTTTACCTTGTCAATTACCACCCGAAAAGACTCCTTCCCCATCCTTTAATGATGAAGTTGCAACCCTAGATATTTTCCAAGATCCGTCGTTTGAGTGAACCCAAGAACTGTGCTAAGCTTTGTGCGCCTAGTATGGTTTATATTATTGGGAAAAAAAATACCTGAGTCTTCGAAGCATTTACTTTAAGACCTGGACATTCACAAAAATAGGTCAGACCTTACCTTACCATCTTCGCTTATTGAAGTAAAGCTTCAGTAAATAGAATGATATCATCAGGAAAAAAAAAAGTGATGTCGACAGCCCCTTCTTCGTGAGGCAAATAGGCTTCCATTCCCTTGCCTCCATTCGTTCTTGAATCATGTAAGCTAACTTTTCAATACATACAACAAATAAATAGGGTGAAAGAGGATCTCCTTATCTTACTCCACGTGATGCATTGAAGAATTTTGCCTTATTTCCATTCCATAAAAGCTAAAGATTAGCAATACTAATACATTTCTCCACCACTCGGATAAGGGTATTAGGAAGGTTAAGTTCATGTAGACAATTAAGCAGGAACTTAGAATTCATCCTATCATAAGCCTTCTCCAGATCTATTTTAATAGCCATGAATCCTTTTTTCTCGCCTATTGTTCTCATGGAGTGAATAATTTCTTGGGCCGCAATAATATTGTCTGAACCATGTCGACCCAGTACAAAACTACATTGATTTGGGGAGATAACATGTGACATAAAACCTTTCATTATATTAGCCACTAACTTTGTAACTAGCTTATAGATGACATTGCATAAGCTAAGTGGTCTAAGGTCCTTGAATGTCTTAGGGTGATCCATCTTCGTGATTAAAACTAGCAGTGTTTTATTGACCTTACAAATCTTCTCAGGATAGAGAAGCACCTGCTTAACAAAATGGACAATAGATTCTCTAACCATCTCCTATTCGTGTTGAAAGAACAAAGCGTGAAATCTGTCGAGCCTTGGTGTTTTTCAGCGCACACATACTAAACAAAGCATCTCTAATCTTATCTTCTACAACCTCCCTTTGACACACCCATTCCTATACCTCTGTTAGTCTTGGTTAGGAAATATTATAGGTAAAGTTAGGACGCTCCATTACCTCCTCCTTAAATAGGTTTGAAAAGTACTCTGTTGCGTGAATTTTTATACTCTCCACCTTAAAGCACTACTCTCCGTCATTAACACAAATGACATCAATTATGTTCCGCTTGAAGATAGAGTATCACCTAGAGGAGGGGTGAATAGGTGATTTCAAAAATCTTTTCGTTAAAATATTATTAATCATGAATGGAACAGAGACAGAGAAAGAGAAATTGACACAAATAGATTTATACTGGTTCAGTCTAACTCAACGACCTATGTCCAGTCCCGAAGCACACCTTGGGATTTCACTAACTCTTTAACTCAAATGTGATTACACACTTTGTAACTTAGGATGATCCTCTCACTCTAGGACTCACTCCCCCTTACAAGTTGTAATCTTACACCCACTCACTTAAGGTTCCACAACCTTAAGATTTACACAAAGAAATGAATAAGTGTTTAACAAACTCCTCACAAGAAGATAATTAATGAACACTAAAGTACAAGATATATCTGAAGATATTAATGAAACTGATGAAACAGTAGATTGTAATAAGTTCGAGTTGAATGCACAGTGTTTTGGTAGGTGGAGAATTCAATGCTTCTGGTATTTATAGATGTTGCAATTTATGACCATTGGTGAAGCTTGAATGAATCCGTTGTGATCCTTGAATATAGCCGTTAGAGAGACGAGAAGCAGAATCATCAATGTTTATAGACATTCTTTAATTCTTTAATTCCTTCGATTATGACCTTTGGAAACCAGCAAAGAGAATGAAACATTCTTGCCCAGAATGCCTTTCTACTGTTCAGAGGTATATTCGTTGGTTGGTGTCTCGAACAGGTAAGTGCATTAAATGCTCTGACACGTCGGATACGTCAGATTGCTTTAGTTTGAAAAACAGAGGTAATCTGTAATCTAATTATCTGTAACTCATCAAAAAACTGATTAAATGACGTTAATAACAGTAATGGTTGATGATATGAACAATCCAAAAACATACATAGAATATTTCAGAAGATAGAAATTGATTTTGAGAACAGAGCAACATTGACTCGAGTCAACCATATTATTGGCTCGAGTCAATCAATCGATTAATGCACAAGGAACATCTGAAATTCCTATTTGACTCGAGGCAGACAAAAGCTTTGCTCGAGTCAAGGCGTTGGCTCGAGTCAGAAAAAGATGTGGCTCAAGTCAATTTTGAATTAATCATTAAACAATAGACATATTTGACTCGAGGCAAATATTTCCAGGCTCGAGTTAGCCTATAGACTCGAGGCAGCCAAATAGGCTCGAGTCAATTGAGAGTGAAATACGTTTGGAAGCTCAGAAACATTTTTCCTGGCTCGAGTCACTTAAGTGTTGGCTCGAGTCAAATTCCATTTTCGAAATTAATGGTTAGAATTCTTGGCTAGAGTTAACTATGCTGGCTTGAGTCAGCGAAGAGATCAAATGAGCATTTTCAAGTTTTTCAAGCACTTGGCTTGAGTCAGAGAATAGGCTGGCTCGAGTCAAGGCCTAGACTCGAGGCAACATTTCTATTGGCTCGAATCAAAATGGCAATTTTGCAATATATAACAAGGAATTGACTCAAGTCACAAAGTATTGGCTCGAGCCATTTTCGATTGAATTATGCCATTTTGATTTAAGCCATGTATCCTATATTGTTTCTAAAGTTAATCATCATCAAAACACATATTGAGAACTAACACCGCTTCCTTCGGCTATTAGCTTGAGCATGAAACAACTGCATGTTTCTATCACCATCAATTGATCACCTAATCCTAGCTTTTGGGCCCATAGCAAGGCTTCTTGCATTAAGATCTCATCAAGCTCTAACCAAAGGTTCTTTTGGAGCTCTTCAAAGAAATGGATATTTCCACCTCTAGTGGTCACACAATTAATCCCATCTCGTCTTCGAAGGAGTTGGCTTTTTCTCCTTTGGATATTCCGAAGACATCCTTGTTCCAACATCGGTAAGCATGGGCGAAGCTCTCAATGTTAATCGCCCAATTACTTGAGAAACTCCTCTTCTCCCTAACCAGATCATTAAATTTTTCATGAAGAACCCAAGAGGCAATAAATCAAAACAACCTGAGTTATCACTTTTGTTGAAGACCCCTCTATTAGTTCTTGGTTTATAAGTTTTGATGATAACAAACACTTGCAAATACAATGTAGACATGATAATTTAAGTTACTCAAGTGTGTATTAAATAACACTCAAGTGTTAACAATGATTGAAACCAAAACTTGAATCAGAAAGCCTATTTAAAGTGTCTGATACTAACCCACTCGAGTGTTACTCTGAACACTCGAGTGCTGGCTTCAAAATCACAGGAAAAGTGACTTACACCCGAGTCCATCACCATATACAGAGTATGACACTTGAGTGTTAGCCTGATCCTCACTAAAAATGCTTGACACTCGAATTCATTCTAGAATCAACAAAGCTAACACTCAAGTGTGGTAAGCAACACTCGAGTGTCAAGGTAATTTCTCTCAAGATTAGTGCATGATAATCGATGATGAACTAAGGCTTTGTGACACACTTGAAGTGTTATTTATAACACTCGAGTGTGACTTTGTGACACTCGAGTATTTGGTAGAGATCAATGCATCTTCTCTAAATTCTTTCTTTTGAACAGTATCCTACCACACACAAAGCATCAACACTCGAGAATGGATAAAGGACACTGGAGTGTGGATATCCAATACTCGAGTGTTTGGAAGAAAACACTTATTTTCAACTAAGCTTTTCTTTTTATCAATCTTCTTCCAACAGAAAATTTCATCAACACTCGAGTATTGAGGAACAACATTCAAGTGTGGATATACAACACTCAAGTGTCACCTGTCTCTTCATTGAACCACTGTCTTCATAAAGCAAAACTTGTGTCACAAGCATTAAATCAGTTGCAGAAACAAAATGTATACAGAATGAAATTCAAAGCAAGTCAAATCAACTTCACAAACACCCATTCTGATGAAAACAAAAGGGACCTTACCTATGCAATCCCAGAACAGACTAAAAGCATGTCGTCCACAGATACGTTGCAGTGACGCAAAAAATGACTCGATCTCGATTTTTATCAACGACTCAAATATGTGTCTAACAGAAAACTTATGAGTCTAATAGAAAATTTGAATTCTCAAAATGGATAGTTTGAAACTTCACCAACGACCATTAATGAAGTTTAACTATAAATACGAAGAGCATTCAATTCGGTGTTACCAACCAATGACGATAAATTTATTGCTCATTAATTCTCTTTAAGATATACTATGATATTCAATTCTTCAATGTTTATAAATCTATTCTGTAAGAGAGTTATTATAATTCAATTGATTATTGTAAAATCTCAAGGTAGTGGGACCTTAAGTATGGTTGTTAGATTACCATTGTAAGGGGTAGTGAGTCCTAGTGAGGATTACTCTCTTTGAAAGATAGTGGAAATATGAAAGAAGCTCTGAAGACAGGACGTAGGTCACGAGATTAAGGCCAAACCAATATAACTCTCTATGCACACTTCGATGATATCTTTCTAACTTTTCCTTCGTGATTCAATTATCTATTAAGATCATTTTTAATTTTTATAATTCACCCAATTCACCCCCTTTTTGGGTGATACACTGCAATTAACATTTGATATTAGAGCCTAGTCTTCTCTTTACAAGATTAACATCCCAAGAAGGATCCATCACTAGTACAAAAAAGACTTTTTAGACCGGATGAAAAATGCCTCCTAAGACTAGATTTGGGACTGGTATCGATACAAGCGGTCTAAAAAGTCTAATACTTTTAAGACCGGATATGCGACCAGTCTTAAAAAGACTTTTTAGACCAAACCTTTAAAATGTGAGATCTTAAAAAACAAACTTTTAAGACCGGACTTTTAAAATATTAGGTCTTAAGAATCCCTTTCTATCACACAAAGAAAAAAAGAAAGAAAGGGACTTTTAAGACCGGTTGTGAAAACACATCATGTCTTAAAAGTTTCTTTCTATCATAAAAAAAGAAGAATGGACTTTTAAGATTGGTTGTGAAAACACATCCGTCTTAAAAGTCCCTTTTTATCACAAAAAAGAAAAAGAAAAATAAAGAAAGGACTTTTAAGACCGGTGTTGAAAACACATCCGGTCTTAGAAGTCCCTTTATATATATATAAAGCCAGTTACAGGATCTAGAATAAACTCCAACGAATTGAATTTGTAGCTCAAAACATGGAAAATCTTAATTCTTGAAACATACAAGGGAGGAAATCATGCAAAGAAAATACTGTCATTAGTTCAAGATCACAACACATAACTAAATGTTATTGCGGTAGTAATTATTACGATAAGCAAACACATTCTTATAGAAGCCAAATTACCTAGAGAAGTATCATGAGTCAATTGAGATCTCAAAGGGTCCATAGACTGAAAGCCAGAGTATCCTTGACTAAACCCACACAAAAAGATTGGAGAAATGCTCTAAATACGATTCTCCAAGCAGTTTCGAAAATGAACCATATCCATAAGGGAGTTATGTGAGTCTTCAAAATCAGATTGAGTATGTGTCTGGAACTGGGAACATTGCCAGGTACAATGCCGCATTGCTTCTTTTTTCTTCATCGACTTAAAAGTCTAATCGGCATTCCCACCTCTCCCAAAAATGCCCTAAAAAATTATTCTCTGAGCTGGCAAAGAATTGATAGGAGCAGTAGCTGGAAATCTAAACCAAACCTTTGGATCTTGTAAAAGGGAAATTAAAGTTGCAAACCTGGAGAAGCTAGAAATATGAAGCGATGTTGAAGATGGAGTAGGAAAAGAGACAAAAGAATCAAAAATGAAATAGATTAAAGAAGACAAAGCAAAATTGCGAACTTGGAAAAGCTAGAACCAAAACAAGAGACAATGAGAGTAGATGAGGCAAGAGCAATTTTCACGGCATCAGAAAATTTGTGAGTGAGGTCCTTGAGATGAGGTTGAAGAGAGTGTAATGTGAGATTTATAAGGTCAAAGAGAGGTTCAGAGAGCGAAATTCAATTTTCGGAGCCGGAAAAGAGAAGATTCATCTCTTAGACTCTTTAGACCAGACTTTTTAAATATTCGGTCTTAAAAGTAGACTTTTTAGATCGAACTTTTTAAACATCTGGTCTTAAAAGTTTTTTATCTTTATATTTACAAACTGCCATCGGTCATACTTTTTAGACCGAACTTTTAAAATATGAGGTCTTAAAAGTCTTAGTTTTAAGACTGAATATTTTAAAAGTCCGATATAAAAAGTTCTTTATATATTTACAGAACTTCCACCGGTCATACTTTTTGGACCTAATCCTCTATAATCTGATCCAAAAAGTTCTTTATATATTTACAGAACTGCAACTGATCATATTTTTAGACCTGATCCTCTATAATCTGGTCTAAAAATTTCTTTATATATTTACGGAACTGTCACTGGTTATACTTTTTAGACCTAATCCTCTATAATTCGGTCTAAAAAGTTCTTTATATTTAAGAAATTACCACCGGTCATACTTTTTTAAACTGAGTAAATACCCTTTTTGGTCCCTGAAATAACACGCGCTACCCATTTTGGTCCCTGAGTAAAAAAAATGTCATTTTTCGTCCTTAAACAGTAAAAAAAGGTCCTTTTTAGTCCTTTTAGTCATTTTTTGTGGGCATTTTAATCCCTCACAAATTCCCGAAAAATCATTTTTAGTCCCTAAAAAGGACCAAAAATGACATTTTTTTTACTCAGGGACCAAAATGGGTAGCGCGTGTTATTCCAGGGACCCAAAAGGGTATTTACTCTTTTTAAACTTGATCCTCCATAATCCTGTCTAAATGTGGCGTTCTTAAAAGACTTTTTTATACTAGTGCATGGAAGGAATACTGCTTGATGGTGCATCTATCAATAGACCTCATGGTTTTAGTGTGAACATTACTCATTCTAAAAGGCTAAATTTAGAGTCTTTGTTATGGCCACTGAATACGGATTGTGGCAAGTGATAGAAGACAGAGATTACGTTCCACAGAAGAAAGTAGAAAAACATCTTGTGCCAAAGACTGCAGTAGTGTTTGATGATAATGACAAAAGGCTAATTACTCTAAATAGCAAAGCTATCCTGATGATGCAAAGTGTGTTAAGTCAACAGGAATACTTTAGAATATATAATCTCTCAACAACGAAAGCAATGTAGGAAGCTTTGGAAATAGCTCATGAAGGTATCTCTGGTATAAATGAAACAAAGTTACCACTTTGATAATTGAATATGATTTACTTTGTATGAAGACAGGAGAATCCATAGCTAAATTCGAACTTAGGTTCACTCACCTAATCAATCAACTATCAGCCTTGGGAAAGTATGTAATCACAAATCCTAAGCGAGGGAGATCCTAAACACTCTCACAAAGGAATGGGAAGCGAAAGTCACAACCGTCGAAGAAGCCAGAGGAGAATCATGACATCAATAGCAGCCTTATTTGGTAGTCTTTCCAAATATGAAGGAAAGATGAAGTTTAAGAAAGGACTTGATGAAATCGGCAAGAAAACTAAAGGAGTAGCCTTCAACGCCACAAAAGATAAAGAAGTCAAGGAGGAAGATGATGAACTTGGAATGATTGTCCAGAGATTCAAAAACTTCTTCAAAAGGGATTAAGGCTTCTGAACGTTCCAAAAAGAGGGATGAAGTGACACGAGATTTTAAGGATCAAATCATCTGCTATGAATGCAAAAAACCTGGACATATCAAATACAAATGTCTACAACTAAAAGACAAGGATAATGAAAAGAAAACGTACAACAACTTCAAGAAGAAGGCATATGTATATGTTATTTAGGGAGATAGTTCCTCTAATGAAGAAAGCGAGGATGAGGAAGTTGCCAACATATGTCTTGTAGCTCAAGAAGAATGTGAAAGCGAAGAGGTATATGATTTTGAACTAACTTATGATGAAGTTCTATCTGAATATAATGAATCGCATTCTAAGTTTAGAAAAATTGTGAAAGAACTCATAATTTAAAAGAAAATGATCAAGGTTCTTGAAGAACAAGTTCAAGATACTCCTCTGATTTGTGAAAAAAGTCCTGCTTTCGAGAAAAGAAATTCTTGTTTCAACAAAACTCTTGAAAAATTCACCAAAGAAAGTGAAATGCTTAATGTTATCTTGGAAACTCAAAGGTTTACAAACAATAGATTAGGAATAGGCTATAGTCCTGATCTAGATAAGAGAACAAGGAAAAATAAAAGAGGTGAGAAATCATATTTGAATTACTTTCAATAATTAGTGCATTCCTCTAATCATTTTGCTCATTGTAACTATTGCAACCGAAAGGGCATAGTACATCCTCATGCTTTCATAAGAATGAGAGAAAGGATAAACCAGTAGGTACTTATAAATGGATACCTAAGGGATCACATGTCTTTCCTACAATTCAAACTAACCAAAAAGGACATAAGACTTGATTACCAATAAAATTGCAAGTATGTCTACGATTTTCAAAATCTATTAAGTGGTATATTGATAGTAGATACTCTAGACACATGACAGGAATCAATCCAAATTTATTGCAATGAGAACATAAGATGGAGGCAAAGTGACATTTGGAGGAAACCAGTCTGGAAAGATAGTAGGCATTGGTGAAATTGGAGAAAATGATGGACCTCAAATCAAATACGTGTATTACATAAAAGAGCTATGTCATAACCTCCTCAGTGTCAACCAAATGCAGACAAAAACAACTAGATCATTTTTTATTCAGAAGAATGTCTTATTGTCAACAAAAAGGATTTCCAGATAAATAAAGATCAACTGAACATTCTCTTCAAAGCATCAAGAGAAGGTAACTGCTATACCATAAACATGCCTTGTAGTAATTCTGAAAAATATTTTGTTAGCAACACAAATGAGAGTTAGTCATGGCATAAACGATTAGCACATGTCAATATGTACCAACTGGACAAGTTGCTCAAAAAGGAATTAGTTCTTGGTTTACCCAAACTTTCATTTAAAAATGATTTGATCTTTGATGCTTGTCAAAGGAGTAAACAAACTAAATCCTCTTTTAAGTCAAAAAAATGAAATCGAGACTGATCGACCACTCCAACTTCTTCATATGGACTTAGTTGGACCAGCAGGGTTAAATGCCTTGGTGGCAATTTATATACCTTGGTGATGGTCGATGACTTCTCTAGATTTTTTTTGGACAATCTTTCTTTCATCAAAAGATGAAACTTTTGAACAGTTTATTGTATTTGCCAAGGAAGTGCAAAATAAGAAAGTATGTTTATTTCAAGAATAAGGACAAACCACAGAGGAGAATTTGAAAATCAAGCCTTCAAGGAATACTGTGACACAAATGGTATTGACCATAATTTCTCAGCTCTAAGAACTCCTAAACAAAATGGTGTTGTAGAAAGAAAAAATAGAGTTCACATAGAGAAGGCAAGAAAAATGTTGAACGAAAAGAATGTATCACAAGTGTTTAGGCAGATGCAATGAGTACGACATGCTACATATCAAACAAGGCTTACATTAGAAAGAAGATTAACAATACTCCATACGAGCTCTATAAAGGAAGGAAGCCAAACATTGCTCATCTGCAGATATTCGGCTCCAAGTGCTTCGTCCACAACAATAGTAAGGAAAACTTAGAGAAGTTCGATCCTAAGTTAGATGAAGGTATATTTCTCGGATACTCTAATAAAAGTAAAGCTTATAGAATATATAAAAAATGCACTTGTTGTTGGAAATTATGCCCTAGGGGCAAGTCATTGTACTTTAAACGTTTATGTTATTTAAAAGTATTTCTCTGTTTAGTTATCATATCATTTTCATGTTTGTAGTGATAATTGTATCCTTGGATGTATCTTATAGATTATCCTAAATGTCCCTGGTCGGTCATCTACATGGGAGCAAAGATGAAATAAGACCAGTATGACTTTGATGAGTATGGAGATTCGAATTAAAGTCATAGGCACTTATAAAAGTACAAGGTGCTGGACCAACCCACTATGACAAAGCTGCATCGATTTAGTCATAAGTTTTTCTCATGTGTAACCACGTCACAACGCCCTTTGACCTGAGATCATCATGGATTCCTACATAAGAGTCGTTGATCTTTGACCTAGTCAAAAGTCACCTTTGATTAGGTGATGATAAAGGCTTTGATCGGGATCATTGATTTTCATGCAGAGGAATATGAATGGTCAAGATGGAATTTGTCCCTCACATTTATAGAGAGATAATACTGGGCCCCTCGATGAGTGAGTATGATAAATGTATGGCCATACTACGATGGAAAGGAGTTTCCATTTTAATTATTAGACTACTCAAGAATCGAGAAAGTGATGGTCAAGAACAGGAGGTTGACATTATCCATGCTTCATCCTTTACCAAATTATCGCGTGACAAAAGGGACGTGACATGGTCGTATGATAGATTGTATCGTATCAACGATCCCTATATGAATTGGGTAGTCACAATGTCTTGCTAGAGGCTGCTTGCGACTTGTGGGCTGGTACAGTGTTGTCCCGCTGCCAATCTCATGTGGGCCTACAGGGTCGCACACAAGAATAGCCCAACACGAACAATAGTGTCCAGATTCATTGAATCTTAGATATGTCTAAGATTTAATGAATACAACATTTAATCTAGGATGGATGTATGTGTGTGTGTGTGTGTGTATATATTAAATTCGAAAATAATAATAATATTATTTATATAGATAATAATATTATTATATAGTATTTAATTTATTTGATAAATTAAATAACTAAAATAAATAGAGATATCATATATCTGATTTAATTTAAATTGAGATATAGTATTTCAGATTTAATTAAATAGACAGATATCATATCTCAGATTTCAGCTGACTTTTAATTTGAATTAATTGAATAGATTAGATTAGATCTGTTGCACAAATTTAATTAATATCCAAATTCGAATTTCAAGATTAATTTAGATTAATTTTGAATATTTTAATATGGCCCAATTAGGGTTTGAGAAACTCTATAAAATGAAGCTTTAGTCGTATTGAAATAAGAGAGACAAGTCGTGAAAGAAATCCTAGAGAAAAAGATGTGAGACGCAAAGTAAGAAAGCGCTAGCACGCTGTCGTACGTGTTGGAGAGCTGTTCGGTGTGGATACCGGTAGAG
Source organism: Acacia pycnantha (assembly GCA_025563575.1). Classification (NCBI taxonomy): domain Eukaryota; kingdom Viridiplantae; phylum Streptophyta; class Magnoliopsida; order Fabales; family Fabaceae; genus Acacia; species Acacia pycnantha. Next base: position 668,976 of record JAMWYP010000152.1, read on the forward strand.
GGAGTGGATTCGTAGAGTCGGCTCCTAGAGACTGATCGAGCAAGAAGGTGTTAGCCCATGAGTTTGCAAAGGACGCATACAAATTCGTATAGGTACGGTTTTTCTAATGAACCCGATTTAAACGTCGTTGATAGATCCTCTTTGGGATTCGTAATATTTTAATGGATGAAATCCTTCCGGTGTGTGTACGGATCCCAACACTTGTGTTGTTGAAGAGTCTATGCATGTTGTGTTTTTTGAATCTAATCCTTCTACCAAACCTTTAGATGATGAATCTGAATTGATTCATCTTAATGAATCCCAAATCATTTCAAAATCTCCTTCTCCATTGGAAAATGAAACTGAGAATGATCTTGATCATGTTGATCAAAATCAAGATGATTAGGGTCAACCTATAGCCTAGAGATACAATAAGAGCCAATCGATAGATCAAATTATAGGGAATGTAAATGAGGGAGTGAAAACCATAAACAATGTTCTAAATGAAGTTAGTTTCTTTGCCTTCATTTATGAAATCGAACCATCTAACATTGATGAAGCCCTTTCAGACAATGATTGAGTGATAACAATGCAAAAGGAACTAAACCAATTTGAAAGAAATCAAGTTTGAGACTTGATATCCAGGCCTAAAGATCATGTGGTCATTGGCACCAAATGGGTATTCAAGAAAAAATGAGATGAATCCGCAATAATTGTCAGAAACAAGGCAAGATTGGTGGCCAAAGGCTATAATCAAGAAGAATGTATTGATTATGAGGAAACATATGCTCCAGTAGCTAGATTGGAAGCCATACGAGTACTCTTATCCTTTACGTGTATCAAAGGATTCAAACTCTATCAAATGGATTTCAAAAGTGCCTTCCTAAATGGTTTCATTCAGGAAGAAGTCTATGTTAAACAACTTCCTGATTTTGAAGATATTTCTCATCTTGATCATGTTTATCGTCTCAAAAAAACTCTCTACGGTCTTAAACAAGCTCCTAGAGCTTGATATGAAAGACTAAGCAAATTTCTCTTAAATCAAGGATTTGTCAGAGGAAAAGTTGACACAATTCTCTTCATCAGGCACAATAAGAAACATGATTTATTAATTGTGTAAATTTATGTAAATGATATTATATTTGGTGCTACTAATGATTCCTGGAGTCAAGAATTCTCTAAGACTATACGAGGAGAATTTGAAATGTCAATTATGGGAGAATTAAATTTCTTTCTCGAACTTCAAATCAAACAATCGAAGAATGAAATATTTATCTCCCAAACTAAATATCTCCGAGATCTTCTCGAGAAATATGGAATGGATCAATGTAATGGAGTTTACACTCAAATGAACTCAATAACTCTCCTAGATGCTGGCGTTAAAGGGAAAGATTTCAACATAACCAAATATAGAGGGATGATCGACTCATTACTATATCTAACAGCCAGTAGACCAGGCATACAATTCAGTGTGGGAATGTGTGCAAAATATAAATCTACACCAAAAGAATCTCATGCTGAAATAGACAAAAGGATATTCAGATATCTTGCAGACACGTAGGAGCTTAGAATTTGGTTTCCTAGAGGACAAAATGAATATCTCATTGCCTACTCAAACTCAAATCATGCGGGTTACAAAACAAACAGAAAAGGCACAAGTGGACAATGCAAGTTCCTCGGTGGTTCTCTCGTGTCTTGGTTCAGTAAGAAGCAAAACATTGTCTCTTTATCATCCACTAAAGCTAAGTATGTAGCTGCTTCAAGTTGTTGTACTCAAGTGCTGTGCCTTAAGCAACAACTTCAAGACTTGGGAATTCACCTCAAAGAAATTCCAATTCTTTGCGATAACACAAGTACAGTAAACTTGGCGAAAAATCCTGTTCAATACTCAAGAACCAAGCATATTAACGTGAGACATCACTTTATCAGAGATCATGTACAAAAGAGATATGCAAAAGTGAGGTTCATTCCCACTCATCTTCAACTTGTTGATATATTCACAAAACTATTAGCCAAAGATCAGTTCCTATATCAGAAGAGAATTGAGTATGGTAAATCCCAATGAATTGTAATTAATTAATTTCTTTCATACTATTTATTTCAATTTTTAAATTGACACATTAAGACTTACTTGAGCATCAGAGTATCTCGTTATTTGTTTTGCAGGATCCCTGCTCATTGGATGAAAATAGAGCTAAACAAAGGAGAGATAACTGATCGCAACACTCAAGTGTTAACAAGAGACACTCAAGTGTCATCAAGAAACTTGCACTCTCATGAACCAAAAACAACCTAAACACTACCACTTCCTTTGACAATATAAGTAACTTGCAAGGCGAGTCACATGAGAATTTAGGAGAACACATGGCAATTCCATCTAATCTAACAAGATCTGCTCCAAGTCCAACCTCACCAACCAGGGAAGATTCTTGGTGTTCAAAACCACCACTCTTCCACCATCCTTAGTATCAACATCTAGCGGAGCTTCAAGGTCCTTCAATGCCATACCTTTACGATCCTCAGGTTTTGGCTCAAGAAGTTTAATGTTGACATCAAGCTTCACAATGCCCTTTCCTAATTGGCTTCCAACAATGGTCTGAACATATTTCTCACATAAGTCCCAGGCTCTTCCCACAGACTCATTAGAAAAACCAGTGAAGATTCTGTTGGAACCAGTCAAAAAGAAGTTGGTGATGAGTTCACCAGCCTTGTGCGCATTTGAAGTGTCAACAAGAAAAAGAACAACCAACTCAGTGTCTTCCTTGTTATACCACCAAGTCACAACACCAAAAGGAAGTGCTAAAGCATCGCCCTTCTTTGGCCAACTAGTTGTCTTCCTTGTAAACTAACAGTGCGCTGTGAGAGAAAATGAAGGATCTCAAAACTGTAAGTTGAATGACTTGAATGGGGAGAAGTAGTGGGAATTTATAGAGTCTAGCGTGGTATATCTTATCCTAAATTTTGTAAATTTAAATTTAAATTGGCTGAGATATGTCCCGATCCATTGTTTCTAATTTATATATCCTTACATGCGAAATACAATTTTAAATTAGGATAGAAACTAACTATATTTAAAAATAAAACAATGGTAGATGAAAAATAAAAAGAATAAGAAGATAAGTTTTAATTTCAATTTAAGATATGGGTGGACGAATATGAACATAAAATATAAAATCTATATAATAAATCACATACTATTTATTATACTCATAAATAATATGATTTATTTTCAATTGAAAAAGTTTGAGAGATTTAAAATGCTAGCTATCCAAAGAATTCAAGGTTATATAATTTCAAAGATTTGTTTTTATCCGAACAAAATTCATAGATTTGATTAAAAGAATAACAGGTAAAAAATAAAAGAACAAAAACATAAGTCTTAATTTTAATGTGAGATCAGGTCAAAAAAATTTATTGTAAGATAAGGATGGATAAATGTGAATATAAAACATATATAATAAAGGCTAAAGTATACGTTTGATCCTTTATGTTTGCCTCTGGTATCATTTTAGTCCATTAAGTTTGTAAAGTACACGTTTGGTCCCTGAAAGTTAACACTGTTAGTTTAACTTAACGGAAAATACTAACTCAACAATTTTTAGCGATGACTGTGCAATTAAATGCTGACTAAACATGCTTATATGTTAATATTTTAATAAATTAATATTTTAAATCCAATTAGTTGAAAAATATTAAATCTTCACAGACAAAAAAAAAGTATTTAATCTTTACAAACAGTGAAAAACCGTATAACAGTCCGTGAAAATTAAATATTTTTCAATTAATAGGATTTAAAATATTAATTTATTAAAATACTAACATATATAAGCATGTTTGATCAGCATTTAATTGCATAGTCATCACTTAAAATTGTTGAGTTAGTATTTTCCGTTAAGTTAAACTAACGGTTTTAATTTTCAGGGACCCTACGTGTACTTTACAAACTTAAGGGACTAAAATGATGCCAGAGACAAACATAAATGACCAAACGTATACTTTAGCCTATAATAAATCACATACTCAAAAACTCACTTTAGCTCCAAAATTTAATTGAGTCCCTGATTCGCCTTTCTGTTCTTTAGGCTTAATTTTCATAGATTTTGTATTATCCAAAAAAAAAAAAATCATAGGTTTGGTGTCAGCAAAAACAATTAATTGGCCACAGCGATTAGTCAGAAGGGAGGGCCACAATATTCTAGCCCATTCCTTAGTGGGCTTCGCCACAAGTCAAATCCTAACTCCTAAAATTTTTTCAACCAAAAAAAACAAAAAAACTTAAACCACCATTCATAACTTATAACTTTAACTATTCCTTAGTCGCGGCTCCTCGATTGAGTGGAAGGGCTGACCATGAAGATCCTTCCCGGAGGCTATGGCCTATTGGATCGATAGTCCATAGATGCCTATTGGATCGGTAATCCATAGGTAGCGAATTTAGTTACATTCAGACAATTGGGAGATACCCAGTCAATTATTCCTAGCACTATGGTTATACGATCTATATATGTCAATTTTTACTGCATGTGATCTGTAATATAATTTTTGAATGCTGATATGTTGTTGTGGACCATTTCTATTATGGTTAATTGTTATATACTACATATACTTTGTTTATGAGATTCATTTGAATCTTAGACAATCCCAAAGGTTCATGATACGGTCAGAGCAGAGGACAAAGCTCTAAGGAAAAAGCAACGAACACTGATAACTGAAGGTTGTACTATGGTCATTAGATGGGGTCAAATATGAATATTTTTAGCTATTTTATTTTGAGTTTGTAGTATTATGACACTTACATATTTTGGATTACTCTACTAAATACACCATGGGATACTCCTATTTGTAACCAAGAATAGTATTAATTATTAATGTGCTATGATATATCTGTTTCGCCCACTATATTGCACCATTATAGTGAGATAATGTGTCATTTAGGTGTTGACACAGCTCTCTCACCAGCCACCTGGACCACGCGCACCAAACGACCACTTTGATTTTAACGTGATTGTGATAGTTTCTCATTTTAATTGTTGATTGGTATAGTTTTTCATTTTTTATTGTTGATTGGTATTTAAGCTCCTCTTAAAACATTTTTAAGCCCGATGCTCCTAACGTAACACTTTGTTGACCACTATGCATCTTAATCCTAAAAAAAATAAGACAAAGGATTAATCATTTATTATTTTTTCACAAGGGATTTATCATTTATTATTTAAATTATTTGCTAACTACTAATGACGTCATCACCAGAGTTCAAATCTACATATACTAAATGGAAGAAAAAAATATTGGGATCCAAAATAAGAACTTGGCAAAAATTATAAGGATAAAAGAATAGAAAAGAAATTTAAATAAAATGACAAGGGTATATTTGTCCAGTTGTAATTATTGGTTTGCCTGCCCTCCTGAACCAAAGGTTTAATTAGCTTGATTGTTAAAAAATGGAAGATGGCATGCATATCATAAGCAGTTATAATTTTACAAAAAAAAAAAAAAAAGGAGAAAAAAAGAGAGGTGTTAAATAGGATCTGTTTTCTGAGAAAAATAAGCATAAGAGTACCAACTGCCATTAATCAAGATAGCTGCAGAAACTCACAATCATGTGCCTAATGATAGTAAAAACCGATAAATACAATTGTCTCACAATATCTATATAAGCAACTTTTATGCATACTCATTGTATTTAGGTCGCTTTTCCATATAAGCAACTTCGATACGCAATTATTTAGGTCACTTTTCCCTCTTTAGCCCATCTAAAAGAAGATGAGTATATAGTGTTTATCCTCAAATAAAAGGTTTTTTTTTTTTTTTTTGTGAAAAAATATTTCATACATTAAAAATTAATTAACTTAAGATACAGAGTATTGAAAAAGTATTTCAAATATTAGGTGCTACTAGAAAAATATTTCAGGATACTAAAGTTACAAGAAAAATATTTATTAATGTAAGACTGAAAATTAATTAATTTGAGATACTAGGTGCAAGAAATATTTTAAGGTGCAGCATACAATTTAATCCAAATAAATAAAAACACATAAAAATTTTAAATTAAAAAAGTGGTCCCCACCCCAAAATTAGAGAGATGAGTAGAGCTGGGAATCAGGGCCGGCCCTTAAAGGGCCAGTACCTAATAGGGCCTAGGGTAAGAAAAACATCTGTTTTTCAAAACCCGGCCGGGAGTACCAGGGCCAGGGCCGACCCTATAGGGCCCGAAAGTTACTATGCCAAATTTTAATTATTTTTCCTCCGTTTTTTTTAAGAAATATAAATAGTAAATTATAACAATTAAAGTTTTAATTTATCTAATAAATATTGTCAACATTAATATCCAAACAACACAAATCATCCAACAAATAAACACATTCATTAATTCGTAATCAAAAGAAAGCTATTGTCCACAAATAACTCACATAAAACATAAGAAACATATATCACTAAACAACATTAGTATGATGACTATCATTATCATCTTCGCCACTATTATTAATTTCAAAGACATTTAATTATCATCTTCGCCACTATCATCAATTTTAAAGACATTTAATTGTGTTTCACTTTCAATAGTACTGAGTGCGATTTTCGAAGAAAAAAGGAAAGAGAGACCGAGATTGAAGTTTTTAGGGTCTCACTTCTCAACTCTCAAGTCTAAGCAGCCTAAGTAATTTAAAAAATAATAATAATTAAAAGGGCCTAATGGGCCAGCCCTTTAAAGCCCGAGGCTTTACAAGGCCGACCCTAGAAGGCCAATTTCATTTTGTTTCTCTAATTTTCAAGTCCGACCCTTGAAGGGTCAGGGCTTAAAATGGCCGACCCGATAGATTCGACCTGATTTCCCAACTCTAGAGATGAACACTACATACTCATCTTTTAGATGAAATGTGAACTCGAAAATGAGGATTACAAAACTGTAAGTTGAATGACTTAAACGGGGAGCAGTAGTGGGAATTTATAGAGCGTCTCGCGTGGTATATCTTATCCTAAATTTTGTAAATTTAAATTGGCTGAGATATGACCCGATCCATTGTTTCTAATTTATATATCCTTATATGCCAAATACAATTTAAAATTAGGATATAAACTAACTATATTTAAAAATAAAAGAATGGAAGATAAAAAATATAAAAACTAAAAAGATAAGTTTTAATTTTAATTTAAGATATGGGTGGTCGAATATGAACATAAAATATAAAATCTACAATAAATCACATAATATTTAGAATACTTATAAATAATATGATTTATTTTGAATTGAAAATGTCTGAGAGATTTAAAATGCTAGCTATCCAAAGAATTCAAGGATATATATTTTCAAAGATTTTTTTTTATCCGAACAAAATTCATAGATTTGATTAAAAGAATGACAGGTTAAAAATAAAAGAACAAAAAGATAAGTTTTAATTTTAATGCAAGATCCGGTTAAAAAAAAAAAAAAATACTGTAAGATAAGGATGGATAAATGTGAATATAAAACAAAATTTATAATAAATCACATACTCAATTACTTACTTTAGCTAAGGGTAAACAAATTGGAAAGATAAATTTTAGGGAAAATCTACCTCAAGACCCAAATAACCAAAAAATTGTCAAAAAAAGACCCAAGAAAAAGTCGCAGGTCAAAAAAGGCTCCAAGACTTTTTCTTGTATTATTTCATAAAACGTTAGTTGTTAACGTATACTGATATAATTGTTAACGGATATTGATTTAATTGTTAGGATATTGTTGTTAACGTCTACTGATTTAATTGTTAATATTCTACTGATATTTTTTTTTTTTTGATAACAAGAAATCAAATCAAATAAAAACAAGTAGTCAAAGCAAAACACAAAAGGGACTAAGGTCCCAACCCCCTCCTAATATGAGCTACACTCATCACATCAGCAAGAAGAAACTGATAAAGGCCAGTAGGAGGGTCAGAGAAATGAGCATCATCAGGGATCTCCACATGAGATAGGACCGTGCTCGCCATCCAATCTGCACATTGATTCCCTTCCCTAAGGACATGACAGTACCTGATGTCCCATTGCCGACGAGTAACTGCTCGTATCTTAGCCACCAAATGGGACTCACGAGCTGCATTACCTGCTTTAGAAAGTAATGCGATGACTGTTTGACAGTCACTTTCAACCACTACATATCTCCAACCTGCCTCCCATGCCATCTCTAGCCCCCCTCAGGACTCCCCACAACTCAGCTGTTAACGCTGAACACCTTCCAAGTCGTGCAGAAAATCCTCCAAGCCACTTTCCATAACAGTCCCGCAACAAACCCCCACATGCCGCCACCTGTGCTGTGCCTTTAGAGGCCCCATCACAATTAAGTTTTACAAATGGAGCTTCAGGAAAAGCCCAACGAACAGTGGTAGGATAGTGCCCTACACTACTAACCCCTTCTTTAATAGTTGCAATTCTAATATCTTCCAAAAACCGAAAGACAATCCTAGGGCGATACCTGACACTCTCATCTTGCGCATTGTAGATAGAACCATTCCTCCATTTCCAAATGAACCAGCAGGAAACAATAAATACAGCATGCCAACTATATCCGCCAACTCCATCATCATCACATGTCCAGTTCTCCCTAACCCAGTCAGTCCAGTCATACTGACAGAACGAGTGGAAACGATCAGTGGGCAACACTTCATACCAGAAAGCACAAACCACAGGGCAGTCCCGAAACGCATGTAAGCTAGTCTCTTCTGTTTGCTGACACAATGGGCAAAGGCCATCATTGCCAGTCCACGAACGGATCCATGACCATAGTGGGAGTCTTTGGTGAAATAATTTCCACCCAAAAATTTGTACTCTATGAGGTCCCTCCCACTTCCATAACTTGCTCCAAATGTCACAACCTATAGCGGAGGAGTGAAAGCCAGATTCGGCTAAGTACATGTAACATCTTTTGACACTAACACCAGTTGAATCCCCAACCAACCAGAAAGACCGATCCGGCCAATCACCAGCGGAGGGAGGGAGTATCCCTCTAATTAAGCCAACCACCTCTAGAGGGAGAAGACTGTGTAGTAGTGACAGGTCCCAACGGCCATCATGACCAACAAATCTAGCCACCATGCATTCTCGCATATCATCCGGAATGGGGCTCAAAGCATAATCTCGCAGGCAAATAGTAGAAGATACCCATATATCTTTCCAAAATGAGATAGAAGCCCGATCCCCTATCTCCCAAAGTACCCCATCCTTCATGTTATGAAATATATTACATAGAGTGCTCCAGAATGGTGAACACCCGGCCTTAAACAAAGGCAATTGACCATTGTGAACCTTATATTTCCCCCGTAGGAACCGAACCCAAAGGGCATCTGTCTCATTCTGAAATCTCCAGCCATACTTCATGAGAAATGCATCATTCATAAGAGCTGCTGATTTCAACCCAAGCCCGCCCATATGTTTGGGAGTAGTCAATACATTCCAGCCTAGAGCATGGTGGGCTTTCCTTAGCTGGGAGTCCCCCCAGATGAAATTTCTTTGAATTCTATCAATCTCATGGCATATATTTAAAGGGAATCTCGCATATTGCATATGAAAGTACGAGATAGTAGATAGTACTGACTTGACAAGGGTTATTCTACCTGCTTGAGACAAACACTGTTGTTGCCACCCACCTAGTTTCTTTCGTAGCTTGTCCACAATATGTTGGTAAGATTGTTTAGTTGCTCGTCCATGCACCATCCAAGCCCCTAAGTATCTTCCAATACTTTTAACTCTTTTGAATCCACTCTTAGCTTCCAAGGAAACAACCAATTCTTCCGGAGTGTGCTTAGGAAGGTAAATCACCGTTTTCTCAATGCTTAGTTTTAGACTTGAAATCTGTTCAAACAACGATAGGCATTTCATAACAATATCTAGTTGCTCATGCCTTGCCTTTGCAAATAGCAACATATCATCAACAAAAATAAAATGGGAAATTGGGGGGCCTCCCTTTCCCACTTTTGTAGCGGTCCACAGACCACCATTGACAGCTGTGGAGATGATATGAGACAGTTTCTCCATAACTAGCATAAATAAGTGTGGTGACAGCTGTGGAGACCATCATTCTACTGATATACTTGTTAACGTTTATGAAATAATACCAAATTACATGTGACTTTTTCTTAGGCTTTTTTTTGACAAAATTTTTGCTAATTTAAGCCCTGAGGGAGATTTTCCCTAAATTTTAATTGAGTCTCTGATTCTCGCCTGTCCTTTCTTTAGTTTTAAATTTCATAGATCTTTTTGTTATCTAAAAAAAAATCATAGATTTAGTGTCAGCAAAAAATTAATAGGCCACAGCCATCCGTCAGAATGGAGGACCACAATATTCTAGCCCATTCCTTAGTGGGCTTCGCCACAAGTCAAATCCTAACTTACTACTTAACACTCAAACCCATTTATTGCCAAAAAAAAATACCATTCGTAACACACACACACACACACAACCATTCATACCTTCTCATGTGTAAAAAAAAAAACCATTCATTCCTAAAATCCAACTTAAAATCAACACTACCCTTCTTCACTGAAATAGGTTGGCAATCCTAAACAAAATTTACTTTATTTTAGAGCTTCATAGCTTCAACTTATTGAGTTACAATAAACCTTTAAGCAGCAAATTATCATCAAATTTTAATCTTTAAACCATCCAAACAGCATCAATATTAGCATCTAGGTCATCATCATTTTAATCCCTCTAAACATGATCCAACCAATCTAGGACCATTATTCAGCATTTGGAAGCACTAAACAGTCAGATTTTAACAGTTCCCAGCTTCAAAATTAGAATCCCAATGCTTCCAACATCATACATCTAATTGACATTAACATAATCTATCTCCTTTAACATTTACAACATTTGATAAAACAACTATTGCAAATTAGGATTACCTTAGATCACTCGAAGACTTCAAGGTTGTTGATGTCCTATAACGTTGATCTACACGGCTATTCCCGATTGCAATGAGAACTCCTTCTCTTGAAACCTCCCACTCATTAGATGCTTGCTAGGCGAAGACAAGGTTGAGGTTTGGTTTCCTTGGGTTTTTCTCTTTTCAAGAAGGTGATGGTTTCTTGGAATTAGGTTATAGATAGGATAAACAAGGTTGGAACCTTACCCTTTTATGGATGGTGCCTTTTCCTCTCTAAACCTTTGGTAAAGATCGAAATTTAGAGAGCATAAAGATGTTCAAAAAGGGTCCAACCCTACCCCTTTTATAGCCTTGGTGGGCCAAATATTCCTAGTCCTAATTGCCTTTAGAATTTTCAGCTTATGCATTAAGAAATGAGTTTTAGGTAATAAGTCCACTACTTGTCAATCAAGTCACATTAAATTCACATCTTGATTGATTGATTGAATTTAATATGATGAATCATATTCATATCTTCATTGTTGGATTGCATTTAAGATGATAGATCACATTTATTTCATTTTCTTTTTTTAAAAAAAAAAAGTCCATAAAAAGGGCACATAAAAATCTGCACTTTATAAGAGTCTAACCCTAATTTAAGTGCTCACAAGTAAGGCTCAATCCAAACTTGAATTGGAAAATTCAAATCATAATGAATTAAATTCATATCTTGAATATTAAATAATAATTTAAGATGATGAATTACATTCATCTCTTAAATTAAAATTCAAAATCATTTTAAATCAATCCTCATTTATTATTTCTCTTATCTTCATCCAATCATTATTGGATCTTTATATATATATATATATATATATATATATATATATAGACACACACACACACACATATATATATATGTGTGTGTGTGTGTGTGTGTGTGTGTGTATATATATTAGATAATTCAGAATTATCTTTTATAATCTAACCTTTTGAATTAAAATTCAAATCTCCTCATTGGGCATGGAGTCCCACTCCAACCCAATTACACATTTACTCTTGATAAAGCTCAATAACAATTATTGGTTCAAGTTTGCTAATTTTAAACAATCAGGAATAACCTTTGTGTGTGACCCATTAGGCCAATTAGTCACTAACATAAATAAACTTGGACCAATTAAAAACTCCTTTAATGGGCCCAATTTATTTAATGACCTCATAAGACACTGGCAATGCTCTGCGGCCCCATAACTAATTGAGTTGATCAAGTGATCTACCTTTCATATTTGGATACCGTGCAGGCATCATCCCTCACATCGTTATTCACATTTAGTCGAGAGCAAAGATAGAGTATCATCTCTCTTAATTGACTAAATGTAGCTATTTCACAAAATTAGGAATCTTCTTAATAATAACGGATCATGACTCTTCATGATCACTTGTTGTATTCACAAACTCTCGAGTTAATTAGAAGCTATCCAAGCTCTACCGGTCTTGTAAATGACTAATCCCTTGTACGGGACTATGAGTCCTCTCAGCATGTCCATCTATACTTATGTATTCGAGTTACACCCAAGAGTACATTGTTTTCCCCATTTTCAAGTGGATAGAGTTGTATAGTCAAAGTATAACCCTAGGACATAGTGTTCGATGACATCCTTAAGTACAAGACGATCCGCACTATCAAACGATGAGAGACTTTACATATCTAATGATACTCTCTATAATGAATCTTTGTGGAGTCTCTCAGCGGGTCAGTTCGGTGTTATCTGTTCTCAAACAGATCCGCCCACGATATCAACTAAAACATCTTCATGCATGTATTCCATGAGGTCCCTACCTTGTATCTCTATACAAGTAGATAATATCATACTAGTCTTATTGAGATCATCAATACCCTTTTTTGGTGATTCAAGACTAGGAACAAGTTTTAGGCAATAGATATCCAGTGTTCTTGAGTCCTCATGATCATGATATCTATCATTCATCCTCATTAATAACACATGTTCTATTCCTAGGACTTTTATATTCAAACACATATTTACCTTAAAATAAAGGTGAGACATAAATATGATAAAGATAAAATATGCTCATTTATTAATAACGAAATGTTACAACGTAAAAATGGTGCTGACCTGTTCTTACAGATTGTCTCTAGGACACCTAAATACCAACACCTCCCTCCCAAATCCAACATAAGAACTATAAAATACACTACACCACCCAGTATTCATCATTCCTTATCACATTTTGCAGCTTTGAAACACAATCCAATAGCTTAAAATGCCCATATATGACAGTATTTGAGTCCCGCATTTAGTAGGCATATGACCATGTACATTCATATTTATCAAGTTTATTAAGGGAAAAAACTCAACAACAGCAAGGTTAAGCATTATTACTTCAACTTTTATGATATTAGTTGTAAGAATTTTGAGTGTGCCTGAATCCGACTGACCCACTGAAGTACCTACATGAAACCAGAGCACTGATACAGACCCCGATCATGTTACACAATAAATATGCCATAAACGGACACTACTACAAAAATTTGATATTACTACCCTAAAAAACGTCCTTATTTAGAAACAGGACGTCCAAAATGAAGGCGGTGGCATTCTTGTAATTATCTTTAGGGAAGTTTAGCCTTCAACGTCCTAAATAAGATATCAGGACTCCTTAAATTTATTTTTGATGTCCTAAAAGTGTTTCAGGACGTCTAACATTCTTTCGCGCCAAAAAAGTATAAGAATTTTTTGTTTGGCACCATGCGGGATTTCATTTTTTTGCAATAAAATTAATTTATGGCGACCTGAATAAGTTTAAGGACGCTTTTAATGTGGAAATACATATTAATTACTTCGCGCCATGAATTTTTTGTTTGGCGCCGAGGATGTTTTTTTTTAAATTTAATAATATTGGCGACCTGATTGACATTCAGGTCACCAATTTTAAAATATTGGCGACCTGATTATTATTCAGGTCGCCAATATTAAAATATTGGCGACTTGATTAAGATTCAGGTCGCCAATATTTTTATATTGGCGATCAGAATGTCAATCAGGTCGCCAATACGAAGAAAATGGCGACCTGAATATTAATCTGAACGCCAAAATCATAATAGAGGCGTCCTGAAATCTGATTCAGGTCGTCTATATTCAATTTTTTTAGGTTAATATACACGTGCGCCTCTTCATTTTCTCTCACACTCGCATTCTCTCCGACAGAACGCACGAAATCCTCTCGTCCTCACTCACACTCTCGTCTCCTTCCTTCTCCAAGCCTGGTGCTCTCGTTGCCGTCTCCGCCGTCGTCTCCTCCGTCTCCGCCGCCGTCGTCACTGATCACACTCGTGGTTCTATCTCTCGCTCACTCCGCCTCTTTCCCGATCGAAGAAACCCACCAAACCCAGCAAGTAAGCTTGTTCGTTTCTTAAGTTCTTTGATTCCTAATAACCCATGTATGAATGGATTTTTGCTTAAGTTAGGATTCTTAAGTTAATGCTTCTTGTTTATGGAATGGATTTTTTGCTCCTGTTTAGGATTCTTGCCTCTTTGATTCCTATTGTGCCTTTAAAATCATTACTGTTAGGACTCTCCATTGCACGAAACAAACTGAATTGATCGTTATCCCAATGTAGTGAATTAGTTAACCCGCAATGTGGGAAATCAATATATGTCCTAGCATAATAGGATGCACTCTTTGGGTTTGACTATCTAGTTTGAGCAAAATGTCTTAAAATATTTGGAAAGGAAGAAAAGAGATGTCGCCATTTAATGCTATGAGTTTTACTTTCTTGGAAGGCCTCATGAATTAGCTAGCTTCCATAATTTTTCCCAAAAAGACCACTAGGTCATATAATTAAGACCGGAGGGAATATCATGGATGAGTAATTCAAGTGGATATATATGAGAGAACTGTTGTTCAAGTATTTTGGTAATTATGCTTGATATTGGGCATGTGGTAGAATGATTATATTATAAACTTCAAGAAGTCCATGGTCCAAGCGTGTTGATTAATTATTATCTAGTTTATGAAACTTTGAGAAGAAAATATTATTCATGATAAATTTTAAATGACTGGTTTAATCTTTTCCATCATTTATAGCTATTTGCAGTGGTTTAAATACTTTATAACATTGATCTCCAAAGAGCTATGAATTCGGCCTATCTAACATTGATTTGTTCTTCATGAACAGGAATATGTCGAGCTCATCAGAGGAGTCATCGGGTGATAGGGTTGATCAACCCGTTAAAAGAAAGGGTAGAGGTAGCACGCATATGGGTTCGCTAATTGCACGCCGTGAAAACCAAAAGAAGCGGCTGCATGTGGAGTTTGATTCCAATTGGTCAAGAGGAGGACAATTTCATTAGCTATTTAGGCTATCTGGCTCGAAGCAAAGTTCGCATTGTCTACCCTCATTGGAGATTGGTTCCTCAAAAAGCGAAGGACTTGATCTGGGCACAAATATTGGTATATCACTTTCCACATAATGCATTTGTTGATTTAGTCTTATTACTTTATATGTTATTTATTGATCTTCTCTTTTAATTACCTTGCAAAGAAACGTTCAATGTCCCCAACAATAAGGCGATGAACAAGCATTGGATGGGCGAAGTTCGTCTACGATGGAAGGACTTTAAGAACAAGCTGACAAGAAAGTACATTCGAGGGCCAAAGAGGAATGAGGATCCCTCAAAGATCTACGATTTCATTTCTCCAGAGGACTGGCAGGAGTTTGTGGCGTCTCGGCAAAATCCTGAATTTCTTGTAATATTTCTTTCGTATCTTATCTTTTAGTTGGATGTACTTGACATCGTTTGCTAATTTTTATTTGTTTTCGTGTCACACAGGAAAAAGCTGAAGCCAATAGAGAGAGGCAGGCGAGAAATAAGTATCCACATTGCATGTCCAGAGGTGGATATAAAAAGTTGGAACGGAAGATGATGGAAGATGTAGCTGAGGTCGCCTCAAAGATTGTAAGTTGTTAAATTAGGCGTATTTACTAGCCTTAGTTGTTTCACATTACGCAAGTTTAGACGTTGTTTCTGAGTAATCTTTTGATGCAGGATTCACTTGAGCAGCAGAGCTCCCAGGGTTCATTCACGCCAGCTACACGGATGGACATTTTGTCCACGGCGATTGGGAAGCCTTTTGGCACAAGTACGGGGTGAGATGAGGTCCATGATACATGAGAAGGAAAGTACGGGACAACCAACCCAGCAAGTGCCAGTCTTCCCCAACAACCATGATAGTTTTCGGCCTCCAGAAGTTGAAATCGGTGGTCACCCTCCTCCAGAAGTTGATATCGGTGGTGAGCGTCCACAAGTTGATATTGGCGAGCCTTCTCACACTCCACAGGGAGGACGTCCGTGCAGACTACATTTGGATGTCCCACACCGGCGTATGGTTTCCGATGGTCTTGTTTACTTAGAGCAAATCATCCACCATAACAACCCAATTCCACAAGACCAACGTCGGGTGACTGTGACAAGTGTGCGAGAGGGGGAAGAAAGGACAGTCATACCGATCGATGATGAGGAGGTTCCTGATTTAGGGGTCGCCATAGGATCG
Organism: Acacia pycnantha; assembly: GCA_025563575.1. Taxonomy (NCBI): domain Eukaryota; kingdom Viridiplantae; phylum Streptophyta; class Magnoliopsida; order Fabales; family Fabaceae; genus Acacia; species Acacia pycnantha. The sequence goes on from JAMWYP010000152.1 coordinate 685,367, forward strand.
TTCATCCTCTGGCCGTCTCATCTTATTGAGATGGTGATGACACCTCCAATGGTAGGACACAAATTATTGTGTGATGACTTCCGATTGATCGATTTTCATTGCTAACACACTCACATGTAAAATGTTTTGTATGTTTTCATAGGATGAAGAAGCTGCCCCTAGATTTCCCTACTTAGCACAGCTGCGACAGCTGTACAGGGACCTCCCCCAGATATCCTTGCAGATGCCTGTGTGCATCGTCGGTGCAGAGAAGACATATCCCATTGTCATTGACAATAAAGATTTGAGGGAGTTTATGAATCTGGAGTGTCTAGATATAGAGTTACTTCTAGTTGCAATCCTGTAAGTTTTTGTCCGCTTATTAATTATTGCAATATTTTTTTTCGTTTTATATATATAACAATAGTTATCATTTTATTTTGATCATAGCGTCTGCCACGACATATGTGTCCAGAATAACCGAACGGATTCGTATGGCTTCTTATGCCCTGTCAACACCACGAGTAAGAGGAGTAAGTTAATCAGATGGTCGCTTTATGTCGGAATAACAATGGGCGACAGAGAATTGCCTTGTTATCTAGCTCCAATAATTGAAGGGTATGTATTTTAGTTTTGTCTATATTTATTACATTTTTTAGAATAAATTGCTTTCCTGTCTTAATTTAATCTTAATATGTATATTTTGTAGTGGTCATTGGACCTTAGTTGTTGCTGTCCGCCAAGAACGCATGTTATTGGTTGGATTCCTTAGGTGGCAAGCGACGAAGACATCAAAACTATGTTTGCCGAGTAAGTAAATTTTCGTCTAAATCATTGATTCTTCTTTTAAATGAATTGTTTTCATCATGTTTGTTAATTTCCATTTTAATGATAGTGGTCGAAGACGTATAGAGAGCTTCTTGGATCAAAAGACCGGGGTGGACCGAAGTGGTATTATCCAAAGGTAAGTAGTTTCAATTCAAGTTCTTTCATTGACACAAGAACTTTCGATATGCCTTTATTTGTTTTAACAAGTTGCTTTTGATTTATAGTGCCCTCGACAACCGGGAAGACCGAGTGCGGATACTACGTTATCCACCACATGCATGCCATCGTTTCCACCGGACGTCTTACAGGTTTTCAAAATGTACGTAAATTTCAATGTGATTGCACACTTGATGAGTTTTTAATTATATCATTCACTAGTGAAGTACTTCATTGGTTGATAACAAGTTTGTTTTCCAATTTACTGTTTTTTGATGGTAATGTTGCTCCGTTCTCGGATGAAGAAGTCGATACGATTCGAGACGTTATGGCTAGTCATCTTCTGCAATACATATAGGTGTGTGTGTGTGTATATATATATATATATATATATATATATATATATATATGGGTTAAGGTGCAAAAATAGACATGTGCTTTTTTCCGAGGAGCGCCCAGTAGCAAATGCTTTTTTCAGGTGCAAAAGTAACTATGTGGTTACAAATTAGGTGCAAAAATAGCGTTTGACCGTTAAGTTTGACTTTTTTGTTGACAGGACGATGACGTGGCATTTCAAAGGTGCAAAAATAATTTTAGGATCTTGAAAAAAAATTTCAGGTATTGATCGGTACTAAAAGGATACTGAAAAAAAAAGGATACTGAAAAAAAATATTTCATAATTTTGAAAAATTATTTTAGGATCTTGAAAAAATATTTCAGGTATTGACCGGTACTAAAAGGATACTGAAAAATATTTGAAATGCCATGTCATCGTCCAGTCAGCAAAAAAAGTCAAACTTAACGATCAAAAGTCAAACTTAACGGTCAAACGCTATTTTTGCACCTAATTTGTAACCATATAGTTACTTTTGCACCTGAAAAAAACATTTGCTACTGGGCGCTCCTCGGAGAAAAGCATATGTCTATTTTTGCACCTTAACCCTATATATATATGTGTGTGTGTGTGTGTGTGTGTGAGTGTGAATTTGACATTGTTTTTGGTAGTGCACTAGTTCAAATGTATGTGAATTTGACAATGTTCTTGTTGGTGGTGCACTAGTTCAAATGTATGTGAATTTCAAAATGTTGTTGTTGGTAGTGCACTTGCTAGCTAGTTCAATTATTGAATTTTAGTTTTCAATACTCATGTATAAATTTCAATAATGCTCAATTGACATAATTGTTGTTGATGTCCATGTATGTATTTGAAATGTTTAGCTTTTATAGTGCACTATAGTTAGTTTGAATGTTAGTTTATATAGTTCACTATAGTTGCTGATTTGTTGGGAATTATTTGAGCACTACTGTATCTCTTGGCTTGTAAATATTGTTTTCCTGTTTGCAGGCAATTTGGGAATAGTGTTCAAATTGATGTCATTTAAAAAAAAATCAAAATAAGGCGTCCTGAAATTAAATTCAGGACGCCAAACCATAGAAAAAACAACTACCCTGCCCGAGACGTCCCTCTAAATAAGGACGTTAATTGGGTCTTATTTAGATCGTTTTTTTAGTGTTTTTGTAGTAGTGGGAAGAAGAAAGAGAGAATAATCTTTAGAGGAAGTCAGTAGACATAAATTTTATGTGTATTATCCACATAACCCTTGAACTCATCGTGCATCTTCCTCAATTGATGTATCCCTTCTTCATCAAAAGACATATTGTATTGGTTTAATGATACAAACTAGACCAAGATTTTCTATTATTTATATTTTGACCCAATGCAATTGGGCTTGGCCCTAATCCTCTAAGATGGACTAGGTATATTCCAACTTTAGCATTTAAACTTTGTTATGAAACTATGAGTAGAGGATAATAGACGGCTCGCCCTGCTCAACATCGGTATGACCTAGGAGGAAGGGAGATTTTGCCCTGCCCTTGGATCGTGGGTGAACCAACCTCTTTCCTAAAATTTATATATATATATATATATATAAACTTTGAGTAGAGGAGACGAATGAAGCTCCTCTTGTCAATAACAGATTCAAACAATGCCCACATAAAACTAAATCTATATACACACATCATTTAGTCAACAAACATGATACAAAACTCATAAACTAGAGCCAATCAAGCACATGAAACACCAAATATAATGTTAAACAAAACTTGTGAATGACTTGATAATGTAAATTTTTTACTTGGTAAATAAAAGTTGAAATACTATAAATTTCTTAATAAAACTTGTAAATGACCTAATAGTGTGAATTTTTTATTTGGTAAACGAAAGTTGTTAAAACTTAATAAAATGTCGTGAATGTTTTAATTAAACTGGTGAATGACTTGATAGTGTGAATTTTTTACTTAATAAACAAAAGTTATTAAAACCTAATGAAATGTCGAGAATTTTTAGATAAAACTTCTGAATGGAATTGGGTTAAAAATCAAAAGTTAATATATATATTCCTTTGCATACTATGCCTTAAAAGTCATTGTAACCTAATGGTCACTAGTCTTTTGGGCAAACCAAGTGGTGGAGGTTCAAACTAGAGCTGGGAATCAGGGCCGACCCGGCACAACAGGGCCAGGGCCTAACAGAGCCGGCCCTACAGGACATAGGGTAAAGAAAACATATGCTTTTCAAAGCCTGGCCCGACAGTACTAGGGCCAAGGTCGGCCCTACAGGGCCTGAAAATTACTATTTCAAATTTTAACTATTTTTCCTTCGATTTTTTTCAAAGAAATATAATTAGTAAATTGCAACCATTAAAGTTATAATCTATCAAACAAATGTTATCAACATTAATATCTAAACAATATAAATTATTCAACAAATAAACACATCAATTAATTTGTTTAAAAAAAACAAGTAAATACAAAGAATATGTTTTTTCCTTTTTTTTCAAAAAATATTAAACAAAGGAATTGATTTATGTATGCCTACGACAAAATGTCTTTCCCTCTCGTAATTTTGTGTGTGTCTGCAGATTCCTTCGGTTTATGCATGATTTTACTGACAGGTAAAAATAATTATACTTATTTTACACAAAATGTATTTATAATTTATTACTTATATAATATTGTAATATCAAAGTATGTGCTTATTTAATATGAAAACATCTCTTCTTTAAAATTTATAATAACTAATTATGTGTTTTAATAAAGAATAATAATAAACATAAAAAAGGGTTATAATTTAAACTAAAAAAATCTAAGTAATTACAAATAAACACATTCATTAAGCGGAAGTCTAAGTAATTAATTATTTTTTTAAAAAAAGAAGCTACAGTTAAACGGGCCTAATGAGCCGGCCCGAGGCCCTGCAGGGCCGGCCTGATTAAGCCTGAGGCCCTGTAGGGCCAATTTTAAATTTCTGGCTTATTTTTTAAGCCCGAGCCCTGCAGGGCCAGGACTTAAACGGGCCAGTCCGACGGGCTCGGCCCGATTTCCCGGCTCTAGTTCAACCCCACCCCCACCATTTTGGGAATATTTATTCCTTAGTGGATTTATGTTATTGTAAATTATGGCTAATTTCGGTCAGCCACAAGCACCAGAACTCTGGCCCCTAGCAGGGGGCAATGCCGGGAAATCGGTCCGAGCCCATCGGGCCGGCCCGTTTAGGCCCTGGCTCGTCAAGGGCCGGGCTTGAAAAATGGACGAGATATTTGAAATTGGCCCTGGAGGGCCTTAGGCTTAAACGGGCCGGCCCTGGAGGGCCTCGGGCCAGCCCTGCAGGCCCTTTTCACTGTAGCTTTTTCTTTTTTTCCTTTTTTAATTTATTAATTTATATATATTGTATTTGTTATAGAGCTATTTATCCATTTAACTACAAATACATAATAATTATACTCTAATTTTATGATTTGGTTTATTATTTGTTGCAAATAAAATTACTCTTATGTTTAACAAATTAAATTATTTGTAACAATAATAGTCATCGTATTAATGTCACTTAGTGGTATGTTTCTTATGTTTTATGTGAGTTATTTGTGAACATAGTTTGCTTTTGATTATGAATTAGTGATTGTGCTTATTTGTTGGATGATTCATGGTGTAATTTACTAATTATATTTCTTTAAAAAAACATAGGAAAATTAATTAAAATTTGTAATAGTAATTTCCGGGCCCTGGAGGGCCGGCCCTGCTGGCCCTGATGCTCTTGGGCCGGGCTTTGAAAAACAGATGTTTTTCTTACCTCAGGCCCTGGAGGGCCGGCCCTGTTAGGCCCTGACCCTTCACGGGCCGGCCCTGATTCCCAGCTCTAGCAGGGGGTGGTCACCGGCGGGCTACAAGAGCTCCAATTGCAGCCGGTGGGGGTAATATATATATAGACACACACATACACATATATAAGAACATGTGTCATGACGTTTAAATTTCAAAATGATAAATTTGGTACTAATATCTTTCAAGTATTATGGATATTCAAAACATTATTTTGTCCTTTTCTATTTTTAAAATTCCTTTTGTGGGATATTCTCATAAATTAAAGTACCATTTCCTACCCTTCGATAAACATGTTTTCCCTTTAGTCCTTTCTCTATAAACGGGAAAGACTAACCAGTCTATTCCTCCTCAATATAAAGCAAATAACTCCTAACATAATTGTTGATACTTCATCAGATTCAACCTCTAACTATTTTTTTTTTTTTATTTCAAGAAAATACACCCTTATATTTAGAAAGTAACTTGACAATTATCTATAACTCTTGTTGGGAAATTTTTTTATCCATCAACTCCTTTATTTTTTTCAAAATAGCTATCTATAATTTTTTTTATTAATTATTATGGGCCGTTATATATATGTTTACTAGTTATTTCTTTATTTATTTTCTATAAACTCTAACTTGAAAATAAGCTATTGACCAAATAATTTATTTTTAAGGATTTTTTTCAGCATTTTTTTAAGGCTTTTAAATGTTTGTATAACATCCCTAAGCCTCAAATATGCCATATAAATCTCTTTTCTAATTTTTTTGATGTTACAAATCCTTGGATGAGTCTTGCAGGGCCTATTTGTTTCTATTATTTGTTTTCTTTTTCTTCAATTTTTTTTTTTTTTATAAAATTGTTTTTAATAACAAGTTTGAAAAGCAAAAAAGTAAAAAAAAAAAGTTTGGATAGTTGTTTAAAAAATCGGTTTCTGAAGTGACATGGCAGCAGCCGTCAACAACAGTGATGTGGAGGTGATCGGCATTGTAGTGTGGTGTTAGCAGTGGACAAGTGGTGACATCAAAAAGTACTCCATCCTGTCTTAATTATAGGACATATTTATCAGATTTTGGAGAGATTAAGGATGAGAGTTAAATTAATTAATTATATTCATTTTCCTAAAATGTCCTCAGAATCCCTCAATTATTGTATCAGACCTAATTCGAATTGAACATTGCAATGATAAAGACCAAAAGCGCACAATTATTGTACTATTAGTGGCGCAGCATGGTGCTGGGCTATGCCCATTGTCGGAGCAATTGGGCCCCATCCCTAAAAAATAAAACCCAACCATCCATTTCAAAGATCTATCTAAAGAAAAATATTTTTAACAAAATCTTAAAATTTATTTATTTATTTTTTTTAAAAAAAGTAGAATATTTCACTTGATAGAATATAAGAGTGTTATTAAATTAATTAATGAAAAAGTAGAATTAAGATGTATGTGACAGTAATGAGTTGCAATCATTACTTACTTTATAAAATATAGAGGTGGATTATTAAATTATCATTCTTTATAGAATATATAGATACTTTATTAAATTATCATTGTGTTTAAATATTTTTAAGAAAGTATCAATAAGGGTATTTTAAAAATAAATTATAATTATAATTTTGTCCTCTAATTACGATCAATGTCAACTCCTAAATGTTGTTCTATAATTAAACCCGAAGGGAGTAATAAATAGAGAGAAAAAAAACCTCTAAAAACTGTTTTGATTTTTTAGTTTTTAAAAGCAACTTTTATATTTTTTATTTTTAAACAATTTACATAAAGCATTTTCCAAATAAGTGTCGGGTGGTGGGGGGAGCACAAAAAGAAGAGATTGGGAAGAATAAAAATAGTAATGCAGGACAGTCGAGTGGAAGTCCTTCATGTTATAATAATCCTTATGACCTTATCAACATTATTTAGCGCAACAGAAACATTGCTCTGAATGAAGGAAAATTTGCTCCTCTTAAGGATGTTATATGAAAGAGATTTCTGGTTCGATTTCATTCTTGAAACTTGCCTTTCATAATGCATCTTCTCTGGAACCTACTCTTCCTTCTGGCAATTATTCTGGCAAAACAAAAGAGTGGTTATCAACGATATTGTCATGATATAATTTGTCACAACGGCTCTCCCATCCAAAGTCTCTCATGGTTGATCCATCCTTTTACTTGCAATGTCTAAGATCAGCTCTACTCTGGATAAATTGTTCTTCATTCTTCACAGCCATACTCCAAGTTGAATATCATTTGCATTCCAAGGTTTCTCCGATCCTGGGGTTACAAAGTCTAATCAGATTGCTATTATAAGTCAAGATATCCTTTCTTTGCTAAGATTATTTTCCTATGTCTCAATTTCTTCCGGTCACTTTAGTATTTTCCAGCACTTATGCAATCTTTTTTTTAGTTGGTTTTCTTATGGTATACTCTAAATTCCTTTATCTTTACTATGTCATTTTGTCTTTTTATCAAAAAGGGAAAAAAAAAATCACCCTCATCTATACATATCTTATAGGGTGCATGTTGATTGATGGATGGATTTTTTGCAAGATACAATGAAAACCCTTGAGTATAGCTAGATTGCACTCCCAACACTCAAGCTAAGACAGAAATGGCTTTTACAAAGTAATGATTCAACTTTACAGGGTGCAAGTTGGATTGATGGGTGAACTTTTTTTAGGATACCACGAAAACCCACTACTACAAAAAAGGGTTACGGCGTCCTATTTTTTGCACTTTTAACGTCCCTTTTTTACAGGTCGCGTATATGGGGGGCGTAAAAAGGTACAACTTACGACGTCTAAAAAAAAGTAGGACGCCGTAAGTGAAACTTACGGCTTCCTAAAATATTTTAGGACGTCGTAAGTGTTTAATTTAAAAAAAAATAAAAATTCTCATTCTCCAGAATGAAAGAAGAAGCATAAGTCGAACTCCAGAAGGATGGATATTAATCACAAAAAACATGGCATCCATTTGTCATGGATTACAACTCCAGAAGGATACATTATTATATTCCACACAGCTTAAGCAAATATCATAAAAAGAATGTACACGGGACAGTAGTAAGGCAGAATAATACATAGCTTTAACAGGAGATTCCATGTGACTAAGATTGAGAATCACTCATAAAAGAATGGAAGATGAAGCAAATAGAATAAATGACAGATTGAAAATTCAAGGCCAAATGGAAGACATGACATATATTGAACACTGACCTTCTCTTGCTCAGGATTATAAATCTGCTTAGCCTTTCATTCCCACCTAACATATGCTTGAATCAGAAGGTAAAAACACATTTTCAGATCTGAAGAAACAAAAAAGCATATCTATAGATCTACAACCCAGAGACGCTGCTGCCGTAAGGGATGGAGAGGGAGGCCGCGGCCACGGCCGTCGCTGGTGGGCTTGTGGGTCCCAGATGCTACAGATCTGGAGCGCATGAACATGGAGGAGATTTCGAGCACGCGTCGATCCGACGACTGAAGCCAAGAACTCGTCGACTCAAAAATCATCGATGGGGAGGAGGAGCAACTTATTGGAACGGCGGCGAAAGAATCGAAGAGATTCCGGCGATTGAAGGCAGAGACGGTGAAGGAAATCAAGCACAGATTGACGAGAGCGAGAGGAGATCGACTAAAGGGAGTAGATCGACGAGAGAGGATGAAGGAAATCGCGTGACTAGATGCTCCGTTCAAAAATGAGGAAGTGACTGACTCTGCCTCTGCCTTGTTTTTTTTCAGACAAAACGCGTGAATGGGCTTTTAAGTTTTTTTTTTTTCTTTTTTGAATCACTTTTGGCGTCTAAGTTTTAAACTTAGACGCCAAAAGTGATGTTTTTGGCGTCTAATTTTTTATTTAGACGCCAAAAGTGACACTTTTTTGGCGCCAGACTTTTCATTTCCCACATTTTTTTCTTTTTTGAATCACTTTTGGCGTCTAAGTTTTAAACTTAGACGCCAAAAGTGATGCTTTTGGCGTCTAATTTTTTATTTAGACGTTAAAAGTGACACTTTTTTGCGCAAGACTTTTCATTTACCGCATTTTTTTCTTTTTTGAATCACTTTTGGCGTCTAAGTCTTAAAATTAGACGCCAAAAGTGATACTTTTGGCGTCTAAATTTTAAACTTAGACGCCAAAAGTAAACCTTTCTTACATATTATTACAAAAATGCCACCGCCTTTAGTTTTTACTTCATTTTTTTAAAAAAGGACGTCTTTTAGAGACGTTGTAAGGCTTTTTTGTAGTAGTGACCCTTAAGTATAGATGGCACTCCCAACACATAAGCCAAGATAGTAATGGCTTTTATAAAGTAATAATTCGAATTTATCTTTATGTGCACTCAAATACAAAGGTAATAAGTTTGATATCTTTTTATTGTGTGACTTTTTGATGCTTGAAAGGACTGAAGGTGATGAAAATTTATAGGTTATGAAGTGATGCCTCTTGAAGCAACATTTCTTCAATTAAAAGTCATAACCATGTGGTAAATTCATAAATCACATATGTTGATTCATGAACAGATATATGAAGCGTTGTACCTTTTTCTTATGCAATTTTTTCTTATAAACAACACAACTTTTCACCAAGTGGTGGTTATCACACCTTTAGTTATAACATTTCGCATGTCTCAAGAACTAAAGAGATATAACATTGATGATCTTTAGTGCTTGTTATAACTCCCTACACAACTTTTCACATAAATTCCTCAATTTATAAGAATACAACTTTATATTAATTAAAAAAAACACAACTCTTCATTTTGAAATATTCCAAGAATCCCCCACAATTTTAAAATGATCACAAACTCTTATCACTTCAGAAATCTCATTTTGTTGGTAAAGGTATCTCAAGGATTTGAACATTTACCTAAGTAAGACATGGTTTCACCCATTTGAAAAATTATGATAGATTAAGTTTTGAACTAATTATCTTATATGAACAGGTGTGTATGAATTACGTATGGGATCTCGGGCTTTGTATGCCAATTTAAATGACACATTTAATCATGCCCTTGTGTCGGTATCCTTTTTTTGAGAGCTTTCGGAGTTAAGCCTTTGGACTCTTAAAAGTAGCAGCACTTCATTCTCATAAAGGTAGACTCTATCAGGAGAACCACAATAATAAATGCTCCACCAAATATATGCTTAAAAGTCCATTAAGAGCCCATTAGAGCTCAACATACCTTCAGTTTAGTCTCATGATTATCAAGTACTTTTCAACCTAGGATGTATTAAAAGTGAAGTACTTACGATTATTTTGATAGCATACTTTTACGTACCTCTGTTTCTGATATTCGAATTTATGTTCTCTTTTTTATGAGGGCAATGATAAGCAAGAAGCAAGGCCGCTTATCCTTTCTTGAGATTCGCATTTTTATTCTTTTTTGAAGGGGCGGTAATAAGCCAAGGAGGACGAGGCCTTTAAGCAACAGTTTGTTGATTGTTTGTATTGGTCTACCTTTTATAAGTTGCATTCTCGAGAGTCATTTTATTTAGCAATTTCGTTAACTCGTCTTTTTGCAATCAATTGTTTATGTTTGAATGCTTAAGCAATCATATTTGGATAATTCACTTCACCCCATAATTATTTTGTTTATAACTTTATATTTTTAAAAGTGCATTTGAAAAATCATGGATTCGACAATGACTTTATTAATTTGCTTTGATTGCACTTTTAACTTTTAATTTATTGATATACACAAATAACGTTTTTAATAGCTAAATAAAATCAATTGCGGTCCTTGGAAAAATTATGTGAATAGAAGGGTGAATAATATAACAACATTTCTCTTTAAAACCAAATACCTAAATATGAATTTTTAGGGGCAGCAGAGCTAAGAAATTTTCTGAAAATAAAAGGGGGTAAGAATATAACAAAACATCTGGGGAGAAAAAAAAGAATATAACAAAACACTTCTGAATAAAATTTCTTGTATTTGAATACTTGGAGTATCACATCCAACCACACGTACAAAATTCTTGTTCATTAAAACAGAAAGCAAAAGAAAAACAAAATGAAAGCAAAAAAAAAAAAAAGAAGCCGGTAGACTTTATTTTTTATTTTGGTGAGGGGAAGAACTGTTCAAGCTGCAGTGAATCCACATTGAAAGCAGCTTGCAAAACTGTTGGAGATAATACCGACAACACTGAAGAACATGAAGAACTTTCAGCCAAGTGGGTGAATATAGGACTGTGTCATACAATTAATCATTAGTCAGAAGCATGTAAAATTCAAGATGTGTTAGAGAGGAGAAACTAGAGAAACTTACTTAGGAGTAGTGATGATAGAGAACAACTCCATTCCATCAGGACCAGCAATCTTTGAAACAACATGAAACCTAGGTACGATGAACAAATTACCAGGTTTTATTGTTGTCTCCAAAACTCTTTTACCGTCAGGACCAACAACCTCAACACGACCACTTCCTCCGACAATATAAGTAACTTGCAAGGCAGAGTCACATGAGAATCCAGGAGAACACATGGCACTTCCATCTAATCTAACGAGTTCTACTCCAAGTCCAACCTCACCAACCAATGGAAGATTCTTGGAGTTCAAAACAACCACTCTTCCAGCATCCTTAATGTCAACATCTGACGGAGCTTCAAGGCAGTTCCAGGCCATACCTTCACGATGCTCAGGTTTTGGCTCGGGAAGTTTAATGTTGGCATCAAGCTTCACAATACCCTTATCTGATTGACTTCCAACTATGGTTTTAACATCTTTGTCATCTAAGTCCCAGGCTCTCCCCACAAACTCAATGGAAAAACCGGTGAAGATTCCATTGGAACCAGTCAAAAAGAAGTTGGTGAATTCACCAGCCTTGTTGGCTTTTGAAGTGTCACCAAGAAAAAGAACAACCAACTCAGTGTCATCCTTGTTGTACCACCAAGTCACAACACCAAAAGGAAGGGCTAAAGCATCGCCCTTCTTGATTGCAAGAATCTTCTCTTCTGATTCAGGGAGAACAATTCCTACAACTCCATTACCTAAATTCATTAAAAAACATTAGTGAAAATGTTTAAGTATATACAAACGCTACATTAACATCATGCGACCCCCAAAATTATTCAGAAAACAAAATTCATTTCTAAATCCAAACTATTTACGTCCAAAGAGAACCGAAACTGAATCTGCAAGACAAATCTCCAAGACAAAACTTAGTGTATACATCCAAACAATCGATAATTCTGGATAGAAAGATTCCCACATCATGATCCAAAGGCTTCATTCAATTTTTGTGAGACATTTTATTTAAGTTCTCCATTAAAAAAAGTTATTATTAAAACCACACCCATATATCAAAAAATCAAGATCTCATAAAGACATTTCTAAAACAGTAAATTAAATCACAAAGGCCCGTTTTACCAAAAAAAATCACAAAGGCTCTTGAATCAAGAAATATGATAAATTTAATGCTACCGTCAAGAATCATACATGATATATTCCTAAACAAGAATCGAGATCAAGAATGAAGAAAGCCATAAGACAAATGAATTAATACCTTGAAGAACATAAGCAACCACAGAAGAGTCTGAATATCTCGGAACCGCAAAACCATTCTTTTCAAGAGCGAGTTTAGCCGCACCGATATTGCCATGGTTTAGCATGGGAAGCTCAAAGGGAGACCAGGCGTGGTAAGATCCACCATCACCTCCATAAACTTTCTTGGCCAACTGGGGAGTAAGATCAATGGACATTATTGATTCTTGTTTCTCTAGGGAAGAATGAAAATTGACACTGCACTGTAAGAGAAAGGAAGGATCACAAATCTGTGAGTTGAATGATTTGAATCCCTTAGAGTAGTAGTGGGAATTTATAGAGAAAGTCTCGCATTAACTCTATGATTTTCATACAACTAATCTTAATAAATTTTAGTAAATTTTAATTGGCTGAGATATGACCCGATCCATGGTTTCTAATTTATATATCCTTACATACGAAATACAAAATAAAATTATGATTTAAACTAATTATATTTAAAAATAAAAGGATGGCAGATAAAAGAATAAAAAGATAAGTTCTAATTTTAATTTAAAATAAAGGTGGACGAATATGAACATAAAATATAAAATGTATAATAAATGACATATTATTCATTATACTTATAAATAATATGAGTTATTTTGAATTGTAAGTAGAAAGTTTAAGAGATTTAAAATTCTAGGTATCCAAATAATTTAAGGATATAAATTTTCATAGATTTGTTTTTAACCGTACAAAAAATTCATATATTTGATTAAATCCTAATTTCAATTTAAATATGTTGATATATAAGTCCCGACCCATTGTCTCTGGTAATATATCCTTATGTTGGAAATACAAAATTAAAATTATTATATAAACTAGTTGGCAAAAAAATATGATATAAATTGCTCCATCAAACAATAACTAACCATATTTGAAAAATAGAAGAATGACAAGTAAAAAAAAAAAAAGAAGAAGAAGAAGAACAAAAAGATAAGTTTTAATTTTAATGTAAGATCAGGTCATTTTGCAGCTTTGAAACATAATCCAATAGCTTAAAACACCCATATGACAACAGCATTTGAGTTCCACTTTTAGTAAGCATATGACCATATATATTCACATTTATCAACTTCATACAAGGAAAAAAAAAAAAAAAACTCAACAACAGCAAGGTTATGCATTACTTTAACTTTTGTGATATTAGCATTTAAACTTGGGAGAATCCCATATAAAGACAATTAAAATAGGAAAATTCTGTATAAGGTTGGTAAACTGAACAAATCTTAATTGTAACATCCCAACTTTTTTAAAGCAGTATATTTTTTTTTTCAAACATCATTTCAAAATGATCAGAGTAGAGCATCGGAGTAAGAGTGTAACTGATATATTGATATAAAATGCCCACTGGCTATTTACAGAAACGGTTCAACAACCGAGAGTTTTCAAAAAGAAAAGGACAACCACAAAAAGTCTTCAGCCCGATCCCAGAACTTGCTTCTTCCCTCTCTCCTCGGTCCTTGGTCCTCCCGACCCTGACGCTATATTAAGAGCTGAGATCCGCACCGGATCTCAGGTAACGGTTAACCTCATGTTTATGTATACAGACAACAGACATCAACAATACTAACATCGCTCTATCACAATCACAACCCATGCATATGTATTTCCCCCAGCATGCTTCCACCATCGATGCGCATCACCATCGAGCTTAAAGAACGCGAGTTGAGCTTTCCGATCATCTGGGCATTCCATAACTTCAAATATTTTCTCCAGACTCAACAACCAATCCTCAGCCAATTCGTTCTTCCCGTGGAAAGAGGGTGGCTTGAGCTTACAAAATTGAGTGACCCAGTTTTGTGTGGTCTGGATATCTCTCCCTCGTCGTGGAGGTGGTTGGGACCTATCAGATCCCTCAGCTTCCTCGGTTTGTATATCATCTTCGTCTCTTTCTTCTTCATTCTCAGTGTTCTGTTCCTCTTCCTCATGTCTGGCCTGCCTCTCAGCTTGCCTTTCGGCCCGAAGTTCCTCTATCATCATTCTTTGTTCATCTAGCTTCTCTCTTTGTTCATGTACTACAGCCATGGCCTCTTGCAAGACAATCTGTTGATTTGGTTTTGGAACTGGCTGCTCAGGATCTATAATTGGAATCATCCGAGGTTGTCTTCCTCGTCCCCTGCCTCGGCCTCTGCCTCGACCTCAGCCTCTGCCTCGACCTCGGCCTCTGCCTCGACCTCGGCCTCTGGGAGCTCCGGCTCTCCTTACATTCGCCATGTCGCGTTCTTTTTCCTTTATTAAGGGAAACGTTAGATACAGGGAAGACATTCCACATAACGCAGACTTTATCACACTAGTCTCTAGACTCTATCGCGCTAAGTATTTACACTGCTCCCAGCTTTTATCGCACTCACTACATACGGATACAAACCCGCAACTTCTCCCCACGTTCAGAATTTTGTTGACTCGGTCTTCTCAAAAGTGGGTACGGAATTTCGTATCGAGAGTTCCTCTACATGAGTCAAATACTGCATGTACTTATCTTTGTTGGTCTCGGAGTTTCATCCGGCGTGACCCAGCTTCTTACATAAGCTCTGGTTTAGAGTGGTGCATTCACAGAAAGTGGTACACCGGTTCAGGATGGTACACCGGTTCAAACCGGTATACCGAAACAGGGTGGTACATTGACTCAGGGCTATATCAGTACTCATTTTCAAACTATGCTCCAAGTTAAAAGGCTTTTGAACATAACTCCGTTATCCGAACAGAATGGCCAGGTAAGTGTCTACCATGGGGCCTCACCGAGTTCACGACGACTGATTGGCACACCCACGTAGACTAGCCTTGCCTTCGGCACCAAACTGTCCGTAATAACATAGTTAAATTCATGCCAGGACTACTGCTCTGATACCAAAATGTAACATCCCAACTTTTCTAAAGCAGTATATATATTTTTTCAAACATCATTTCAAAATGATCAGAGTAGAGCATCAGAGTAAGAGTGTAACTGATATATTGATATAAAATGCCCACTGGCTATTTACAGAAACGGTTCAACAACCGAGAGTTTTCAAAAAGAAAAGGACAACCACGGAAAGTCTTCAGCCCGATCCCAGAACTTGCTGCTTCCCTCTCTCCTCGGTCCTTGGTCCTCCCGACCCTGACGCTATATTAAGAGCTGAGATCCGCACCGGATCTCAGGTAACAGTTAACCTCATGTTTATGTATACAGACAACAGACATCAACAATACTAACATCGCTCTATCACAATCACAACCCATGCATATGTATTTCCCCCAGCATGCAGACATATTGCACCCAGCATACAGACATATTGCACCCAGCATACAGACTTATTGCACCCAGCATACAGACGGATTGCACCCAGCATACAGACACATACTTTAACCACTATATGCACTCAAACAGTATAACACCTCTACACCCATACCACATACATGCATATCATAAACTTCAGAGTTAGTGTTACAGTACGCGAACGTACCTTCGTTGACGGTAGACGGTACTTCCGTCGGAAATCGTACTTTTTTACGGAAAACTGCGAAACGTCCAACAGTGGCACGTCGGGCGTAACGACGACAGATCGAGTTTCGATATCCTATAAGGGTAATATCACTTTCATTAGTGATTTGACATTACAACGGCATTTTAGGTAAAAATTACCATTTTGCCCCTATACCCCTAATTGGCGGAATTTCGCCAGAGCTTCGCTACTTTGACCTTAAAATCTTCCAAAATTTTGCCAGAACTTCGACCCAATCATGATTTTCGAAATTCTAACTTAAAATAGCCCTATCATATGATATCTAATCATACTTGAAAGATTAAAGGCTACTCTAACATTACTACTCTAACTACTGAAAGAACTACGGAAGCTTAAGTACCGAAAAACTTACCCAGAGCTTCGCTGCAAATTTTCCTCCAGAGCTCCTCTCTCTAACTTCTCTCTAGAATTCGAAATCCACAAGGGAAATGGTGTGAAAAATCAAAGGGAGGAGGGGGGTATTTATAGGAAAAGGGTTAGGATTTCGGTCGTCGGATCAACTTTATGAGAAGCGATCTGGACCGTCCAACACATAACGTTTCCAACAAGTTTTTCCTTCTTCCCTTTCACACTTGGCCGTCCTTCATGCCCCAAAAGTCAAGGGCTTGGCCAATGGAAGGTGGCCACGTGTCACCTTCCAGAAGCCTTCCAGACTGATTTCCCCGATCGGTACCCGATTCGCGTAATTTCGGAGGAATCTCAAAATTCTGGATACATAGCTTCGAAGATCTTCTCCTCCTTACTAGAAATGTATATTCTAATCTAAATTTAGATTTCATACAGGCTATTCCGTTTTCAGTCGAAGTTTCTCGAAAAACGTGTCCGATCTCAGAACGAAATTCCGGAAGCTACCGACTGTGGACAGGAATGCACTGATTCCAAATATGTCCAGGAAAACTCCCAAATCCTTTCCGAACGTCTCATCATGACCTGTGGACTCTTAATTTCCAACTTGGCTATCTGGCTTCTCCCCAGAATTTCTCTATTTCGTCTTATTAGGAAAAAGCTCTACCGGCTTCAGAATTAACTTCCGGAAAAATCTAACGGAAGATAAAAATCCACTGATCAATATTTTACCTTGACTTTGGAAATCCCATTCCCGGTTCTCTAGATAGGATCCGTTTCCTATTATTTTTTTACTATTCACTTTAATTAATTATATTATAAAATAATATAACTTACAAACTAAGTTTTCATCATTTTTTTTCTTATTCTTATCCTCATTTTCCCTTCAATAATTCGGTCAAAAATCTGGTCCTCTTTTTTTTTTTTTTTTTTTTTTTTTTTTATTTTTAAAATTTCGTTTTTAATTATTATTTAATTAATTAATATTATATAAAATAATTATTTAATAATTATTTAATATACTTTTTTTACAAAATTTCCCTTTTGGTCAATTCTTGTTTTTAAGCTCAAAAATACCTAATCTTGTTTATTTTTCTCCATCTTCTCCAATTAATTAGCAAATACATTTATACTAAGTTTTAGCCATTAACCACTAATTATGGAGTTTTACATAATTATCTTTGAATTTCCTTCACTTAAGCTTAAGTAATTAGCCAACAATTACCTAATTACTTTCTTATCAATAGTTGATAATTTTCTTAATCAGAATGCCTCATTACCTCATAACTTTGGCCCTGACATCTTTGTTTTCATGTCCTCTGCATTATTTTAGGATTTACGAGGGTATTTTGGTCATTTCAATACTTTCTGGACATTCTTATACAATTTCTCCAAGTTTGTAATTTAATAAATTACCTAAATTAGGGACAATATTCTTCCCTATTCCAAATAAATATTTACTTGCCTCTCTTATAGCTTTCACAAGGTATTTATAACTCATAATGTATTTAGGGACCTATTTGCAAATCTTAAAACGTTTTAGGGACCTAATTGCAAATTATCTAATTTCAAGGGAAATTACCCTAACAACAAGGTAAACTTAATACAAGGTGTTTGAGACATCATATTCACCTATTTTCAATAGGTATATTTCCCAATTTTTGATATTTACCCTAAGTGTGATTTTTAGGGTATTACATTAATTTAGGTCAATGACCCAATTTAGAATATTTAAATATTGGTTTTATTCCAATAATGCCCACCACCAAATATCTCCGCCACAACACACGCTGCCTTCCCGCTTCAGAAAATCCCGAGTATGGAAAATAGACTGCTTGAAGATACAATCAGGCACGCGAGAAAAGGACTGGTCTTCCCAACCTCTGCATCAAACCTCTTCTTGAAGCTACAATCAGGCACGAGATGTTATATGCTACAATCAGGCATCAAACCTTCTTCCCAACCTCTGCATCAAATCCCGAATATCAAACCTCTACATCAAACCTCTGCATCCCAACCTCTGCATCAAACCTCTGCATTAATTTTTCTTTATATGTTATATTTAATGGAAAAAGAGGCAATCATGGGACAAAGATGGTTGAAACAGCTCCCATGTATCTTTCTTAATTTTTCCGATGCTTTGTCGAGAAATTCAATAATATGGAGAGGACGAGAGGCACCAGATCTTCGAGAACCAAGCAGAAGGCTGACTTGACTTGGTATTTGATTTACATGAAGTGGCTCATAGCCTTCGGAAAAATACAGGGATTAATTAAAAGGAATTAAGAAATAAAGATTTAATATTAGAATCAACTTACTGTAGCCTTGTTTGTCGATTTTTTGACGGTTTTGAGTTGAGGCCTCCAATGATTTTCTTGTTGTTAGGGTTCTTCCGTAGTGCGTAAACAATAATATTGTGTCTCTAATTTTGCTTCTTCTTTTTTAAATTAACTAAGGGATAAAGAGGTAATTTGGTTCAAATTCTAAATCTCTAATTGCGTCACATAACCTAATTAATAATTTGTTCAGTTTAGTAACTCTAATTATAATTTACATAATTCGACCGTCTTTATATGAGATTCTCCCTTTAAACTTTGTCATTAAACTTTGAGTAGAGGGGACGAATGAAACTCCTCTTGTCAATAATGTAACTTCCCATTTTCAAAAGTAGTATATATATATATATATATATATATATATATATATATATATATATATATATATATATATATATATATTCATCACATATCATTTCAAAATCATCAGAGTAGAGCAACGGAGCAATTGACTAACTGATATGTATATATAAAACGCCATAAGTCTGGCTAATTATAACAAAGATAGATAAGAACCGAGTATTTCAAAAGTGATGTACAAACAACAAAAGGAAGGCTTCCGCTGGAACATCGAAAGGGAAGTCTTCAGCCGGATCTTCTATGCAGACTGCTTGCCTCTATCCTCGGTCCTCCCGACCCTGAAGCTATGTTAAGGGCTGAGGTCCAATGCATACGGACCCCAGGTAACGGTTAACCTCATGTTTATATATACATATACAGACAATAGACATTCACAATATCATAGCACATACAATCGCTCTATCACAACTAATGCATATGTATTGCTCCCAGCATGCAGACATATTGCCCCCAGACATATTGCCCCAGCATACAGACATATTGCCCCCAGCATTCAGACATATCTTCTAACCTCTATATGCACTTAACAGTATAGAATCTATACACATACAACATACATACCACATATATGCATACCATAAACATCAACATTAGTGTTACAGTACGCGAACGTACCTTCGTTGACGGTAAACAGTATTTCTGTCGGAATATGGTACGACAGTTGATCAGAACGTAATCAGGGATATCCTATCAAGATAACAACGCATTTATTAAGGATCTATCATTACGACGGACATTTTAGTCATAAATGACCATTTTACCCCTGAGCCCCTAATCGGTGGAATTTCGCCAGCACTTCGTTACTTTGACTTTAATCTTCCAAAATTTTTCCATAACTCTTCCTCCAACATTATTTTCGAAATTAATACCTTAATTACCCCTAAAACATGATATCTAATCATACTTGGAAGATTAAAGATCAAACTAGCATTTCTACTCTAACTACCGAAAGAACTACCGAAGCTTAAGACTCAGTGCCGAAGAAATTACCCAGAGCTTCGCTGCAAATTTCCCCGGACTCCTCCTCCTCCTTGATGCTCCAAGATTTTCGAAATGCTTGGTGGTTTTTGGTGTGAGATTTAACAAAGGGATGCAAGCCTATTTATAGGCAAAGTTGTGAGGGCAAAACGATCTTTTTCCAACTTTCAACTTTCATTTTAGACCACACATTCTAGGGTTTCTAGAAGCTTCATTCTTGGCCACACAATCCACCTCCTTACATCATATTTTAACCAAGTGACATCATCAAGGTGATGTCACCAACTTGCTTGAGAAGTTTCCTACCGATAAAGTCTCTGTTCGGTGTTCTAATCGCGTAATCTTGGAGAATCTTAGAAAACCGGCAACATAGCCCTGAAGGTCTCTTCTTCCTATTTCAAAATACTTGGGTTAACTAAATTTTTGATCCCATTCAGGGCATCTCCCATTTCGCTGAAGATTTTCGGATAATCACCTTCAGTTACGGAAATCGCTTCGGGTAACGTCAATTTCTGGACAAAAATTCACTGATTCATAAAATGTCGAGATGTTTATCAACTCATCCCCAGATATTGAGTTATGATTTATTTTCCATAGTTTCTCCTTTCTACTATCTGTCCTTCTTCCTTTTCGTCTTATTCCCTAAGCATTCCGCCGATTACGGAAATGACTTCAGAGACAGCCTACTCCGAGATAAAATTATACTTGTTCATAATATTTCCTGACTTTAGAAACTTAGTTCATGGTTTTCTAGATAGGATTTAGTTTCTATCGGTTCTCATTTATCGTATTTGTTTTTTCACATAATATCACAAAAATTGTTAATATTAAATAATAAATATCTAGATATTAATTCAACCAATTCTGATCCATTTGAGCTCAAAATTTCGGTCAACAATCTGGTCCTTTTTAATATATTTTGTGTTTTTATATATATATATATAATTAATATTATATATATTTTAATTATATTATATAATTCACCAAATTTTCCTATTGGTCCATTTCTAATTACATGGATTTAGGCTTTAAAAATTACTAGAATAATTCTAAACCTTTGATTTTGCTTTTCAAGATTACATCTTAACCCTTAGTAATTATTTAATTTATCCCATTTGATTAACAAATCTAATTAGTGCCCTAATCATGAGATTAGCAATCTTTTAGGATTAGGGATTTTCATACACTTAATCTCATTCATCTTTCTTAATATTTTCCAATTAATTAGAAAATATATTTTATGCTAATTTTAGCTATTAACCACTAATTAAAGGGTTTTACATAATTTACCATGATTATTCCCTTGTTCATGCTCACACAATTAGCCAATATTACTTAATTAATCCCTTGCTAATTGTTGATAATTTTCTTATTTAGGATTAACCATTATCTCACAACTATTTTACTGACATTGATATTTTATGTCCCATGCAAAATATTAAAAATCATGGGGTCAATTATGGTCCCACAATACTTTTTGATTTTTCTCCTTTAATTTTTCCAAGGTAATAATTTAATAAATTACCTAAATTAGGGACAATATTCTTCCCTATTTCAAATAAATATTTATTTGCCTCTTTATAATATTTTCAGGGTATTTTATAACCCATAAATATTTTAGGGACCTATTTGCAAATTATCTAACGTTTTAGGGACCTTTTCGCACATTATCTTATCTCAAGAGAAATTGTCCTAATAATAAGATAAATTCAATACAAGGTGTTTGAGACCTCATACACTACCAAAAAAAAAACGGATTTTGCGACGGACAAAATCCGTCGCAAAAATGGGTTTTTCTGTCGCAAAACGAATTTTGCGACGGATTTTGCCCGTCACAAAAAACCTTGTCGCAATTGCGACGGATTTTTTTTTTTCTGTCGCAATTGCGACGGATTTTTTTTCCGTAGCAATTCGCGACGGATTTAAAAAATCCGTCGCAATTTGCGACAGAATTAATATTCCGTCGCAAATTGCGACGGAAAATTTACCATCGCAACTTGCGATGGAATTTTTAATCCGTCGCAACTTGCGACGGAATTCATATTCCGTCGCAAAATTTTTTCCAAAAAAAAAATTCAAAAAAAAAAAAATTTCCAAAATTTATTTTTTTTTTTAAATTAATTTTTTTAAAAATTAGAACTAAATGTGTTCCATAAAAATATTTATATATTGTCCTGAAGTATCAAGCATAAGGAGTTTTACATAGAGTGAAAACAAAATATAAATAATATTGTCCCGATTAACATGTACTAGAAAGTAGTCTAAAGAGCAGCATCATCATCACCACCATCAACGTTGTCACCATCACCAGAAGCCGGCCCCTTGTTTTTCATTAGGGACATAAGTTGAAGCTGCATCTGCCTTACCATCTCGCGTGTCTCATGCAGCTCCTCTGTCTGCCTGACCATCTCGCGTGTCTCATGCAGCTCCTCTGCCTGCGCCTGGACCAACGTCTTCATCTTCTTCATCTCATCTCGCAAAAAATAAGGAACTACGTTTATTTTTTGTACTTTATTCAAATAGAATAGGGAATGAAAATGTAACAATCAATATCAAATGTATTACGTTTACTGCGTAAACACCTTCATGGTCGGATGAGGAGCGCTTCGTTTGCTTAAATCGGCCGGGCAGAGGCACCGTGCCGAAGATTCTACCTTTGTTGTTCATTCCACCTGCATCCTGAATGAATAGACTCTCGTTATCAGACTGAGAGGATGTGGGGTCGCTCGCAGTCTGCGAGTCTTTCTCCTCCGTCAGCCTCTTATAATTGTCCTAGAAGCAAAAAAATACATCACAAATAAGCCATGTGAAATGAGATAAATATATGTTGATGTCTGAAACAAAGAATGCAATATATCTCACCGCTACTTGCTGCGCCTTGGCATTAATCCAACGTGGCTCACTCCCTTCAGACTGCTGGGAATGGGTACCATAGGAAGGTCCTTCCATTTTGGCCATATTTTGCTTATTTTTCTGACTTTTATTTTGAAATTTCTCATCGGACGCCCAATGTTGAAGTAATTGGTCAGCAACCTCAGGTTGAATCCAATCTTTTCGGCCTCTACCTCTTCTCAATTTAAAGAACCTCTCATTCAACCATTTTCCAGCACTGAAGTTATAAGCTGATTTAAGGTCTTCATGATGTTTAGGCAACGTATTAAACTTACGCTGAAAATCAATGACAAACAATCAGTGGTGCAAATTTGAATAAGAAATTAATAACCATAAATTAAAACACATAACTTACCAAGAACTCATTGAACCAAGCATCCCGATTATCCTGAGGAATCTTTGTCCAAGAGCCGTAAGGAAGATTGAACTTACGAAATATTTGGTTTGAGATGATACTATTTGCCTCATTATTTGGTAGAAATCTGAACACAGAGGATATGATGGAAATATTAGCATAGAAACTAAAGGTAGAAAATCATAACATTATTATTGCGAACTTTACATGACTTACTCGGTGGTGCCAACAGGACAAATCCAAATCTTTCCATTTGCAGGATCTACCGATCCCCAGATTGGTTCCTCGAAAGATCTACCTCCTTCCCCGACATGGCTTTGAGGCGATGCATGGTGCTGAAGGAAGGAATGTCAACTACTAAAGATGCTTGTACATAGATAGTTTTAGAAAACTAAACATATGTAAATCAATTAGAAATGGTAAAGTAAACCTTCTCTGCTCCTTGCTGTGGACTATGGGAAGTTCCTGGCCTACCTCTACCACCCATGAATGAGTCGGTAGTAGATGGCGACGATGACATATAAAGAGACAGTGACGATGACATATAAACCGACGGTGAAGATGACATCTCAAATAGCGGAACATCTGGGGAAGCGCTGAGCCCTCTGCCTACAGAGGCACCAAATGACGTCCCCCTACCCCCTCTGATAGGACGGGGTTGGGCTCGACCACTACTACGTCTACTACCGGAACGTCCTCCTTGATGCTCCATCTCTGAACACTTATAAACATTATGTCAAAATAAATAAATAAATAAATAAATATATATATATATATATATATATATATATATATATATATATATATATATATATATATATATATATATATATATATATATAAAGATATTTACTAAATATGACAAGAGCGAAGTATATGACGGAGTATGTAGTATAATTAGATCGTCATAAAAAAGAACTAACACACATCAACCGGACGATTCTTGTTCTTCATCATCTTCTTGCATGCCTTCCTCTGGAGTCTCATAATCGTCGAACTCAGATTGGGGAAGTACATGTTCCACATCAGCCTGGAACGGTTCAGGAATACGGTCATTTGTTTCAGACTCTTTCGTGTTTGGTATAATATGCCGTGCTTTGGTTTTGATAACTCCCTCCACCCTTGACGGGATGTGGGGTATAAGGTATAGTAAACTTGTTCCTTTGTTGAGCAAGGATGAATGGGTCATAACCAACCGTATATCTCCTTGTCTAGTGGATCTCAACATTACCATATTTGTCCACTTTTGTCCCACGCGGACTGTTATCAAACCACTCACACTTAAACAGAGTCACCACCTTGTCCTACTGGTAATGCAACTGAATTATCTCGATTAACTTCCCGTAGTAGGCTCCCTCGACCCCGTCAACTTGGTCACCTCTACAACATACACCGTAATTGCAACATAGTGTATTTGCGTTTGCTTGAACAGTTGAAAACCGATACCCATTGATTACGTATTTGTTGCACCGGGTAACAATTATTGCAGCTCCATAAGATAAACTCCACGCAACTTCATTGCTATCTGATGGATTTTGCACGAAGTAGGATCGAAACCATTGAGGAAACTTAGAGTTCGTGATTTGCTCAACTTCGAATCCGACATCGAAGGATTTGTCGATCGAACCCGATTAGAGAAGTAATCGTAACAAAAAGATGAAGTTAATACTGTAATATTTCCCTAAACAGTAAAAAGAAAAGAAATCTTACTTGAAGTATTGGGCGGCCTCTTCACAATTGTTTAGAATGTACCACTCCGCTACTTGCTTATCTCTTCCTTCTAGAGTTGACCTCCAACGTTTTCCCACTACTCGGCCTGGAAAATTAAATATTGAATTTTGATTGCAAGTATCTCCGCCATCATCGTTGCGAGGTACCCCTCTCCATCTTGATATCATTTCAGGGGGATAATAGTATGACGCAAACTTAGTGGCCTCTTCGACTAGAAACGCTTCAGCGATAGATCCTTCGACATACCTTGGATTTTTGATCTTGTTCTTAAGTGTGCGTAAAAACCTACAATGGACAATGTAAGGGGAATTTATAAACTAAAGCACCATGTCTTTCAATTAACAACCGCACAAAATAAATATATATTACCTCTCAAACGGATACATCCACCTATATTGTTGCGGACCACCTACCTTTGCTTCGTAGGCCAATTGAACAGGCAAATGTTCCATTGAGTGAAACATGCTAGGAGGAAACACCATCTCTAACTTGCATAGCGTTATTGGTATGCTCGCCTCTAAGTGACGTAACTTTTCAACATTAAGTTCAGAAGCACAAATTTCTCTAAAGAACATGGATAATTCCGTCAGAATAGACCAAATATGCTTCAGAAGTGCTTTGAAGGCCCATGGCAACAATTTCTGGAAAAAAACATGGCAATCGTGACTCTTCATCCCGAATAACTTCATCTCGTGCAGATCAACACATCTTCTCAAGTTTGACGCATAACCGTCCGGGAGTTTCAGATCTGTAACCCATTGCAACAATTCCAAATTCTGTTGTTTGTTGAATGTGTACGGTGCTCTAGGTTTGGACGTCCGTCCGTGGCATTCTCCACCAAATGCAAATCAGGCCTTCTGCAAATCACTTCTATGTCTCGTCTTGCGTTGACTGTATCCTTCGTCTTGCCCTTGGTGTCCATCACGGTGTACAGAATATTGCAAAACACATTCCTCTCAATATGCATGACATCGAGGTTGTGTCTTAACAATTGATCTTTCCAATATGGTAGTTCCCAAAAGATGCTGCATTTGTTCCAATGATGATCAACGCCGTATCCCTCAGGTTCGCTTGAACCAGTCCCTTCTTCGACACTTTGAATGTACTTCACCCTATCCCATATTTCTTGGCCACTTAAACGACGAGGTTGATCTGCTCGTTCGACAACATTCCGAATGAAGTCTTTTTTATTTCTCCTCCACTGATGCTCTGGGGGAAGGAATCGCCGGTGCCTGTCAAACCAACTGACCTTGCGGCGTGTTCCAAGCTAAAACCCGTGTTTTGTTCAAGACATACCGGGCATGCAAGCTTCCCGACGTTTGCCGACCACTCAACATCCCATATGCGGGAAATCATTTATCGTCCACATTAAGGCATCCCGCATGGTGAAATTCTGACTCAATGATACATCATAAGTAAGAATGCCTTGATCCACAACATCTTCAACTCGTCTATCGAGGCCCGAGGTACACATCTATCTTCTTTTTGGGTTGGATGGCCCGGGGATTAATGCGTTCGAAACAAAAACTCTCTTCTCATGCACATAGAAGGTGGGAGGTTGTACTGAGTCACAATGACAGCCAACAGGAATAAGTCCTGCCCGTATTGTTGAAAGGAGCGAACCCATCCGAGCATAGACCAAGACGGACATTACGGGGATCCATAGCAAAGAACGGATTTGCCTCGTCAAATTTACGCCAAGCTTCGGCATCGGATGGATGCGTCACAAAGTTTTCATCCATGCGATGCTCCCGTGCCACCTCATATGCGCGGTTGTTTGTTCTGATGCATACAATCTCTGAAGTCTGGGCACGAGAGGAAAGTACCACATCTTGCTTAATGCTTGACGCGTCGTTTTCCTTCCATTCCTCACAACTTTGTATCTGTCGTGTCCACAGAATTTGCAATTGGTCATCTCAGCATCATCCTTGTAATACAACATACATCCTTTGGGACAACAATGGATTTTTTCACATCCAAGACCAAGCTCTTTCACCTTTTTCTTTGCTTGGTAAAAATCCTTCGGCAAATTACTGTCTTTGGGAACAATCTTACTCATGATCTGCATCATTTCGTTGTAATTCCTCTCACTCATATGGTGATCATTATTCAAGCTTAGTGTTGCTAGGGTAGCCGATAGCGATGAATATTCACTACTTTCAAAGTGTTCGCCCCCTTCCCATAACGGACGTTGTGCTTCTTGAAGCATTTTATAGAACCTATTGGCTTCCGGATGAGGATCCTCTCTCATGTATTGCGGTTGAGTATGTGTATCGTTCTCCTCTCCAATGTATGACGGTTCGGCATGAGTAACGGGTTCAAAATATTGGCCAATCGACGGTCCCGCGGCACCCATAACCAACTGCTCATATTGAGTAAGGTTGTCTCGATGACTATTGTCCCCGTAATAACCACTCGGTGTCTGTCGGATTTCGCCATGACATTCCCAACATTCATAATCCTTCATGAATCCCTTTTTACATAAATGGATTTTCACCGTGCCAGGATCTTTAAATCTTAAACACCTACATTTGACACACAGACAACTGATCACCCTGCTTGAATTAGTTGAATGTGCCAAAGCAAATTCGATGAACTCTTTCAAACCCGCCATGAATTGTTGAGTTAGTTCTCTTTTATCAGTTAGACGATTGTACATCCAACTTCTATCATGATTGCCTTCCATATTTCCTAACTAGTTCGATTACCAACATAATTAACATGTAATTCGATCCCAGAAATCTATATAAGTATTTTGGAGTTTATAAGATATATGGGCTAAGTTAAAGAGATTATTTAACATCCATAATATTTAAGACTTAATCAAGACTATATAATCTGCAACAAATTTTTTTATTTAAAAAAAAAACATGTTAATGAGATATTTTTTTAAAAAAAAAAAAACATAATAGTAATTTTCATAAGACATTAACTCAACTAATTAATTTAACTATTTTTTATAAGACATATAAATTTCATTATTCCTTAAACTCATATCTTTTTTCTATTTTTAATTAATTAATTAATTCACTTATCCCTAAATATCACTTTATAATTTGATTTGTCAAGTTATCACTGTTTATTATATAATTAGTTAATTATAATTTTTTATATCAAAAATTTCAAAGAGAGAATTTTTGTTAAAAAAATTTACATTCATTATTTTCAGATTAAATGAACTAGTTAATATCATTAATTTTTCTAAAACATAAAAATTTAATAAATCCTTTAAGTCACATATTCCTCAAACTTTATATTAATTCATTAATTCTCGTATCTCTAAGCATCATTTCTTAACATTTCATTTTTATCATTTCAACATAATCCTATTTTTCACCTATACACAATTTTAACACACAATTTTTCAACTATACAAAAAACACTATAAACAAATAATGCAACATTAATATTCTCACTAATGGTCACAAATCCGTAATAAAGAACCAATAACTAATAATTTAATCGACATTCAAGAAATAAAAAAATGTTATCACACACAATCATTTTATCATAAATCCATCTAACACTAAAGAAAATACCAAAACAATACTTAAATCTATCCATATATACCATAGTAAAAAAAAGGAAGAGGAGATGTAACTTACTTGGAATAGAAGTGCAAAAGGAGAGGAGAATGAGATGACGTGACAAACTGATCGGTCGCAATGGGAGGGAATGACGTCGGAAACTGATTGGCCGGAGGAGAGGACGCCGGAAAATTGCTGACCGGAGCTCAAGACATCCATCAGAGTTGAGAGGGGAAGAGAGAAACGGATGGAGAGGAAGAGAGTTGAGAGAAATAGAAATGAAAAGGCGGAGGGGGGTTTAAAATCGCGTTTTGGAGTCCGTCGCAACTGTCGGAGCCGACGGTTGCGACGGACTTCTGCTATCCGTCGCAAAGACCGAGTCCGTCGCAACTGTCCGCCGATAGTTGCGACGCCCTCACAGAGTCCGTCGCAAAACTTGCGACGGACGCCGTTTTCCGTCGCAAAATTTGCGACGGACATAGTATGTCCGTCGCAAATTGTGCGACGGACATAGTATGTCCGTCACAAATTGTGCGACGGACTGTAGTGTTCCGTCGCAAACTTGCGACGGAAACCGTTTTCCGTCGCAAATTTTTTTTTTTTTTTTTTTTTTTTTTTTTTTTTGCGACGGATTTATTTTTCTCGTCGCAAATTTGTTAAAATTTGCGACGAAAATTATTCCGTCGCAAAATTAGATTTTTCTAGTAGTGATATTCACCTATTTTCAATAGGTATTCTCTACCAATTTATGATATTTACCCTAAGTCAAATTTTAGGGTATTACAAATAACAGATTCAAACATTTCCCACCTCAAACAAAATCTATACAGGATATTTACTTGCCTTTGCTTGTCTAATACAGAAGCCGACGCTTCACACCCAAAGGCTACAGGTATATGATTCAAAACTCATAAACTATATAGCCAATCCAGCACATGCAACACCAAATATCATGCTTAGTCTATCTTTAGATACTATTTTCAACCCTTAATAGTTGTTTTCCCCATCTCGGAGCCAGAATTCGAACCCCAACTTCAACCAGAAAGCCCCCAATCGAAGAAATAGACGATGAAAAGGGGCTAAGGTGGCTTACCTCACTCAGATTCCGGCGGGTGCACATTAGGTGAACATACTTATGTGCCCAATTATGTGTTCATACTTCTATTAGAGATATGTGGTCACCGGCTGGCCACAAGAGCTCCAATTGCAGTCGTGGGGGTAATATATATATAGACACACACACATACACATATATAAGAACATATGTGTCATGACGTTTAAATTTCAAAAAGATAAATTTGGTACTAATATCTCTCAAGTATTATGAATATTCAAAACATTATTTTGTCCTTTTCTATTTTTTAAATTCCTTTTGTGGGATTTTCTCATAAATTAAAGTACAATTTCCTACTCTTCGATAAACCTGTTTTCCCTTTAGTCCTTTCTCTATATACGGGAAAGACTAACCAGTCTATTCCTCCTCAATATAAAGCAAATAACTCCTAACATAATTGTTGATACTTCATCAGAATCAACCTCTAACTATTTTTTTATTTCAAGAAAATACACCCTTATATTTAGAAAATAACTTGACAATCATCTATAACTCTTGTTGGGAAATTTTTTCCCATCAACTCCTTTATTTTTTCAAAATAGCTATCTATAATTTTTATTAATTATTATGGGCCGTTATATATATGTTTACTAGTTATTTCTTTATTTATTTTCTAAAAACTCTGACTTGAAAATAAGCTATTGACCAAATAATTTATTTTTAAGGATTTTTTCAACATTTTTTCTAAGGCTTTTAAATGTTTGTATAACATCCCTAAGCCTCAAATATGCCATATAAATATCTTTTAATTTTTTTGACGTTACAAATCCTTGGATGAGTCTCGCAGGGCCTATTTGTTTCTATTTTTTGTTTTCTTTTTCTTCAAATTTTTTTTTATAAAATTGTTTTTAATAACAAGTTTGAAAAACAAAAAAGTAAAAAAAAAAAAACAAGATTGGATAGTTGTTTAAAAAATCGGTTTTTGAAGTGACATGGCAGCAGCCGTCAACAACAGTGAC
Source organism: Acacia pycnantha (assembly GCA_025563575.1). Classification (NCBI taxonomy): domain Eukaryota; kingdom Viridiplantae; phylum Streptophyta; class Magnoliopsida; order Fabales; family Fabaceae; genus Acacia; species Acacia pycnantha. The sequence goes on from JAMWYP010000152.1 coordinate 716,097, forward strand.
GTGGCGGTGATCGGCATTGGTAGTGTGGTGTTAGCAGTGGACAAGTGGTGACATCAAAAAGTACTCTATCCTGTACGTCTATAGGACATACAATTTTTTAGTTTTTAAAAGCAACTTTTTATTTTTTCTTTTTAAACAATTTACATAAAGCATTTTCCAAATAAGTGTCGGGTGGTGGGGGGATCACAAAAAGAAGAGATTGGGAACAAAAAAAATGGTAATGCAGGACAGTCGAGAGGAAGTCCTTCATGTTATAATAATCCTTATGACCTTATCAACATTATTTAGCGCAACAGAAACATTGCTCTGAATGACGGAAAATTTGCTCCTCTTAAGGATGTTATATGAAAGAGATTTCTGGTTCGATTTCATTCTTGAAACTTGCCTTTCATAATGCATCTTCTCTGGAACCTAGCTACTCTTCCTTCTGGCAATTATTCTGGCAAAACAAAAGAGTGGTTATCAACGATATTGTCATGATATAATTTGTCACAACGGCTCTCCCATCCAAAGTCTCTCATGGTTGATCCATCATCCTTTTACTTGCAATGTCTAAGATCAGTTCTACTCTGGATAAATTGTTCTTCATTCTTCACAGCCATACTCCAAGTTGAATATCATTTGCATTCCAAGGTTTCTCCGATCCTGGGGTTACAAAGTCTAATCAGATTGCTATTATAAGTCAAGATATCCTTTCTTTGCTAAGATTATTTTCCTATGTCTCAATTTCTTCCGGTCACTTTAGTATTTTCCAGCACTTATGTAATCTTTTTTTTAGTTGGTTTTCTTATGGTATACTCTAAATTCCTTTATCTTTACTATGTCATTTTGTCTTTTTATCAAAAAGGAAAAAAAAAAATCACCCCCATCTATACATATCTTATAGGGTGCATGTTGATTGATGGATGAATTTTTTGCAAGCTACAATGAAAACCCTTGAGTATAGATTGCACTCCCAACACTCAAGCTAAGACATAAATGGCTTTTACAAAGTAATGATTCAACTTTACAGGGTGCAAGTTGGATTGATGGGTGAACTTTTTTTAGGATACCACGAAAAGTATAGATTGCACTCCCAACACATAAGCCAAGATAGTAATGGCTTTTATAAAGTAATAATTCGAATTTATCTTTATGTGCACTCAAATACAAAGGTAATAAGTTTGATATCTTTTTATTGTGTGACTTTTTGATGCTTGAAAGGACTGAAGGTGATGAAAATTTATAGGTTATGAAGTGATGCCTCTTGAAGCAACATTTCTTCAATTAAAAGTCATAACCAGCCATGTGGTAAATTCATGAATCACATATGTTGGTTCATGAACAGATATATGAAGCGTTGTACCTTTATCTTATGCAAATTTTTCTTATAAACAACACAACTTTTCACCAAGTGGTGGTGGTTACCACACCTTTAGTTATAACATTTCGCATGTCTCAAGAACTAAAGAGATATAACCTTGATGACCTTTAGTGCTTGTTATAACTCCCTACACAACTTTTCACATAAATTCCTCAATTTATAAGAATACAACTTTATATTAATTAAAAAAAACACAACTCTTCATTTTGAAATATTCCAAGAATCCCCCACAATTTTAAAATGATCACAAACTCTTATCACTTCAGAAATCTCATTTTGTTGGTGAAGGTATCTCAAGGATTTGAACATTTACCTAAGTAGGACATGGTTTCACCCATTTGAAAAATTATGATAGATTAAGTTTTGAACTAATTATCTTATATGAACAGGTGTGTATGAATTACGTATGGGATCTCGGGCTTTGTATGCCAATTTAAATGACACATTTAATCATGCCCTTGTGTCGGTATCCTTTTTTTGAGAGCTTTCGGAGTTAAGCCTTTGGACTCTTAAAAGTAGCAGCACTTCATTCTCATAAAGGTAGACTCTATCAGGAGAACCACAATAATAAATGCTCCACCAAATATATGCTTAAAAGTCCATTAAGAGCCCATTAGAGCTCAACATACCTTCAGTTTAGTCTCATGATTATCGAGTACTTTTCAACCCAGGATGTATTAAAAAGTGAAGTACTTACGATTATTTTGATAGCATACTTTTACGTATAACCTCTGTTTCTGATATTCGAATTTATGTTCTCTTTTTTATGAGGGCAATGATAAGCAAGAAGCAAGGCCGCTTATCCTTTCTTGAGATTCGCATTTTTATTCTTTTTTGAAGGGGCGGTAATAAGCCAAGGAGGACGAGGCCTTTAAGCAACAGTTTGTTGATTGTTTGTATTGGTCTACCTTTTATAAGTTGCATTCTCGAGAGTCATTTTATTTAGCAATTTCGTTAACTCGTCTTTTTGCAATCAATTGTTTATGTTTGAATGCTTAAGCAATCATATTTGGATAATTCACTTCACCCCATAATTATTTTGTTTATAACTTTATATTTTTAAAAGTGCATTTGAAAAATCATGGATTCGACAATGACTTTATTAATTTGCTTTGATTGCACTTTTAACTTTTAATTTATTGATATACACAAATAACGTTTTTAATAGCTAAATAAAATCAATTGCGGTCCTTGGAAAAATTATGTGAATAGAAGGGTGAATAATATAACAACATTTCTCTTTAAAACCAAATACCTAAATATGAATTTTTAGGGGCAGCAGAGCTAAGAAATTTTCTGAAAATAAAAGGGGGTAAGAATATAACAAAACATCTGGGGAGAAAAAAAAGAATATAACAAAACACTTCTGAATAAAATTTCTTGTATTTGAATACTTGGAGTATCACATCCAACCACACGTACAAAATTCTTGTTCATTAAAACAGAAAGCAAAAGAAAAACAAAATGAAAGCAAAAAAAAAAAAAAGAAGCCGGTAGACTTTATTTTTTATTTTGGTGAGGGGAAGAACTGTTCAAGCTGCAGTGAATCCACATTGAAAGCAGCTTGCAAAACTGTTGGAGATAATACCGACAACACTGAAGAACATGAAGAACTTTCAGCCAAGTGGGTGAATATAGGACTGTGTCATACAATTAATCATTAGTCAGAAGCATGTAAAATTCAAGATGTGTGTTAGGGAGGAGAAACTAGAGAAACTTACTTAGGAGTAGTGATGATAGAGAACAACTCCATTCCATCAGGACCAGCAATCTTTGAAACAACATGAAACCTAGGTACGATGAACAAATTACCAGCTTTTATTGTTGTCTCCAAAACTCTTTTACCGTCAGGACCAACAACCTCAACACGACCACTTCCTCCGACAATATAAGTAACTTGCAAGGCAGAGTCACATGAGAATCCAGGAGAACACATGGCACTTCCATCTAATCTAACGAGTTCTACTCCAAGTCCAACCTCACCAACCAATGGAAGATTCTTGGAGTTCAAAACAACCACTCTTCCAGCATCCTTAATGTCAACATCTGACGGAGCTTCAAGGCAGTTCCAGGCCATACCTTCACGATGCTCAGGTTTTGGCTCGGGAAGTTTAATGTTGGCATCAAGCTTCACAATACCCTTATCTGATTGACTTCCAACTATGGTTTTAACATCTTTGTCATCTAAGTCCCAGGCTCTCCCCACAAACTCAATGGAAAAACCGGTGAAGATTCCATTGGAACCAGTCAAAAAGAAGTTGGTGAATTCACCAGCCTTGTTGGCTTTTGAAGTGTCACCAAGAAAAAGAACAACCAACTCAGTGTCATCCTTGTTGTACCACCAAGTCACAACACCAAAAGGAAGGGCTAAAGCATCGCCCTTCTTGATTGCAAGAATCTTCTCTTCTGATTCAGGAGAACAATTCCTACAACTCCATTACCTAAATTCATTAAAAAACATTAGTGAAAATGTTTAAGTATATACAAACGCTACATTAACATCATGCGACCCCCAAAATTATTCAGAAAACAAAATTCATTTCTAAATCCAAACTATTTACGTCCAAAGAGAACCGAAACTGAATCTGCAAGACAAATCTCCAAGACAAAACTTAGTGTATACATCCAAACAATCGATAATTCTGGATAGAAAGATTCCCACATCATGATCCAAAGGCTTCATTCAATTTTTGTGAGACATTTTATTTAAGTTCTCCATTAAAAAAAGTTATTATTAAAACCACACCCATATATCAAAAAATCAAGATCTCATAAAGACATTTCTAAAACAGTAAATTAAATCACAAAGGCCCGTTTTACCAAAAAAAATCACAAAGGCTCTTGAATCAAGAAATATGATAAATTTAATGCTACCGTCAAGAATCATACATGATATATTCCTAAACAAGAATCGAGATCAAGAATGAAGAAAGCCATAAGACAAATGAATTAATACCTTGAAGAACATAAGCAACCATAGAAGAGTCTGAATATCTCGGAACCGCAAAACCATTCTTTTCAAGAGCGAGTTTAGCCGCACCGATATTGCCATGGTTTAGCATGGGAAGCTCAAAGGAGACCAGGCGTGGTAAGATCCACCATCACCTCCATAAACTTTCTTGGCCAACTGGGGAGTAAGATCAATGGACATTATTGATTCTTGTTTCTCTAGGGAAGAATGAAAATTGACACTGCACTGTAAGAGAAAGGAAGGATCACAAATCCGTGAGTTGAATGATTTGAATCCCTTAGAGTAGTAGTGGGAAGTTATAGAGAAAGTCTCGCATTAACTCTATGATTTTCATACAACTAATCTTAATAAATTTTAGTAAATTTTAATTGGCTGAGATATGACCCGATCCATGGTTTCTAATTTATATATCCTTACATACGAAATACAAAATAAAATTATGATTTAAACTAATTATATTTAAAAATAAAAGGATGGCAGATAAAAGAATAAAAAGATAAGTTCTAATTTTAATTTAAAATAAAGGTGGACGAATATGAACAAAAAATATAAAATGTATAATAAATGACATATTATTCATTATACTTATAAATAATATGAGTTATTTTGAATTGTAAGTAGAAAGTTTAAGAGATTTAAAATTCTAGGTATCCAAATAATTTAAGGATATAAATTTTCATAGATTTGTTTTTAACCGGACAAAAATTTCATAGATTTGATTAAATCCTAAGATCAGGTCATTTTGCAGCTTTGAAACATAATCCAATAGCTTAAAACACCCATATGACAACAGCATTTGAGTTCCACTTTTAGTAAGCATATGACCATATGTATTCACATTTATCAACTTCATACAAGGAAAAAATGAAAAAAAAAAAAAAACTCAACAACAACAAGGTTATGCATTACTTTAACTTTTGTGATATTAGCATTTAAACTTGGGAGAATCCCATATAAAGACAATTAAAATAGGAAAATTCTGTATAAGGTTGGTAAACTGAACAAATCTTAATTTAGGTCAATGACCCAATTTAGAATATTTAAATATTGGTTTTATTCCAATAATGCCCACCACCAAATATCTCCGCCACAACACACGCTGCCTTCCCGCTTCAGAAAATCCCGAGTATGGAAAATAGACTGCTTGAAGATACAATCAGGCACGCGAGAAAAGGAATGGTCTTCCCAACCTCTGCATCAAACCTCTTCTTGAAGCTACAATCAGGCATGAGATGTTATATGCTACAATCAGGCATCAAACCTTCTTCCCAACCTCTGCATCAAATCCCGAATATCAAACCTCTACATCGAACCTCTGCATCCCAACCTCTGCATCAAACCTCTGCATTAATTTTTCTTTATATGTTATATTTAATGGAAAAAGAGGCAATCATGGGACAAAGATGGTTGAAACAGCTCCCATGTATCTTTCTTAATTTTTCCAACGCTTTGCCGAGAAATTCAATAATATGGAGAGGACGAGAGGCACCAGATCTTCGAGAACCAAGCAGAAGGCTGACTTGACTTGGTATTTGATTTACATGAAGTGGCTCATAGCCTTCGGAAAAATACAGGGATTAATTAAAAGGAATTAAGAAATAAAGATTTAATATTAGAATCAACTTACTGTAGCCTTGTTTGTCGATTTTTTGACGGTGTTGAGTTGAGGCCTCCAATGATTTTCTTGTTGTTAGGGTTCTTCCGTAGTGCGTAAACAATAATATTCTGTCTCTAATTTTGCTTCTTCTTTTTTAAATTAACTAAGGGATAAAGAGGTAATTTGGTTCAAATTCTAAATCTCTAATTGCGTCACATAACCTAATTAATAATTTGTTCAGTTTAGTAACTCTAATTATAATTTACATAATTCGACCGTCTTTATATGAGATTCTCCCTTTAAACTTTGTCATTAAACTTTGAGTAGAGGGGACGAATGAAACTCCTCTTGTCAATAATGTAACTTCCCATTTTCAAAAGCAGTATATATATATATATATATATATATATATATATATATATATATATATATATATATATATATATATATATATATATATATATATATATATATATATATATATATATATATTCATCACATATCATTTCAAAATCATCATAGTAGAGCAACGGAGCAATTGAGTAACTGATATGTATATATAAAACGTCGTAAGTCTGGCTAATTATAACAGCGGTACAGTAACCGAGTATTTCAAAAGTGATGTACAAACAACAAAAGGAAGGCTTCCGCTGGAACATCAAAAGGAAGTCTTCATAGGATCTTCTATGCGATCGCTTGCCTCTATCCTCGGTCCTCCCGGCCACTCGAAGCTATGTTAAGGGCTGAGGTCCAATGCATACGGACCCCAGGTAACGGTTAACCTCATGTTTATATATACATATACAGACAACAGACATTCACAATATCACAGCACATACAATCGCTCTATCACAACCAATGCATATGTATTGCTCCCAGCATGCAGACATATTGCCCCCAGCATACAGACATATTGCCCCCAGCATACAGACATATTGCCCCCAGCATACAGACATATCTTCTAACCTCTATATGCACTTAACAGTATAGAATCTATACACATACAACATACATACCACATATATGCATACCATAAACATCAACATTAGTGTTACAGTACGCGAACGTACCTTCGTTGACGGTAAACGGTATTTCTGTCGGAATATGGTACGACAGTTGATCAGAACGTAATCAGGATATCCTATCAAGATAACAACACATTTATTAAGGATCTATCATTACGACAGACATTTTAGTCATAAATGACCATTTTACCCCTGAGCCCCTAATCGGCGGAATTTCGCCAGCACTTCGTTACTTTGACTTTAATCTTCCAAAATTTTGCCATAACTCTTCCTCCAACATTATTTTCCAAATTAATACCTTAATTACCCCTAAAAAATGATATCTAATCATACTTGGAAGATTAAAGATCAAAGTAGCATTTATACTCTAACTACCGAAAGAACTACCGAAGCTTAAGACTCAGTGCCGAAGAAATTACCCAGAGCTTCGCTGCAAATTTCCCCGGACTCCTCCTTCTCTCCTTTGCTCCAAGATTTTGAAATGCTTGGTGGTTTTTGGTGTGAGATTTAACAAAGGGATGCAAGCCTATTTATAGGCAAAGTTGTGAGGGCAAAACGGTCTTTTTCCAACTTTCAACTTTCATTTTAAACCACACATTCTAGGGTTTCTAGAAGCTTCATTCTTGGCCACACAATCCACCTCCTTACATCATATTTTAACCAAGTGACATCATCAAGGTGTTGTCACCAACTTGCTTGAGAAGTTTCCTACGGATAAAGTCTCTGTTCGGTGTTCTAATCGCATAATCTTGGAGAATCTTAGAAAACCGGCAACATAGCCCTGAAGGTCTCTTCTTCCTCTTTCAAAATACTTGGGTTAACTAAATTTTTGATCCCATTCAGGGCATCTCCTATTTCGCTGAAGATTTTCGGATAATCACCTTCGGTTACGGAAATCGCTTCGGGTAACGTCAATTTCTGGACAAAAATTCACTGATTCATATAATGTCTAGATGTTTATCAACTCATCCCCAGATATTGAGTTATGATTTATTTTCCATAGTTTCTCCTTTCTACTATCTGTCCTTCTTCCTTTTCGTCTTATTCCCTAAGCATTCCGCCGGTTACGGAAATGACTTCGGAGACAGCCTACTCCGAGATAAAATTATACTTGTTCATAATATTTCCTGACTTTAGAAACTTAGTTCATGGTTTTCTAGATAGGATTTAGTTTCTATCGGTTCTCATTTATCCTATTTGCTTTTTCACAAAATATCACAATTTATATTAATATTAAATAATAAATATCTAGATATTAATTCAACCAATTCTGATCCATTTGAGCTCAAAATTTCGGTCAACAATCTGGTCCTTTTTAATTTATTTTGTGTTTTATATATATATATATATATATATATATAATTAATATTATATATATTTTAATTATATTATATAATTCACCAAATTTTCCTATTGGTCCATTTCTAATTACATGGATTTAGGCTTTAAAAATTACTAGAATAATTCTAAACCTTTGATTTTGCTTTTCAAGATTACATCTTAACCCTTAGTAATTATTTAATTTATCCCATTTGATTAACAAATCTAATTAATGGAATCATGAGATTAGCAATCTTTTAGGATTAGGGATTTTCATACACTTAATCTCATTCATTTTTCTTAATCTTTTCCAATTAATTAGCAAATATATTTTATGCTAATTTTAGCTATTAACCACTAATTAAAGGGTTTTACATAATTTACCATGATTATTCCCTTGTTCATGCTCACACAATTAGCCAATAATTACTTAATTAATCCCTTACTAATTGTTGATAATTTTCTTATTTAGGATTAACCATTATCTCACAACTATTTTACTGACATTGATATTTTATGTCCCATGCAAAATATTAAAAATCATGGGGTCAATTATGGTCCCACAATACTTTTTGATTTTTCTCCTTTAATTTTTCCAAGGTAATAATTTAATAAATTACCTAAATTAGGGACAATATTCTTCCCAATTTCAAATAAATATTTATTTGCCTCTTTATAATATTTTCAGGGTATTTTATAACCTATAAATATTTTAGGGACCTATTTGCAAATTATCTAACGTTTTAGGGACCTTTTCGCACATTATCTTATCTCAAGAGAAATTGTCCTAATAATAAGATAAATTTAATACAACGTGTTTGAGACCTCATATTCACCTATTTTCAATAGGTATTCTCTACCAATTTATGATATTTACCCTAAGTCAAATTTTAGGGTATTACAAATAACAGATTCAAACATTTCCCACCTCAAACAAAATCTATACAGGATATTTACTTGCCTTTGCTTGTCTAATACAAGCCGACGCTTCACACCCAAAGGCTACAGGTATATGATTCAAAACTCATAAACTATATAGCCAATCCAGCACATGCAACACCAAATATCATGCTTAGTCTATCTTTAGATACTATTTTCAACCCTTAATAGTTGTTTTCCCCATCTCGGAGCAATTCGAACCCCAACTTCAAACAGAAAGCCCCAATCGAAGAAATAGACGATGAAAAGGGGCTAAGGTGGCTTACCTCACTCAGATTCCGGCGGGTGCACATTAGGTGAACATACTTATGTGCCCAATTATGTGTTCATACTTATTAGAGATATGTGGTCACCTGGTGGCCACAAGAGCTCCAATTGCAGTCGTGGGGGTAATATATATATAGACACACACACATACACATATATAAGAACATATGTGTCATGACGTTTAAATTTCAAAAAGATAAATTTGGTACTAATATCTCTCAAATATTATGAATATTCAAAACATTATTTTGTCCTTTTCTATTTTTTAAATTCCTTTTGTGGGATTTTCTCATAAATTAAAGTACCATTTCCTACTCTTCGATAAACCTGTTTTCCCTTTAGTCCTTTCTCTATATACGGGAAAGACTAACCAGTCTATTCCTCCTCAATATAAAGCAAATAACTCCTAACATAATTGTTGATACTTCATCAGAATCAACCTCTAACTATTTTTTTATTTCAAGAAAATACACCCTTATATTTAGAAAATAACTTGACAATCATCTATAACTCTTGTTGGGAAATTTTTTTTCCCATCAACTCCTTTATTTTTTTCAAAATAGCTATCTATAATTTTTTATTAATTATTATGGGCCGTTATATATATGTTTACTAGTTATTTCTTTATTTATTTTCTAAAAACTCTGACTTGAAAATAAGCTATTGACCAAATAATTTATTTTTAAGGATTTTTTCAACATTTTTTCTAAGGCTTTTAAATGTTTGTATAAAATCCCTAAGCCTCAAATATGCCATATAAATCTCTTTTAATTTTTTTGACGTTACAAATCCTTGGATGAGTCTCGCAGGGCCTATTTGTTTCTATTTTTTGTTTTCTTTTTCTTCAAATTTTTTTTTTATAAAATTGTTTTTAATAACAAGTTTGAAAAACAAAAAAGTAAAAAAAAAAAAAAACAAGATTGGATAGTTGTTTAAAAAATCGGTTTTTGAAGTGACATGGCAGCAGCCGTCAACAACAGTGACGTGGCGGTGATCGGCATTGGTAGTGTGGTGTTAGCAGTGGACAAGTGGTGACATCAAAAAGTACTCTATCCTGTAGGATATGACTACATAAGCAATTATTGACTTACGGCGTCTAATTCCAAGAATTAGACGTCGTAAGTGGCCTAATTAGAGACATTCGTGGTCTAACTGAACTTACGGCGTCTAATAAAAAATTAGACGTCGTAAGTTCCGCCTACTACGCCCCCCAAATAGACGTCCCGTGTAAAAAGGACGTTAAATGTCCTGAAAGTAGGACGTCGTATCCCTATTTTGTAGTAGTGACAAAAAGAAGAGATTGGGAAAAAAAAAAATAGTAATGCAGGACAGTCGAGAGGAAGTCCTTCATGTTATAATAATCCTTATGACCTTATCAACATTATTTAGCGCAACAGAAACATTGCTCTGAATGAAGGAAAATTTGCTCCTCTTAAGGATGTTATATGAAAGAGATTTCTGGTTCGATTTCATTCTTGAAACTTGCCTTTCATAATGCATCTTCTCTGGAACCTACTCTTCCTTCTCCTATTAATCTTGGGTCATGTCAGAATCTCAATGACACATGGGCAATTATTCTGGCAAAACAAAAGAGTGGTTATCAACGATATTGTCATGATATAATTTGTCACAATGGTTCTCCCATCCAAAGTTTCTCATGGCTAAGGAAAGTGGTTGATCCATCATCCTTTTACTTGCAATGTCTAAGATCAGCTCTACTCTGGATAAATTGTTCTTCATTCTTCACAGCCATACTCCAAGTTGAATAACATTTGCATTCCAAGGTTTCTACGATCCTGGGGTTACAAAGTCTAATCAGATTGCTATTATAAGTCAAGATATCCTTTCTTTGCTAAGATTATTTTCCTATGTCTCAATTTCTTCCGGTCACTTTAGTATTTTCCAGCACTTATGTAATCTTTTTTTTAGTTGGTTTTCTTATGGTATACTCTAAATTCCTTTATCTTTACTATGTCATTTTGTCTTTTTATCAAAAAGGAAAAAAAAACGATAACCAGAGTGTAATACAGTGTTGATACATCATCCTATTGTGTTCTCATAGGTAATTACGGAAAACGATAAAGTGACATCTCCGTCTCAGAGCTCACTCGTGCTACATGCCCTCCAACCATGAGCCTACTCGTGCAGCTTGCCTCGATCTTCGATCCATGGTCCTCCTGACCCTGAAGCTATAGCTGAGATTCAATTCACCGCATTGAATCTCAGGTAACGGTTAACCTTATGCTCAAATAAAACAGTATAGGGAATAACAGATATTCATGACATAACAGCTATGATCAATATAATGACAGTACATAAGCGTAAAGCAGTATGTAAGCCCCATAAAGTGCCTGCACTATTCACCAGTGCCACGATGTACGGTCGTGTCCTCAGCGCTAGGAAAACTCTAACGGTATTAATATCTCTATAACCCGTGTGAACTGTATGTATAATCGGTAACCACCGACGAGTCTCTAACCGTGAATGTATCTCGGTGACTCCTAACAGAATCTCTATCCGTGAATGTACCTATCACATATATGTATATGAGCAGCACTAGATTAGTGTTACAGTACGCGAACGTACCTTCGTTGACGGCATTAGGTACTTCTGGCGGAAAAACGTACTTTTCTACGGAAAAGCGTGAAATAGCTTGTCGGGCAGCGTAACGGCAGCAAACTAGGATTTCTGACGTCCTAAGAGTAATATCACTTTTATTAGTGATTTGATACTATATCTGGCATTTTAGGTAAAAATTACCATTTTGCCCTTCTACCCCTAATTGGTGGAATTTCGCCAGCACTACGCTACTTTAACTACCAATTTTCGGGGACTCAATCCCTACCAAGTTTTACCTCTTTAGGCATCTTTCAATGCAATGAGGCCTAAAACAATAGTAGGAATCTCACTCCCTACTTACTAAATCTATCTAACAATTCTACTAACTACCGAACTAAAAGCTAAAGACCGAAGGACTTACCCGTTGAAGAGTTCTTCAAAATTTTTCCAGAGCTTCTCTCTCTTCTTTCTCCCTCTAGGATCTCGGCCAAAGGAAGGAGGAATGGTGTGAAAATTTATGAAGAGCATGCTACCTATTTATAGAATTTTGGAAGGACACAAATGGAATTTTGCAAGTTGTTTTCAACCATGGAAAATCAAACAAAAATTGTGTATAATTCTTTTCCATGGGAGCCTCTTGGTCGAAATGCATGAAGGAGGTGGCAGCCCAAGTTTGATTCAATGCAATGATTAATGGTTGCTTTATGGCCCGGTCCAGTAGAATTTCCCCGATCGGTACCCGATTCGCGTAATTTCGGAGAAATATCAAAATTCTGGATTTACAACTTTGAAGACATTTTCTCACTTATTAGAAATGTCCAAGTTAACCTAAATTTTGGTTCCATATAGGGCTCCAATTGTCAGTCTGAAGTTCCTCGAAAAACGTGTCCGTACGTCCTAGGTTCTGAAACTCGTTTTCGGAATCATCAATCTCTAGAGAAAAATTCACTGATTCCAAATATGTCCATATAAATTCAAACTCATTTCTAGATGTTGAGTTAGAATTTATTTTCTTCATATCCAAAAATGTGCCTGTCTACATTTTTCCTTATTTTGTTTTATTATGAAAATGCACAATCGACGTCGGAATTAACTTCCGGAAGAAGTCACTTGAAGGTAAAAACTCACTGATCAATATTTTACCTTGACTTTGGAATTCCTATTCCTGGTCCTCTAGAGAGGGTCCGTTTCCTAATTTTTGAATCACTATTCACAAAATTTAATTATATTATATAATAATATAACTTTAATTAATTATATTATATAATAATAAAACTTACCAACTAAGTTTCTTTTTTTTCTTTTTTTTCTGACTTTTTTTTTATTTCGATTTTTATTTATTTTTTTTATTTGATTAATTATTTAATTAATTAAATAATTATTTTTACATAATTTTTTACAAAATTTTCCTATTGGTCTATTTTTGCATTTAGGCTTAAAAATACCTAAACTCAACTATTTTTCTCAAAAATTTCCAATTAATTAGTAAATATACTTTTACTAATTTTCAACCATTTTCCACTAATTTTTGAGCTTTACATAATTATCTCTGAATTTTCTTTGCTTAAGCTTAAGTAATTAGCCAATACTACTTAATTACTTTATTATTACTAGTTGATAATTTTCTTAATTATAATGCCATATTACCTCATAACTTTTGCCCTGACATTTTTGTTTTCATGTCTTCTGCATTATATTAGAATTTTCAAGGATAATTTAGTCATTTCAATACCTTTTGAGCATTCTTATTCAATTTCTCCAAGTTCATAATTTATTAAATTACTATAATTAGAGATAATATACTCTCATACTTCACTTAGTCATTTTACTGCCTTTTAGGATTTTTCATAATTTTCCTAAGTCATTTATGTCCCTTAGGGGTATTTCCATCATTTTGGCACTTTGGCCCTTAAACTCTCTAATTTCCTAGAGATTTTTCCTTAGAAAATAAGCTAATTATTACTTAATATTTGATACTTCATATTCACCTATTTTTGATAGGTATAATTTTACTAAATTATAATACAGATTTTTAGGGTATTACAAGTTGTAATACCCTAAAAATCACACTTAGGGTAAAATCAAAAATTGGGAAATGTACCTGTTGAAAATAGGTGAATATGAGGTTTCAAATACCTTGTATTGAGTTTACCTTGTTGTTAGGGTAAATTCTCTTGAAATTAGATAGTTTACAAATAGGTCCCTAAAACGTTTGAAAATTTGCAAATAGGTCCCTAAACACATTATGAGTTATAAATACCCTGTGAAAGCTATAAAGGAGGCAAGTAAATATTTATTTGAAATAGGGAAGGATATTGTCCCTAAATTAGGTAATTTATTAAGTTACAAACTTGGAGAAATTGTAGAAGAATACTCAAAAAGTAAGGAAATGACCGAAATACCCCCGTAAATGCTAAGATAATGCAGGAGACATGAAAACAAAGATGTCAATACAAAAGTTATGAGGTAATGGGGGATGCTAATTAATAAAATTATCAACTGTTGATAAGAAAGTAATTAGGTAATTATTGGCTAATTACTTAAGCATAAGCAAAGGAAATTCATAAATAATTATGTAAAACCCTAAAATTAGTAGTTTTTGTTTTAAAATTAGTAAAAACATGTTTACTAATTAATTGGAAATTTTGGAGAAAAATAGTTGAGTTTAGGTATTTTTAAGCCTAAATACAAGAATGGACCAATTAGGTAATTTTGTGGAATTTTTGGAAAAATTAAAATAAATAAATATTTAAATCATTAATTAAATAAAAAATAAACATTTACTAATATTAAAATAAGGGCAGCCGAAATTTGCAAGTGGAATTGAAGATAAGAATATATCTAGATATTAAAATACAACTTGCATTATTTTATAATATAATTAAAAAGGATGAATAGTAAATTAATATTTAGGAAACGGATCCTATCTAGAGATCTAGGAATAGGTTTTCCAAAGTCAAGGTAAAATATTGATCAGTGGAATTTTATCTTCCGTTGGGCTTTTCCGGAAGTTAATTCTGAAGCCGTTTGTGCATTTTCCTAATAAAACAAAATAGGGAAAAATGTAGATAGGCATATTTTTGGATCTGAAGAAAATAAATTCTAACTCAACATCTAGAAATGAGTTTGAAATTATCTGGACATATTTGGAATCAGTGAATTTTTGTCCAGAAGTTGATGATTCCGAAAACGCGTTTCGTAACCGGACCCGTACAGACACGTTTTTCGAGGAACTTCAGACTGACAGTTGGAGCCCTAAATGGAATCAAAATTTTGGTTAGTTTGGACATTTCTTCTAAGTGAGAATATGTCTTCAAAGTTGTAAATCCAGAATTTTGAAGTTTTTCCGAAATTACGCGAAACGGGGACCGATCGGGGAAAATTTGTAGAACCGAGCATAAAGCAAGTTGATTCATCACCTTTGGACCAATCTTGGGCTGCCACATCACTCAAGCATGTCGACCAAAGAGCTTCCATGGACAAGGATTAAACACAATTTTGCATTGATTTTCCATGGTTAAGAACAATTTGAAAAATTCCCATTATATCCCTAAGTTTTTCTATAAATAGCCAAGGTGCTCTTCATATTTCTTCACACCATTTGAAGAGCTCCAAACCGAAAATAGAGAGAGAAAGTAGAGAGAAGTGCTCTGGGGAAAATTGCAGCGAAGCTCTGGGTAAGTTTTCCGGTACCGAGCTTTTAGCTTCCGTAGTTCTTTCGGTAGTTTTAGTAGAACTGTTAGTTAGATCTAGGAAGTAGGAAATGAGGTTCCTATTCTTGTTTTTATGCCTCATTGCATTGAAAGATGCCTGACGAGGTAAAAACATAGTAGGGATTGAGTTTCTGAAAGTTGAAAGTTATAATAGCAAGCTTTAAGCTTTCGTAGCTCTTTCAATAGTTAGAGTAGCCTTTATTTTTCAAAGTAAGATTAGATATCATATGATAGGGCTATTCTAGTCATTATTTCGAAAATATGTTGGAGTAGGAGCTATGTCAAAATTTTGGAAAAGTGGGGCCAAAGTAACGAAGTGCTGGCGAAATTCCGCCAATTAGGGGGTCAGGGGTAAAATAGTCTTTTTGACTAAAAATTTCTGTCGTAATGATAGATCCTTAACAAATGCGTTGTTATGTTGATAGGATATCCCTGATTCCGTTTTTACCTAGTGTCGTGCCGTATACCGACAGAAATACCGTAATCCGTCAACGAATGTACGTTCGCGTACTGGTAACCTTAACTCTGATGTTTATTGTATGCATATGTGTATATTGTCTGTACTCTGACCATACTATTGTCTGTCATGCTTATACTCTGACTGTACTAATGTCTGTCATGCCAATTGTCTGTCATGCCTGTACTCTGATTGTACTGTAGTTCTGTCATGCCTATTGTCTGTCATGCCTGTACTCCGATTGTACTATTGTCTGTACTCCGATTGTACTATTGTTCTGTACTTTGATTGTACTATTGTCTGTACATCCGACTGTACTATTGTCTATACTCCGATTGTACTGTTGTCTGACCGTAGAAAATGTTGCCAATTAAGAGTCTAAGAATGTCTGTTGTACATATATGATGTATGTAATCATGAGGTTAACCGTTACCTGGGGTTCGATGCATGGACTCCAGCTCTTAACTTAGCTTCAGGATCGGGTGGACCGAGAATCGAGGAGAAGGACAAGCAGCACGCCTAGGAGTCCCAGCTGAAGACTTCTTTCTGTTATACTTTTGAAACACTCTTGTACCGCTGTTTAAACAGCAAGACATGCTACCATGGGTATTTTAATATATATATCAGTTACTCAATCGCTCCGGTGCACTACTCTGATGTTTACAAATGATGTTTGATGAAAAAAAAAAATTATACTGCTTGTGAAAAGTTGGGGTGTTACATTAGTGCTTGTTATAACTCCCTACACAACTTTTCACATAAATTCCTCAATTTATAAGAATACAACTTTATATTAATTAAAAAAAAACACAACTCTTCATTTTGAAATATTCCAAGAATCCCCCACAATTTTAAAATGATCACAAACTCTTATCACTTCAGAAATCTCATTTTGTTGGTGAAGGTATCTCAAGGATTTGAACATTTACCTAAGTAAGACATGGTTTCACCCATTTGAAAAATTATGATAGATTAAGTTTTGAACTAATTATCTTATATGAACAGGTGTGTGTGAATTACGTATGGGATCTCGGGCTTTGTATGCCAATTTAAATGACACATTTAATCATGCCCTTGTGTCGGTATCCTTTTTTTGAGAGCTTTCGGAGTTAAGCCTTTGGACTCTTAAAAGTAGCAGCACTTCATTCTCATAAAGGTAGACTCTATCAGGAGAACCACAATAATAAATGCTCCACCAAATATATGCTTAAAAGTCCATTAAGAGCCCATTAGAGCTCAACATACCTTCAGTTTAGTCTCATGATTATCAAGTACTTTTCAACCTAGGATGTATTAAAAAGTGAAGTACTTACGATTATTTTGATAGCATACTTTTACGTACCTCTGTTTCTGATATTCGAATTTATGTTCTCTTTTTTATGAGGGCAATGATAAGCAAGAAGCAAGGCCGCTTATCCTTTCTTGAGATTCGCATTTTTATTCTTTTTTGAAGGGGCGGTAATAAGCCAAGGAGGACGAGGCCTTTAAGCAACAGTTTGTTGATTGTTTGTATTGGTCTACCTTTTATAAGTTGCATTCTCGAGAGTCATTTTATTTAGCAATTTCGTTAACTCGTCTTTTTGCAATCAATTGTTTATGTTTGAATGCTTAAGCAATCATATTTGGATAATTCACTTCACCCCATAATTATTTTGTTTATAACTTTATATTTTTAAAAGTGCATTTGAAAAATCATGGATTCGACAATGACTTTATGCCTCACACTCTCGGTTAGTGTTCTCCCTGCGTGATTCTGTCTTCTTTCTTTGTGCTTTGGGGTGCCGATGGTTATATAGAGAGTTGGAGGTTTGGACCGAGGAGGAAAAACAATGGCCAACGCTGGGTTCGTGGAAGAGGCATTGTGTGAGCGGCGTTGTGTTTCTTTTCTTATAGAGAGTTGGAGGTTTGGACCGAGGAGGAAAAACAATGGCCAACGCTGGGTTCGTGGAAGAGGAATTGCGTGAGCGGCGTTGTGTTTCTTTTCTTTCCTTTTCCGTTGCGTTTTGTGCCTTGTTTGCATGAATTAGAGAAAGCTGATGTGTTTTGGGGGTTTGAGTTATATTGGTTATTAGATTATATTCGTTTTACTGTTTCCACGTTTTGGCTCAGTTAAAGGAGCTGGGGAAAACATGGGTTGGATTTTGGATTAATGTTGCTCAATATATTTGTTACTTGTTGGGCCAAATAAACAACGTATGGGTTGTTGTGTATGTTTTATTTTATTTTTGTTTTGGAGCTGAGGTTAATAATGGGCTTTTGTTATTTTATATATATATTTTTTAAATTATTATAAGGAAAATAAATTCCTAACTTTTCTATTAAAAAATTTAGTCATTTGGCCAATTTCTACCGTCTAACTCTCATATATTATTTCTACAATTTTTAGGCATAATTTATTCTTATTTGAATTTATTCTTTTCCCGAAATAAATTAAGGAAAAACAAAATAAGCCTAAATTTCCAATAATCAACTTCATAATTATTTTAAAACTCCAAATCCCAAAATTTGGGATGTTACATATGGAAAAAACTGTCCAACCCATTCTAAGACCCGTGCCTCAAATCAGTAGAATTTAGCAAACCCAATTAGGATCTGTTAGAATGGCTTTTGACAGACCTCGAAGCTCCACTACTTCATCTGTATCCTCAAGATATGAGGATTTTAGATCTGTAAAGTCTGAGTCACCAAGACATTCCAGTTTTTCTGAACGGTCCCTTCCTTCGGTCATTAATTTCCCCCGACCTCTGCAACCACAGCCTCCTGTTCATCCACCACAACCAACGGAAAACCAACCTTCCAATGTCTCAATTCAAGGAATTAATAATTCTGAAACAATTCCTCATGCAAACTATCAAAGAGAGGATGATCTAAAATCTGTTGATTCTTTGTCTTATACGAAGTTAGGTGAACCTCAAACTATGGGTGCTCTTGAGCATCATTTTCAAATTGATAAACAAAGTTTGCAAAAAGAATTTTATTCACACAATATTTTGCAAAGAAACTGGTTTTTAGGAAATTTCAAAGGATTATTGCGGAAAAATATCCAAGAAAAATTCTACAGTTTCCTTGAAAAGTATCAAGTGAATCTTCCATTTTTTGATTGGTTCGAAGTTTATGCTTCACAACAAAAAATAGAATATCCATTTACCCAAACAATTAATATGACCAAAAGAGATTGGAAAACCTCTGAAGGAGAAACTATTTCCTCAGAAGTTCCTCCAAAAAAGTCATATCAGATTCCTGATATTGTCGACGGTAAACACCATCCTCTTGTGGCTTCTCTGAAAGTGGAGCTTAATCACCAAGAGGGGGGGTGAATTGGGGATTATAAAATTCTTTGCGAATTGCTATGTCTTCAAACACTAAAAATAGAGCTAGACAGAGGATAGAGAAGAGAAGCAAGACACAAGGAATTTATACTGGTTCGGTCTAACCTCTTGACCTACGTCCAGTCCCCAGACTCTCTGGGATTTTTCACTATCTCAATTGATTACACACTCTGTAACTCAAGAGTAATTCTCTCACTAGAACTTACTCCCCTTACAAGTTGCAATCAATATCCCAATCTCCAAGTCCTCTGACTTGAGATTCTTACAATGAATGATTTACAATAAATGAACTCTCTCTAAGAGTGGATAAAGATAATCACTGAAGTATAATGTATCAAAAGATACTTTACACAAGAAAAATCAAAGGGTAGTTGGAAACTTGAATGATTTTTCGTTTTCTACAGATTAGTTGTAAAGAAGAATTGAATGCAACTCTATTTATACAAGGAGTGCATTAAATGACCGTTGTAATCTTCAATATGACCATTGTCAACATTAAGAGTGGATTAGCTGAAGATTTGGTCTTCTTCTCTCTCTACTCTTTGGTTGATCCAGCTGCACAGAAGTTTATGCTTGACTAAACTTTTAATCTGTTGGAAGAGCAACTACTGGATGTGGAAAGGAAACATTAATCCCTTTGCAACGTGTGTAGAATGATTGCCCAAAAGAATGCAATTTTTCTGGACTTTGCATTTAATGAACTAACATCACTTTTTGCTTTTGTCAAAATTTTCATTTAATATCCTCTAAACCATCTGACACTCATTAACAAACTGATTAAACATAGCTAGGAATAGTAATGAATGATGATAAGAAGTATTAAGGTCAAACGGGAAGATTTCACAAATTCGAGCAACTTGATTTTCAAAATCAGCGACACAAACTCAAGTTTGTTTATCCAAACTGGAGTTTGTCACTATGCTCAAAGGGGAAACTCGAGTTTCCATTTACAAACTCGAGTTTTCTTCTTCCAGAGAAGAAAGTCGTATTTTGAGTTTAAAAGCATACTTTGAGTAGTAGAGCAAAACTCGAGTTGATTAATGACAAACTCGAGTTTTGACTTTTATAGTGAAAACATGTTTAAGTCCAAAACCTTAAAACTGGAGTTTTCAAATCACTGAAATAGAGAAAAGCTCTCTTCTTGGCGCAAACTCGAGTTTGCTATACAAAACTCGAGTTTTCTCTTAAGTATGAAAACATTTGAAAATTCAAGCCAAGTGAAAACTAAAGTATTCAAAAACAAACTGGAGTTTTCTCAAAGTGAGTAAAACATGAAAACTCTCTTTCTGGTGGAAACTCGAGTTTCCAAATCCAAACTCGAGTTTCCAAATCCAAACTCGAGTTTCCTCATAAGAGAAAACTTTGATAAATATTCTGTAAAATGAAAATTGGAGTTTTAAAACAGAAACTGGAGTTTTCATAAACTCAGAAAGGAGCATAGCTCTCTGTGTGTTTCAAACTCGTGTTTACTAATGCAAACTCGAGTTTACAACTAAGTTTGAAAACTCAGAGAACTCTCTGTCTTGGCAAATCTCGAGTTTCCAAATGGAAACTGGAGTTTAGCTTAGTTCAAAAATATTGATGGTTCTCTGTAAGACAAAAACTTGAGTTTACTAATTGCAAACTGGAGTTTTGTCCCCTTTAAAAAATATTGAAGAGTCTCTGTAAGGTACAAACTCAAATTTGTAAAACTAAACTCGAGTTTGCCTTGATGTGAAAACTTGGAGTGCTCTCTATATGTTGCAAACTCAAGTTTGCCTACGCAAACTGGAGTTTTCTCAACTTGTTAAAAATTGAGCTACTCTCTGTCAAGCCAAAACTCGAGTTTTGCCTCTGACAGTAAGTTTTCGACTTACCAAAGACAAAACTTCAACTTGTGTTTACAATTGTCAGTTATCATCAAAACTCATAGAGAACTAACATTCTCCTTTCAAAACCAGAACCTTAGAGGAACCTGTTGGTCCAAGAGATATCAAAAATCTCATGGAACAAAATAATTATACTAATCAGTATCTTCAAATCATTGGAGATCATGTCATCAAAACTCCTTATGCACAAAATTCTTCTAACACAGTTTCCACAACCCAGCCTCTGTTTAAACCATTTCAGCTTGATCCAAAAATCAGGGCTAGTATACTAGGTAAAAACAAAGCCAAGCTAGTTGCAGAAATTGAGCAACGTTTACGACACCAGAAATAAGTTGAAGATCCCCAAACTCCTAATATTCATTTAAAGCAAAAAATTGTTCTGGAAACACCTTCAGAATCATCTTCTTCTAGACAAGTCATGAATTTTGATAAAATTTCTGATGTTGAATCTTCAAAATCTGATTTCAAAATCAACCAGCAACATTCGAAAAAATCTTCAAAGTTATATTATCCAAGAGCCAGTCCTTTGGATATTTTAACTGAGGAGCGCCAAGATCAAACTTTTAAATCTTTCAATGCTAACAATGTTTATGAATAGAACATTGATGGTCAAAGTGAAATAAATATTCTTCAAATTCTTCAACAAATGATTATGGTAAGTACTGATTATCAAACAACAAGTGATTATTCAGATACAGAAATAACTAATCTTTTAGTTTTCGGTTTTACTAGACAACTTAAAGGTTGGTGGGATTATTATCTATCTTCTGAAGAAAAATCAAACATCCTTTCTTCTGTTAAAACTGAACCTGATGGAACTCCAATTACTCATAATGGCGAGCCTATCCCAGATTCTGTTAATACCCTTACTTTTACAATTATTAAACATTTTGTGGGTGATCCAAATTTTTGGAAAGATCGCTCTTTTGAACTACTCGCTAACATCCGTTGTCGAACATTATCCGATTTTAGATTGTACAAAGATACTTTCCTAAATCGAGTATACATAAGAGATGACGCCAATCAAAAAAGAAAAGTTCCTAGCTGGATTACCAAAGTCTTTTGGTGATAAAGTTAGGGATAAACTTAGACATCAATATGATGGCAACATTCCTTATGGAGATTTGACATATGGAGGTTGATTTCTTATGTTTAGAAAACTGCTTTAAAAATATGTCAAGATGATGGAAAAACATCAGCTTGCCAAAGGAAAGGGTGTCAACAGAAAAGAATTAGGTTCATTTTATGAACAATTTGGCCTTCCTTCTTGTAAAAAACCCAAACACAAGTCTTACAAGAATTCTCGTTTTAATCCCTCTTTTTCAAAAAATAAACGATTTTATAACAAACGTCATTATTAAAAGGATGATATTTACACTCCTCCACGAAAATACTGAGAGATATAGTTCTGTTAACAGAGCACCATTATCTGTCCAGTACAAAATTTCAAATGTTGTTGTTGAAAATGAAAGTTTGCGAATTAAAACTCCATTTATTCTTATGAAAGATATGGGAGCACAAATTATTCTTGGAGCACCATTTGCACAACTTTTAATTCCTTTTAGGGTTGAATTTGACAGTCTTTCAAAACAACATTTTGGCAAAGCCATTTTATTTCCTTTTACTGAAAAACCCAAGCTTAAAGAGTTAAATCCTCTTTTTCTCAAACAAAACCAGATCAATTATCTCAAAGAAGAAGTCTCTTTTAAACGAATTGAACAACAACTCTAACAACCTGTTGTTCAACAAAGGATCCAATCCTATCTTGACAAGATTCATCAAACAGTTTGTGCTGATTTACCAAATGCCTTCTGGAACAGAAAGCAACATTCTGTAGATCTTCCTTACGAACCAAACTTCTCTGAAAAACACATCCCAACAAAAGCTCGACCCATTCAGATGACTCAAGAACTCCTTGGCACCTGTAAAAAGAAAATTCAAGATCTTCTTAACAAAAAACTCATCTGTCCGAGTCGTAGCCCATGGTCTTGCGCCGCTTTCTACATCAACAAAAATGCAGAAATTGAACGTGGTACACCTAGGCTTGTTATCAACTACAAAACCTTTAAATGAAGCTTTGGAATGGATTTGATATCCAATTCCAAATAAGGCTGATTTATTAAAACATTTGCATTATGCAAAAATCTTTTCGAAGTTTGATATGAAATCTGGATTCTGGCAAATCCAAGTTTCAAAAAAGGATAGGTTTAAAACTGCTTTTATTGTTCCATTTGGTCAGTATGAGTGGAATGTTATGCCTTTTGGCTTAAAAATGCCCCTTCTGAATTTCAAAGGATTACGAATGAGATCTTTAATGATCAAGGTCAATATATCATTGTTTATATTGATGACGTCTTAATCTTTTCAAATTCCTTGGAAGATCATTTTAAACATGTTTCAAAATTTATTCGATCTGCAGAAACAAATGGTTTAGTGGTTTCCAAACCAAAAATTAGTCTTTTTCAAACCAAGATTCGTTTTCTCGGACATTGGATTTGTCAAGGAACCATAACTCCCATTGAATGTGCAATTCAGTTTGTAGATAAATTTTCTAATCAAATTCTTGATAAAACCCAACTTCAAAGGTTTTTATGTTTAAACTATATTGCTGAATTTATCCCTCAACTTAGCAATTTTGTTAAACCTCTTCATCAACGACTGAACAAAAATCCCTCTCCTTGGACCGATGTTCATACTGAAGTTGTCAAACAAATCAAACGACAGGTTAAGGAACTTTCGTGTCTTAACCTTCCAATTCCATCTGCCTTCAAAATAGTCGAAACAGATGCTTCTGAATTAGGCTATGGAGGTGTTCTTAAACAATGTTTTGACGGAAAAGAACAAATCATTTCTTTTACGTCTAAACACTGGAATCCTGCTCAATAGAATTATTCTACGATTAAAAAAGAAATTTTGGCAATTGTTTTATGTGTTTCAAAATTTCAAGCTAATCTTTTAAACCAAAGGTTTTTAATCCGCATTGATTGTAAATCTGCAAAAGATGTTTTAGTAAAAGATGTTAAAAACCTTGCATCAAAACAAATTTTTGCCCGTTGGCAAGCCATTTTGAGTGTTTTTTATTTTGATATTAAATTTATCAAAGGCACTTCTAATTCTCTTCCCGATTTCCTTATCCGTGAGTTTTTACAGGGTGGTTCTTAGGATTGAGAGTAAAACTAACCCACAAACCCTTTCCCTCTCTCCAGAAAATGCCGAGAACTAAAAAACCTAGAGAAGAGCCAAGAGTCAAGCAACCCCTCTCCGAAGAGGGAGAAGATAAACAGAGCTACTCCCAAGATGCTCAAAAACCAATCTCCAGTGAAGAATTGCAGGAGATTATTAAACAATTGCTTCAACAACAAACTCCATCACCTGAGGGATCAACCAGTCAGACAATTCCCCAAACACAGGGATCCAGACTGCAAACAAGATCTCAAACAAAATCAGGGTCATCCACCCTCAAACCGGAGTCATCCACTCCAAAAACTGAGTCTCAAACCCAAAGGCTCATTTCCTCCAAACCTGGTAGAAAAACTACTGAGTCCTATGTTAAGAAACCTCCAACCCAAACTTGGAGGAAGTATTGACCAAAAAGGATAATAAAACCCAAGTCCTTGAATATGATAGAGCACTTGCTTTGCATTAATTGCCTCTTCTTCACAGGCAATCAGTAAATAAGAGTATGATTCAGCTAATGCTAAATTTGCTCTTGAATTAGCCCAAAAAAGGCCTCCTCAGGTTACAAAACCGTTATTAGCTACTCCAGCTATTAACCCAATGGATACTCCTTACACTGCAAAACTTGTAGAAGTAAAGCCTATCCTACAAATTGAACCTGAGTTTTTCTTTGAAACACCTAATCAGGTAGCAATTAAAGTTTTCTCTTTGGGATTTCATTTCCTTCCTACCAATTTGCAAAAAAACAAGAGAAGACTATGAGCTAATATTGGTTCATTCTCGTCGTTCTATCGAGTTAACTCGATATACATCAAAAGATGATGAAACTCTAATAACTCATTCTACTCTCCGAATTTTGAAAGTTTTCACACCTTCTTAGTGGGGGCAAGATTTAACTAAGCCTAAACTTTTTGACATTAAATATGAACCTGAGGGATACACTTACTGGGATTATAATAATGCCTGGTATAATGTCTTTTGGGATCAAAATAGGATTTTTAAACATACTTGGTTTATTTACTTTAAACAAAAAACCAAGTATACTTTTCCTCAATAGTTTCAACATTGGTGGGACTTCTACGGGCCTATTCCTGAAATTCTCCCACCCACTGTTCAAACAACATTGAGTCTTTTCTAGAAAAAATTCAATCATAATGGTGATCCATTTCCAATTGATGTTTACTATTTTTTTCAAATTATATGTTCCTGTATTTTCTCTTGGCAATACAAGTTTTCACATAATAACAGAAATTCTCTAATTTTGTCGGTCCTACAAAGATTACTCTTTGTGCGTTGGTAGGCAAAATTCAATCAATCCGAAGTGGACTCCAAAGCAGTAGAATAGTGGTTCAAAGAGAATCCAAGTTTTCTTTCTGCCTAAGAGGAAAGCAGGTTCTTAAACCAGAAGAGCCATGCCCAAAGTACCCTTGCTGCTATTTCAAATAAAAAGGATTACATCCAACAACTCAGTACCATGCTTAAACAACTCCAACAAAATGAAACTGAGAATCTGGCTAATTCTTCGAAAGAGGAAGATCCAGACCAAAGCGATGATGAAGATTTTGTCGTCAATTTGGGTGAAGACTAAACTTACAGTTTTTGACGGAGGCACCAAACAAAGTAGCTTCCACGTATAAGATTGTATACACTGCTCTAATTTACACTATAGTAGTGCTAGGTATTTTTCACTGTAGCACCAAACACTGTAGTTTGTAGGTCACAAGAGTTAGTTACTGTAGTGTCGACAGGCACGGTAGCTAATTATTAAAAATTTTACCGAACAATGCCGGTCACCCCAACTGGAACTATGCAAATAGTGCTTCATTCCTGCCTTTAAAAAAGATGAAGTCCCATTCAGTTGAGGCAGGTTCCGAACCACTCCCTCTCTCTCTACCTTCTTTCTCTGCCTTCTCTCTACCTTATCTTTTCTCTTTCTGCTGCCTTTCCCCTTTATTTTCCAAGCTTTCGTTTGTAAGTCTTTTACATTTCAATAAACTTGTGTTCCTTCTATTATGTTTTTCATTTGCATTTCATCTCTTTCTCTCTGATGAGATACGTCTAGCTACGTGCCTACACCTATTCTTATCTTATCTTCTTTTCATTTCTTCTGCACACTTATTTCCAGTTTTTACTTTATGCTTGAAATTTCCAGTTATTCTCTCTACTTCTCATTTCGCGATTCTCCCTCTCCCCTTTTCGATCCTTTTGGGTTCACTCCCGTAGATTGGTATCAGAGCCAAAAGGGGAAGTAGAGATGTATTAATTAGAAGATCTGAACTGAAGATATCATGATTCTTAAATTGGGGTCTACGAATTCAGATTTCGTAATATGCTTATGTTTTGTTTAGATCTGGATTGGTAATTTATTCTTTCATTATGTTTTCCTCTTAGATCTATCCTCAAAAAAAAAACGAGTCTGGAATCCTGAAAAAAATATATATGGTCTTTACCTATGATATATGAGACTTTTCTTGTGGTCATGTTTTAAGGCCATAAGACCCGTATGTTGAGGCAGTCGATTTACCCCCACACCTGTAGCATATCATATGTTCGGATTCATATATGATTTTTGATGGAAACTAGATGTAGTACCGCCTTTTGGACGGTTTAGGTTTCACTAATTGCATATATGAGGATTATATATATATATATATATATATATATATATATATATATATATATATTTATATATATATATATATATATATATATATATATATATATTTATTTATTTATTTATTTATTTATTTATTTATTTATTTATTTTACTGATATAATATCATGAAATAAATAAAACACAATCTGATCCAACTTACTCCTATATTATAGGATCTAATCTAGCTCACTCCTATATTATTTACAAATATAATAATAATAATAATAATAATAATAATAATAAAATGTATTTTTATGTTGTTAATATTTATTTAAACTCCTAATTTAAAGCGTTAGGATAGCACCTAAAAGTTTAAAATAATTGTAGAGAAATAGTAATGAATAGTAAAATCATAAGAACAATAATTGTAATAAAATAAATAAATAATAATAAATAATATTATTATTATTATTATTAAAAAAAGGGAATAAATAATAAAGGAAATTATTAATTAATAATAAATCAAAAGGAAAACTTATAGTTACAATGGTCTCCTGATTTCTTTTTTTCAGTCCCGTCATAATTTTCCCACTTCAAGCATTCCAAATTTATTATTATAATTTGTATATTTTTAATTTTATGAAATTATAAGTTATAATTTTATGTAGAGCTTTAGAAGAGTTATTAATGGTTAGTAAATTGGTTGTGGTAGATTGAGTTTTGGCGTATGTTTGAGCTCTTGGTTTAGGAGCAGTGTGATAATAGTTAGCTTCGGTGAGAGGTAACCACTTTCCGCTAGTTATGTATATTGATATGTTGTTTGTGAGTATGTTGTGAAATAATAATGAATATTTTAATAGAAATTTCATTGTGGAACCTTATGATTTAAATTGTGAAATATATACATATATTTGTTTATGTATAAGAATTGGAAATTGAGATATTATGACATGGTTATGAGAATTATTTAAATAACATGATATGAATGTGAAAATCTTGGAAAAATTCTTGTTCAGTTATTTATTATGATAATTATGGAAAGGGTTGAATTGGGAAGAAATGAAGTAGTTTATTCCATCACGTGGTGAGGCCTCCATTGGTGCACGATGGTTGACTTTCTATTGTCCCACCTGTTCAATGAGGGACTGGCCCATTAGTTCAAAGAGGGCTTACGACACCCCACTAGTTCAATGAGGGGAAAAGACCCATGGTGTGGGACATGTACTCTGAGGATTTTGGCAGGTCCTCATCACATGACCAGTGAGCTTTTGAGTAACCAATAACATGGATGTAACTTAGCCCATGGGTCTAGTCAGAGGAAGTAAGGCGGTTCGGTTGGATTGATGGGAGGCATCTTGAGAATTGTGTTAATAAAAACTGTGATACATAATTTTGATACGGAATTCATGATATAAAAGTTGTGATGTGTACATTGTTGAATTATATTTTTTAATACTTTGTTATATAAAACTGTTCCACTTGGCACCTCACTAGAACATATTAGTATTCGTAATAAGTTGGATTGATGGTTATCACATTTTTCAAGTGATAGTTCCCGATAGTTCCTGTGCGGGTCCATCAGGGAAAGTCTCGGAAGCTTAGGCTACTTCTGCCAAAAGTAGTGCTTCTGTCTTTTTGGTTTATGTTGGATGATTGTATATTGCCACGTTAGAACTCATTCTGCATACTCTGATTTATTTTGGATATTTTGATTAATGATGAAGTATTATGAAGTTATTGATCTTACTATTATATAGTTATTATGTTAAGTAAAATGGAGGACGTTACAAGTTTCAACCATAAAAAACCCACACAACCTCCAGCAATTTCAAAAACTAGATGGGAAATTGTTGTAGAGACCCACCTAAGTCTAGTGATCGGTTTGCATATGAGCTTTGGTGATCTCTTTCTCTTCTC
This sequence comes from Acacia pycnantha, assembly GCA_025563575.1. Lineage (NCBI taxonomy): Eukaryota > Viridiplantae > Streptophyta > Magnoliopsida > Fabales > Fabaceae > Acacia > Acacia pycnantha. The sequence continues at coordinate 745,195 of JAMWYP010000152.1, forward strand.
TGTGATGATCTCATTATTCCGATGATCTCCAGCTCTCTGTCTCTCTCAGTTTGTTCCAGGTGTATGGCCGAAGGAATGGAATGGAGAGGTGAGGATGGGTTGTATGTGTGTTTGCTGTCCGGAGAATGAAGGAGAGTAGGTGGTGTACGTGTTGATCGGATGGAAGAAGAATGAGGAATGAGAGGATGGATTGGAGGTGTTTGTGTGTGCCGTATGTATGTGTGTGTTTCTAGATGGTTGAGAGGATGAAAGATTGAGAGATAGTATGTGTGTGTTTACGGGAAGGGAAATGAAAATGTTGAAAGAGAGAGTGTGTGTGCCGTAGTGTGTTGAGAGAAAAAGTGAGAGTGATATGTGTGTGTGTGTTTAGCTAGATAAGTGAGATGAAAGAGGACAATGAAGGAGATAGGAGAGGGACACGTGGAGTACATGCATGAGAGGAGAGAGATGAGGTGTCCCATTTTTTAAAAAATACTCCTTTTGACTCCCTATAAGGCTTTTTGCTTGCAATTTGGTCCTTACTAATTAAATTGCAAACATTAGTTAGGTAATCAAAATTAATCCATAATTCCATTTAAGGATTTTTCTTCCTCAATTAATTTCTTTAGGCCATAAAATATTGTCTCTAAAATATTTAGGCAAAAAATTATTCCCTAATTATTTGTCCTTAATTTACGAAAAAATATGCATTAATTTCCAAATATTAACTTTAAAATTTATCCCAGCTAAATTTTCCATAAATAATTTTATACAATATTTTTAATTTCCTCTGAACCTCCCATTTTGAGTAATGCCAAAGGGAGAGAAGAAGTGAAGAAAAGAAGTCAAGTCATTCTGTTGTTTAGTTTGCATTTATTTTTTTTTTAGTTTTTCCTGTAATTGACTTTCCCTGAAGTACTAGAATCTTCAAATGCAATGAAATGTCTTTATCTGGATATAATTGTGCTTTGAAATGATTCTATATGATGGTAGAATATCACCTAGAGGGGGGTGAATAGGTGATTATAAAATTCTTTCGCTGATTGCTCAAGAACACAGTCACTCACACAACAGATGTAAGTAAAGGCAAGGTAGAGATAGAGAAGAAGATTGACACAGATAATTTATACTGGTTCGGTCCAACTCATGACCTACGTCCAGTCCCCAGAAACACTCCGGGATTTCACTAACTTACCCAGAAACGCTCCGGGATTTTGCTATCTTGACTACACACTCTGTAACTCTCAAGTAATCCTCTCACTAGGACTTACTTCTCTTTACAAGCTGTAATCAAAGATACAAACACAATTACACACTCTGTACTCGAGATGATCCTTTCCCTAGGACTCACTCCCCCTTACAAATTGTAATTGTACACCCTTACTTAAGGTTCCACAACCTTAAGATTTACAGATAATCAAATGATAACTAAACTCGTCACTGAGTAGATATATGATAAACACTGAAGCTCTATGTATCAAAGATACTATACAGAAAGAAAACTGAAAGAATAAGTAACTTGAATGATTTTCGTTTCTGTCTGTTGTCTCTCTTGTTGAAGACTTGATTGCAACTCTATATATAGCTAGAGATCATTAAATGACCGTTGTAAATCCTAATGTGACCGTTGGAGACATTAGAAGATGATTAGTGAAGCTTTTGGTCTTCTTCTCTCTCTTCTCTTTGGTTAATCCAGCTGTGCAGATGTTCAGAGTTGATCTTCTGACTTTTAGTCCGTTAGAAGAGCAACTTACTGGATGTTGAAGGAACCTTTAATTTCTTCAAAACGTGTGGAGAAAGGTTGTTCAGAAGCATGCAAGTTTTCTGTACTTTTGCATTTAATGTTCTGACTCTACTTTATGCTTTATGCTAAATCTCCATTTAATCATGTCTAAATCATCTGAAACTCACTAACAAACTGATTAAACATAGTTAGGAATAATAATGAGTGATGATATAGAGAATTGAGATCTAACACAAACATTTCGCAAATTCGTTTAATTCGAAATTCAAATTCTGCGATGGAAACTCAAGTCAGTTTTTCAAAACTCGAGTTTTCATGCTTCAGTGAACTTTCAGTAAAAGACCGAAACTCGAGTTCTAAAATCAAAACTCGAGTTTTCTCTTTACAGAGAGAAACATCGCGATTTTGCATTTGGACATGTTTTGTGAACAGTGCAAAACTCGAGTCATTAAGTGACTAACTCAAGTTTTGGACTTTTGATGAGAAATTATGTTTTAGTCCAAAATCTCAAAACTGGAGTTTCCAAATCATAGCTCGAGTTTTCAAATGTTCAAATTTAGCAGAGCTCTCTGCCTGGCCAAAACTTAGCAGAGCTCTCTGCCTGGCCAAAACTCGAGTTTCCAAAACATAACTCGAGTTTTCTCATTCGTTGAAAACTTTGAAAATTTCTCTGTAAGGCCGAAACTCGAGTTTCCTCATTTATGAGAAAACATTTAAAAGCTTTGTTTAAATGAACAATGGAGTTTTCACAAGTTCAGAATCGAGCATTGTTCTCTGAAGGTGAAAACTCGAGTTTCCAAAGTAAACTCGAGTTTCCAACAAAGTGTGGAAACTTGGAGAACTCTCTGTGTAGCCAAAACTCGAGTTTCCAAAAGTGAACTAGAGTTTTGTTAACTTAGAAAAACTTGGTAGCTCTCTGCCTTGTCAAAACTCGAGTTTTCTAAATCAAACTCGAGTTTACATGATTTGTAAACTCTTGCAGTTTTTCAACAAATAGTAAACTCTACTAAAAAATAAATACTGTAGAGTTTAAGAAATAGTTTCATTTTGAAAAAGGCTTCCCGCCAGAGGCAAACTCGAGTTTGCAACCACAAACTCGAGTTTACACATTTGTAAATGAAAACGAAAGGAAATCACCAAGAGGGGGGTGAATTGGGGATTTTAAAACTTTTATAATAACTTTGCACCCAAGCTGAAGCTAAACGTAAAGAGATAGGGAAGAAGAGCTTGACACAGAAAGTTTATCCTGGTTCGGTCTAAATTCTTGACCTACGTCCGGTCCCTGACTCTCTGGGTTTTTCTACTATCACTTAACTCAGATACACACTCTGTACTCAAGGATTATCCTCTCTCTAGGATACACTCCCCCTTACAAGTTGTAATCTGAAATCCCAATCTCCAAGTCCCCTTGACTTGAGATCTTTTACAATGAATGAATAATTTGTATAAAATCTCTCACGAGAGAAGATAATGATAAACACCGAGGCTCTTTGTATATCAAAATACAATACAGAAAGAAAACTGAATGTATAAGAACTCTTAAGCTTGCTTTTCGTTTCTGCTTAATCTTTTCGTTTTTTTCGAAGTTTGTAATCAGCTCCTTATATAGTGGTGAGTTGCTATGTGACTGTTACTTCTCAACTTAGCATGCTCTTCATTTGAAATTCAGTTTGATGAGGATTATAGCCGTTGGGTCCTGAATTTCGGCCGATTCAATTCCTGGACGCGTGAAATCATTCTGCCTTCTGATTCTTCGCGTTTATTCAATGATTCGTTTGATCCAATTTAATACCTGAAACATTCTCAATATAGAGTAGTTAAATACGTTTGAATATACTAAATGAATGCAATCAATTCGTATAAACATGGTAAGTTTTGCAGTTTAAAAGAATCAATATGAAATCAGTAACGATCATATTTGCTTCCGTCTTAAACTCGAGTTCTCCAAGTCAGGCTCGAGTTCGTAAGGCTTTTTAGAGTATCCGGTTTATCTTCGTGAGAGCAAACTGCGGAGTTTGATGTAAACTCTGGAGTTTGTATTTTGTTTCACCATGTGAACTCGAGTTCACGAAGGTAGGCTCGAGTTCGAATACTCTCTAAGCTTTTGTCGAATGAACACCTGGAGTAATATCTCACAAGATAAGCAGGCTCGAGTCCATTAGTGATTAGGCTCGAGTTTAACACTATTCATGCCTAAAAGTTTTGGTTGCTCGATTAGAGTGGACTGGAGCACGAGTACAAACTCTGGAGTTCGTACACTTGCTTTTCTTTCTTTAGATGAAGGGCTCGAGTTCATTATTCTTAGGCTCGAGTTCAGCTTAATTTATTCCATGACTTATTGAAGTGAACTGGAGGTTTGAGCTTAAATTCTGGAGTTTGAAAAGAAGGAAAACTTGGGAGCTCTCGCAAGGGAAAACTCGAGCTTGTAATAACAGGCTCGAGTTTACCTATTTTGTAAACTCTTATTCGTTTGTCAAACCATAGAGTAAACTCTACACAAAAGTATTAGGCTTGAGTCCATATACTTGGGTTCGAGTGTTCATTAAATTATAGCCATAGAAACAAGTGAACTCTACTCAAAAAGAATAAACTCTGGAGTTTAAAGAGATACAATTTAATTAGAAAAACTTCCCGACATGGGAAAACTCGAGCTTGTCTATACAAGCTCGAGTTTACTTGTTTGTAAACTCTTTATTATTATATCATGAGGGTTTAGGCTCGAGTCTATTTACTCAGGCTCGAGTTCGTTATGCTGTAAATATCCTGATGAGCTCTCTGTTTGCGAAAACTCGAGTTTGCTTAGGAAGGCTCGAGTTTTGAGGTGACAGAATGATTTTGACTCTTTTGTCATTTTAAAAACATTCGTACTTGTTTACAATTGTTATTAATCATCAAAACACATAGAGAACTAACATTCTCCCCCTTTTTGATGATGACAACACTTGTAAATAATTAACTCCTTTAAAAACACTGTTTTGATCATTTGAAATCATTGAAGCATAAGTGTTCAGTGTAAATGCATCAGAATTAGATTTTAACATTTAAACTTTGATTCTATCAGAGTTAGCAGCTTAACATAAATCATAACACATATTGTCATTGCATAAGCTAAAACATTCAATGGTTTACAAAATGACATTTAGAATTTCAAGCATACATATAAAAAAAATGACAGTTTGACAACTTGACTTCTCCTTCTTTACTTCAACTCTTCTCCCCCTTTGTCATCATCGAAAAGTGGAGGATGAGATGAGATAGAGGTTGACTGAAGAATAGGATCATGGGTAGATGGTTCAGGGGCTATGGAGGTTGGGATTGGTTCAGAAGAAGGTGGAGGTGCCGAAGAGCTAGGTCCAGTGGAATTGATGGACTGATTTTCTAAAATTTTGTCCATTTTGTCATGGAGGCTGGACATAGACACCAAAAGAGTGGAGATGCTTATTGAGTGATCTCCAATTTGATCCCTGAGACCTTGCACTTTCTCTTTCATAATCTCATGTTCAAGAATGAGATCTTCTTGTGCATCGAGAACTCCTCATATCCTTTCTTGGTGTGGTGAATCCTGATTCTATCTTGGAAGAAAGATCAGAAACAACTTGGGCAATGTAAGTCTTTATTCTTTCATTCAAATCAGAGGGAAAGGATTGTGGTGGAGGTGGTGCACTTTGAGCTTCTTGAACTCTAGATTGAGTAGCTATGGTTCTAGTAGGTCTTGAGGGTGCTCTGGAATGATCACTTCCTTGATCAAAGCTTATCCTCATCAAATTTAGGATATCTTTGGCCAAATTTGGTGGTTTTTCGGGTTTCTCATTGGTGGTAAATACCGGACCCTTTCATGAAACATAATCACCGAGATGAGGCGGCAAAGGGTATACGGGATGTTTTTCTTCCATGGAAACGAAATTTGAACATCTCTTTAAAGATCCAATCTCCTATGTTATGAGGGACTTGATCTATGATAGAGGCAAAAATAGGGAAGTCCTTTTTGGCAAAGTGAGTGAAATTGCCTCCCTTTTGTACTAAGTTTCTAGTGTATATATACCAAGCAGCTCTTTGCTTAGGAGGCATTGATACTGGAGTGAAATCCAGGGTCTCTAAAGCATCAGGTACAGGCTCATCGGGTCTGAGGAGTGTAAAAATTTGCCTATTCGTATAATTTGGAGAAGCAACAGGAGGAGGATTTTGGATTTGGAGGAGGGAATTAAGGTATGCAGCTGTGATGGTTATCTGTTTTCCTCTAATGGATGTGGTAATCCTTTCCTCAACCAAATTTCTATCCGCATCCAATAAATTATCACTTTGCATACAATAGTAAAAGGTTTTAACAAAGGATGGACTATATGAGGCTCTAATGGATATGAGAGGTTCAAATTGTCTAAGCCGAGTGGGTAAGATCAAGGTTACATTCCTCTTTTAAAGCATCTAGATTGACATACACAGAAGGGCAAAAACTCTTAGCCTCATAGTTTTCTTGGAATCGTATGGCATCCTCACCATATAGAGTGACATCCTCACTAGAGAATCCTTTAGAGATGGAGGAATGATTGTAAATTTCAAATAAGGCTGGGTTTTCTCTAGATACCTGAGGAACAGAGTGTTGTTGGTGATGGGAGGATGATTGAGCTTGAGAGCTAGTTTGACTAGTTGTGGTCTTTCGAGACTTGTGTATCTGTTCTTTGCCCCTTCGAGGTGGTGTGTCAGCAGTTGAAGCTTTCTTTGAGGTATTCATCTTGACTGTGGTTATTGGAGTGGCTTGGGTAATAGGAATACCAGGAATTTGCTTGTCAATTCCATGCTTGAATCGTTTGGGAAACGATTTTACCCTGGGAGGACGTTGAGAGATTTTTGTATGATCGGTTTGGGGTTCTTGAGGATCAGAAGATTTGGAATCTTGGGTTGCAGATCGTTTAGACGCCATGTTCTCTGGTTTTCGTTTGAGGAAATTGAGAGAAATTTTTGGGAGAATTTAGGTTTAGGCTCGAGGGTGAGATAGAGTGAAGACGAAAAGTCAGGTTTTTAAAGAAATTTTATCGACGCAAACTCGAGTTCTTAAGTGTAGGCTCGAGTTTGTGTAACGTTACTTACCTGGAATTCAAGAGTGTATGTGTGAACCCTTGAAATTTCTTGCTGGGCTCGAGTCGATCACATCGTAGGCTCGAGTCTGTCTGGTTCTCTGAGGTGGATTGCTCTCTGTCTCCCTCGAACTCGAGTCTGTTCACTAATAGGCTCGAGTCTGTCAAGATCTGGTTCTTTCGAGCTCGAGTCTATCTTTGGTAGGCTCGAGTTTGTGACAGCTTTACTTGCACTCGATTGTTTGGGATTTTGATTTCAATATACATCCTGCACAAAACATATCTACATACTCCGATGCTTAAGTTAGTGGACAATAATCATTAAAAAACATAACTAACATTTGAATTACTTACAACTCATTGGGATTTACCATTCCCAATTCTCTTCTTATGAACACAAATTGTTCTTTTGCTAGTGGCTTGGTGAAGATATCGGCGAGTTGCAAGTGAGTTGGGATGAACATGACTTTGACATCCTTCTTTTGAACATGATCTCTTATGAAGTGATGTCGACATCAATATGTTTGGTTCTAGTGTGTTGAACAGATTCTTTGCCAAACTTATTGTGCTTGTGTTGTCACAAAGAATTGGGATTTCTTTGAGATGAACTCCCAAATCACACAATTGTTGTTTGAGCCAAAGAACTTGAGCACAGCAACTTGAGGCAGCAACATACTCGGCTTCAGTGGATGACACGACCACGTGAGTCCGCTTTTGCTTGAACCAAGACACTAATGATCCTCCAAAGAACTCACATTGACCACTTGTGCTTTTTCGTCGGTCTTGTATCTGCATGATCTGAATCGGTATAGGCTACTAAGTGTTCATGTTGATCTTTGGGAAACCATAATCCAAGAGTCTTTGTATCGGCAAGATATCTAAAAATTCTTTTAACATGTTCGGCATGGGACTCCATGGGGCAGATTGGAATCTAGCACACATTCCAACACCGAATTGAATGTACGGACGACTTGCCGTAAGATAGAGTAATGATCCAATCATTCCTCTATACTTAGTGATGTTGAAGTTAGTCCCCTTTTCATCAGCATCCGAGTTGCGGTTGAACTCATTGGAGTATCTCGCTCCATTACAATCAGCTAGACCATATTTTTTAATAGATCTTTCAGATACTTGGTCTGGGAAATGAAGATTCCATCATGGCGTTGCTTGATTTGAAGTCCAAGGAAGTAATTAAGTTCTCCCATCATGGACATTTCAAATTCTCCCTGCATTGTCTTGGCAAATTCTTCACACATAGTATCATTAGTAGCACCAAAAATAATATCATCAACATAAATTTGAGCTATTAAAACATCACCAAGTTTATTCTTCTTTATAAAGAGAGTTGTATCTGCTTTTCCTCTAACAAATCCTTGATCAAGAAGGAAAGTGCTTAACCTCTCATACCAAGCTCTAGGAGCTTGCTTAAGACCATATAAGGCTTTCTTGAGGTGATAAACATGATCTGGATGATGTTCATTTTGAAAACCTGGAGGTTGTTCAACATAAACTTCCTCATGTATAAAACCATTTAAAAAGGCGAATTTTACATCCATTTGAAAAAGTTTGAATCCTTTAACACAAGCAAAGGCTAGAAGAACTCTTATAGCTTCCAATCTTGCTCTTTGGAGCATAAGTTTCTTCATAATCAATTCCTTCTTCTTGATTATAGCCTTTTGCAACTAGCCTTGCTTTATTTCGAATGATTATGGCGGATTCATCACATTTATTTTTGAATACCCATTTAGTACCAATGACCGGATGGTCTTTAGGTCTGGGCACCAAGTCCCAAACTTGGTTTCTTTCAAATTGATGTAATTCCTCTTGCATTGCTATAACCCAATCATTGTCTGAAAGGGCTTCATCAATCTTAGAGGGTTCAATTTTGAAATGAAAGCTGAAAAAGTAACTTCATTCAAAGTGCTTTTTCTCGGTTCTTACTCCTTGATTTGCATCACCTATCACTTGATCCAGAGGATGACTCCTACTGTATCTCCATGATTTTGGTTGAGTTTGAACACTGTTTTCATAAGCATTTTCACAATGTTTTTCGGTTTCATAATCATCTTGCAAATCTTTTTCCGTATTTGTTGAAACGAAGTTTGGTTTGTCACTGGAAAATCATCATCATCATCCAAGGACTTGTTAGATTTGGTTTCACAGAAAACAATATGCATAGATTCTTCAACAGTGTGATTACGAGTATTATAAACTCTATATGCTTTACTTCTACTTGAATAACCCAAGAATATACCTTCATCAGCTTTGGAATCAAATTTTCCCAAGCTGTCCTTACCATTATTGTGGATGAAGCACTTACATCCAAAGATATGCAAGTGAGCTAAGTTGGGTTTTCTTCCTTTGTAGAGTTCATAGGGAGTTTTGTCCAACTTCTTCCGGAGATATGCCCTGTTTGATATGTAACAAGCAGTGCTCATAGCATCAGCCCAAAACACTTGAGATGTTTGGTTCTCATTTAGCATTGATCTTGCCATTTCAGTAAGCACTCTATTCTTTCTTTCAACAACTCCATTTTCTTTGTGGGGTTCTTGGAGCCGAGAAGTTATGATTAATTCCCATACTATCACGAGAATTCTCCAAAGGCATGATTCTCAAATTCTCCACCATGATCTGTACGAATACCTGCAATAGAGAATCCTTTCTCGTTTTGGACCTTCTTGGCAAACACAATAAATTGATCAAATGTTTTATCTTTTGATGATAAAAGAATGACCCATGTGAATCTTGAGAAATCATCTACTATGACCAATGTATAAAGATTGCCGCCAAGGCTTTTTACTCTATTTGGTCCAACTAAGTCCATATGGAGTAATAAGAGAGGTCTATTAGTTGATAATTCCGTTTTCGACTTGAAAGATGATTTAGGTTGTTTACCTTTTGACATGCATCACAAATTAGATCATTTTTAAAAGAAAGTTTTGGTAAACCAATAACCAATTCCTTTTTCTGTAGTTTATCAAGTTGAATCATATTGACATGTCCTAAACGTTTATGCCATAACCAACTTTCATCTAAGTTACCAACAAAACATTTTTCAGAATCGAATTGTTTTTAGACAGATTAAGAGTATAACAATTACCTTCTCTTGGAGCTCGAATAATGCTTTGGATTTAATACTATCTAAAGAGAGAGCATCCTTACTTACAATCAAACATTCTTGAATCAAAGATGACTAGGTTTCCTTTGTCCGTGCTTTGACTCACACTGAGGAGGTTGTGACATAACCCATCCACAATATAAACATCTTTGATTTGAGGTCCATTGCTATTTCCAATTTTGCCAATGCCAAGAATTCTTCCGGACTCATTTCCACCAAATGTTACCTTGCCACCTTCCTTATGTTTGATTGAAGCAAATTTGGATTGGTCTCCAGTCATATGTCTTGAGCATCCACTGTCTATGTACCACTTATTGGGATTTGATGCTCTAAGACAAATCTGCATAAGAAGAGATATCATCTTTTAGGTACCCAATATTCTTTGGGTCCTTTTGGGTTAGTTTGTGTCTTAGGAGTCATATAGGATCCCTTAGGCACCCATTGATAATTTCCTATAGGTTTAATCGATCTATCTTTCTTATGAAAACATGAAGAAGTAGTATGACCTTTTCTATTACAATAGTTGCAATGTGCAAAAGGATTTGAGGTATGAACAGATTTTTGAAAATAATTCATGTAGGATCTTTTGAAAGATTTTCTACTTGTTGTTCAAGTGTTGTATTCTTCCTTTTTAAAACAGAATATTTTTCAGCAAGTTCCTCAAATTCATTTTGAACAAGTTCGTATTCAGTAAACAATTCATTATAAGTTGGTTTTGCATCCTTTTCACAAGCAGAGATAGGCGTAGAAATCGTTTGAACTTGTTCTTCTAATAGTTTGATTTTTCTTTTTGAAAATAAGAGCTCTTTTGCGCTTTCTTAAATTCAAGATAAAGAGAATCATATGTTGAAGATAATTCATTATAAGGTAAATCGAATTACTTACCTCTTCAGGTTTCTCACATTCATAGCATATAATTGGTTTCTTAGTTTCTGTGCTAGAATTTCCTTTGTGAAACCTTCTGTGAGATTGGTCCTTTTTGTAGAATTTCTTGAATCTTCGGACCATCATTCCTAGCTCACCATCTTCATCTTCATCTTCTTCATCGTCATCTGATTTAACTTCTTTGATGGTTTTAAGAGCTATTCCCTTGTTCTTGACATTGATATCATTTAGTCCCTTTTTGAATTTGATCTTCCCTCATATTCGTAAAGGCCGCCAAATAGTCTTGCCACGGAGGCCATTGATTCGCCTCGAGATTCTTCAATTGCCGTGACCTTGGCTTCCCATTCCTTGGTGAGAATATTTAGTATTTTCCTCACTTGGGCAGGTTGTTCATATTCTTTTCCCAAGGCAATGAGTTGATTGATCAGTGAGTGAATCCGAGTTGAAATCCACCAATAGATTCTCCGGCTTCATCCGCAATAGATCGTATTCGAGTCATGAGAGTATTGATACGATTTTCTTTGATCGCAGTTGTTCCTTCATGAGCTATTTCAAGAGCATCCCACATTTGCTTAGCAGATGGCAAAGTGCAGATTCGAAATACTCTTTTTGGCCAAGAGCACTTTGGAGCATATGAATTGCCTTCATGTTGAGAGTGACTTGTTTCTTATCATTGTCATCGTACTCTTCTTCTTTCTTGGGAGTTCGATGTCGGCTACAACCGAGGAAGGAACATAGTTTCCTTTTCAAAGACCCTCCACAAACCAAACTCGAGGCCATTACATAGACCCCGAACTTAGCCTTCCGAATGAGTAGTGTTCTCCATTGAAACCTCGGGGTCGGTTGATTGAGGCTCCATCGGTAGAATTCCTTCCATTGGATCTTTGTGTCTAGGATGTTAATCCTTCAAATTGACAACGAGGCTCGATACCAAATGAAAACGAAAGGTAATCACCAAGAGGGGGTGAATTGGGGATTTTAAAACTTTTATAATAACTTTGCACCCAAGTCAAGCTAAACGTAAAGAGATAGGGAAGAAGAGCTTGACACATAAAGTTTATCCTGGTTCGGTCTAAATTCTTGACCTACGTCCGGTCCCAGACTCTCCGGGTTTTTCTACTATCACTTAACTCGGATACACACTCGTACTCAAGGATTATCCTCTCTAGGATACACTCCCCTTACAAGTTGTAATCAAATCCCAATCTCCAAGTCCCCTTGACTTGAGATCTTTTACAATGAATGAATAATTTGTATAAAATCTCTCTCACAGAGAAGATAATGATAAACACTGAGGCTCTTTGTATATCAAAATACAATACAGAAAGAAAACTGAATGTATAAGAACTCTTAAGCTTGCTTTTCGTTTCTGCTTAATCTTTTCGTTTTTTTCGAAGTTTGTAATCAGCTCCTTATATAGTGGTGAGGTTCTATGTGACCGTTACTTCTCAACTTAGCATGTTCTTCATTTGAAATTCAGTTTGATGAGGATTATAGCCGTTGGGTCCTGAATTTCGGCCGATTCAATTCCTGGACGCGTGAAATCATTTCGCTTTCGATTCTTCGCGTTTATTCAATGATTCGTTTGATCCAATTTAATACCCGAAACATTCTCAATATAGAGTAGTTAAATACGTTTGAATATACTAAATGAATGCAATCAATTCGTATAAACATGGTAAGTTTTGCGGTTTAAAAGAATCAGGATGAAATCAAGAACGATCATATTTGCTTCCGTCTTAAACTCGAGTTCTCCAAGTCGCTCGAGTTCGTAAGGCTTTTAGAGTATCCGGTTTATCTTCGTGAGAGCAAACTCGGAGTTTGATGTAAACTCGAGTTTGTATTTTGTTTCACCATGTGAACTCGAGTTCACGAAGGTAGGCTCGAGTTCGAATACTCTCTAAGCTTTTGTCGAATGAACACACGGAGTAATATCTCACAAGATAAGCAGGCTCGAGTCCATTAGTGATTAGGCTCGAGTTTAACACTATTCATGCCTAAGAGTTTTGGTTGCTCGATTAGAGTGGACTGGAGCACGAGTACAAACTCTGGAGTTTGTACACTTACTTTTCTTTCATTAGATGAAGGGCTCGAGTTCATTATTCTTAGGCTCGAGTTCAGCTTAATTTATTCCATGACTTATTGAAGTGAACTGGAGGTTTGAGCTTAAATTCTGGAGTTTGAAAAGAAGGAAAAACTTGGGAACTCTCGCACAAGGGAAAACTCGAGCTTGTAATAACGGGCTCGAGTTTACCTATTTTGTAAACTCTTCTTCGTTTGTCAAACCATAGAGTAAACTCTACACAAAAGTATTAGGCTTGAGTCCATATACTTGGGCTCGAGTGTTCATTAAATTATAGCCATAGAAACAAGTGAACTCTACTCAAAAAGAATAAACTCGGAGTTTAAAGAGATACAATTTAATTAGAAAAACTTCCCGCCATGGGAAAACTCGAGCACTGTCTATATGTGCTCGAGTTTACTTGTTTGTAAACTCTTTATTATTATATCATGAGGGTTTAGGCTCGAGTCTATTTACTCGTGCTCGAGTTCGTTATCTTGTAAATATCCCGATGAGCTCTCTGTTTGCAGAAAACTCGAGTTTGCTTAGTTAGGCTCGAGTTTTGAGGTGACAGAATGATTTTGACTCTTTTGTCATTTTAAAAACATTCGTACTTGTTTACAATTGTTATTAATCATCAAAACACATAGAGAACTAACAGTAAACTCTTTGAAGATTTTCTCTGGAGTTTTCAAACTGGAGTTTAAAGATCTCAGGCTCGAGTTTAAAGTCCAAAATAGCCTGTCTTGCTCTCTGTTAGTAGCAAACTCGAGTTCACCTATGTAGGCTCGAGTTTGGCGCTGACAGAATGTTTTTGAGTTGAAATCGATTCTTTTATCTTATCAAAAACATTCATACTTGTTTACAATTGTCAATTATCATCAAAACACATAGAGAACTAACACTATATTCATTGAGCTATAGATTCTTTATCTTATTCATTTTCTACTTTGCTCAACCCCCTTTTTTTTTGAAAATTTTTCTTGACTTCTAGTTTACAAGGGTTGTCATAATCAAAAAAGAGGAGAATGTTAGTTCTTTACATATGTTTTGATGATAACTAACTATTGTAAACAATCTAAGGCAAAATGTTTTTAACTTGTTCAAATATGGATCATATCAGCTGGTTTCGTTTGCTGTCAAAATGACTCGAGCCTAGGATATGCGACTTGATACAAGCCTTGTATGACTTGAGCCAAAATGTCTTCTTGACTTGAGCCACACTTGATTGCCTCGAGTTTAGGCTGAAACTCGAGCCAATGTCTGTTGACTCCAGCCAAATCTTGTGAAATTAAAATCTATTTCAAAATAGATGGTTGATTGACTCGAGCTTAAGTTCTCTGACTCGAGACTGCAATTCGACTGTTGTATTAAAATGTATTTACAACTCGAGCCTGTATCTTTTGCCTCTACACTACTAAAAATAGCTTTTTGGAACTAAGATGAATTTCTAGGACTTTTTGGCGCTAATAGTAATTATTGGCGTCCTTAATATTTTTTAGGACATCTCAAACCATTCACTTCGCACATTTAGACGTCCTAAATTTATTTTTTGGACGCCAAAATGGAAACTTTGGCATCCAAAATTTGTTTCGGGACGCCAAAGTTTCCTTAATACCCTGATGCTCCCTCACAATCGATCCCTTGACTCATTCACTCTGCCTCCTTACCAATAGAAAATCGATCCCCTGGCTCTCTCTCCCTCACAATCGATCCCCTAGCTCTCTCTCACAATCGATCCCCTGGCTCACTCACTCCGCCTCCTTGCCGATAGAAATCACACTGCACCGCGCCTCCGTCTGATTTGGTATTATTCTCTGCACTTAATTTATTTTCTGGGATAGCATCTAACTTTTCTAGTGAGGAAGAAGGCCTCTTCATCTTTCGTTTTGCCTTTTGCTTATACAGCCTCTATTATTTTTCCTATTTGCTTTCTTTTCTTCTTAATATTTCATTATTGTATATTTGTATATCGCTTCCTTCTCCGAGAAGAATCGAACAGGTTTTTATGCTTTCACGATTTATTACTCATTTGCTACCTTGTTCTTAGATAATCTCATTTGTCGATATTTGTTTGCATTTTCTTCCCTTTTCCTTGCGTTAAGCTTCCGTTTTTGTCCTGATTCGAAATGGGTCTTACGTTTTTTGTGATCAGACATTGTTAAAGTTCCTCGAGATAGCTAAATGTTAATAAATAGTGTGACTAAACTATATTTATTTTCAAAGCTTTGATTTTTTTTTTCCTCAAGCATGTAACTTTTCGTTTGTAGTGCTTGTGTCACTTGCTGCCAATCATAGTGGTGTTTTTCTATTAATAAATTGTGTCACTTGCTTGTGTCGTTTGTTCCTCGAGATAGCTTGTGTCCCATGCTAGGCAAGGCCATAGGATCGTTCATCCTTTGGCCGAACCATCTTATTCAGATGACGACGATACCTCCAATGATATGAAATACATTACTAGAACTTGATTTTTCTTGGTAACCCACTCAAATTCTGTTTTGTATGTTTTCATAGGATGAAGAAGCTATGAGCAGATGTCCCTTCTTAGCACGACTGAAAGAGGTGTACAAGCGCATTGACTATATCTCCTTGTAGATGCGTGAGGGCATTGTTGGTGAAAAACTGGCATATCCCTTAACAATTGACAAGAAAGATCTGCACCAGTTTATACATTTGGAGTGTTTAGATATAGAATTTCTTCAATTTGCAATCATGCAAGTTTTTTTTGCCCTTTAATTATTGCATTGATCTTTTTTTTTTTTTTTATATTCAACAACATTTATCATTTTAATTCGATCATAGTGCCTTCCACAATATATGCGTCCAAAAAGGAACAAATGCTTCATATGGATTCTTATGTCCTGCAAACACGACAAAGCATAGAGATAAATTAGAGGGAAGGTTGTTTTATGTGGGTTGCACATTTGCCGAGAGTCAATTGCCTTGTTATCTAGCCCCAATATATGAAGAGTACGTATTTTAGTTTTCTCTATTTCAGATTTTTAACAATAAATTGCTTTCTTATCTTAATTTAATTTCAATATGTATATGTTGTAGTAATCATTGGACCCTATGTGTTGTTTTTCCTTCAAGAACGTTTGTTATTGGTTTGATTCCTTAAAGGGCAAGCCAAACGAAGAAATAAAAAACATATTTAGCACGAAAGTAATTTTTTGTTTAAATCATTGATTCTTGATTTAAATGAATTGTTATAATGTCTGGAAATTTTCATTTTAATGATAGTGCAATCAAGACGAGTAAAATTTTTACTAGAAAAAAAGAAGGTCTAGCTCAGTGGCGGAACCAGAATTTTTTTTTAGCCCGAGCCAAAAAATAAACATTTTGAACTACTCCCATTAGTTCTTATTAGGGTTAAGGTGCAGATTTGCGAACGAACTATTACCCGAGGAGCATCTGGCACAAAAAACAATTGAGGGGACCAAATTGAATAACGAACTATTAAAAAGTGAAGAA
The DNA here is from genome assembly GCA_025563575.1 of Acacia pycnantha. Taxonomy (NCBI): domain Eukaryota; kingdom Viridiplantae; phylum Streptophyta; class Magnoliopsida; order Fabales; family Fabaceae; genus Acacia; species Acacia pycnantha. The sequence continues at coordinate 761,529 of JAMWYP010000152.1, forward strand.
AAACACAATTTGGTGCAGATTCACCAACAAACTATTACCCTGTCACTGTCTTGGTGTCTCTGTCTTCCATTGACTGTAACAGTGTCGGCAATGTCAGCGTCTCCAAAGCTTCCATTGTTGCTAGGTGTTCCACTCACCCTCTTGAACTCATCCAGCAGTCCACAGCTTTCGACCGGCACGCGCCTTACACCCTGGTTGCATCCCTCCGATGCCACATGAAGCAACCGCCGCTGCCACAGCGCCTGCTCGCATGGGTCCCATCTTTGTTGGTGTTTGCTTTATCCAACAAGAAGGCTTAACCGCTCTTTTCTCCAACGTCTCCGCCACCTTCCTATGCTAGTGCCTCATATTTTTAACGTAATTGTGATAGTTGTTGTTATTTTAAATAGTTATTTGGTACTTTTTTTTCACTTTTTAATAGTTCGTTGGCCAATTTGGTCCCCTCAATTGTTTTTTGTGTCAGACGCTCCTCGGGTAATAGTTCATTGGCAAATCTGTACCTTAACCCTTCTTATTATAAGGAACCAACTACAAGTATATTTGGTTCTTTTTATAAGACACTTGTTTGTTTCCAAATAGAATTAAATATTTTTTTTCATGTATACCCATAATAAAAAAGGTAGTGAGTGAGAGTAATAATTAATAAAAATTAATTATTACTTTTTTTCCGAGCAAAAAAAGAGAGTAATATTTAATATGATATTAGAGTTTAGTATAATTAATAGGGATAATATTGAAAATTACTTAAATTTTAGGACAAATTTAATGGCTTTAACTGTTTTTATTAACTTGTGAGAATTGTTAGTTGGTTCCTTAAATAAGGACCAAAGGGAGTATTTACTAAATAGTATCAAATAACCTTGAAAATACAAATAAATAATAACCGATAATTATAAATCAAAACAATATATAAGATGATACTAACATTTTCGGTATCTCAAAAAATAATTTTACTTTCCTTTTACAACCCAATGAGTAATGAAACAAACATTATCCTTACAAAGAAGATAAAACTTAGTTGGGGCCAAATTTGTGGCCAAATAAAATATCATATAATAAATACATATATATACTAACAAATTTTATAATATCAGTCAGGTCTAGTTAAAGAACCGAAGTGGTTTTATCCAAAAGTAAGTAGTTTCAGTTCAAGTTATTTAATTGATAGAGTAGTTTTATATATGCCTTTATTCATTTTAACAATTTGCATTTGATTTATAGTGCCTTCGACAACCCATGCACATTGAATGCCGATATTTTGTTATCCTTTACATGTATTACGTCATTCAAAGCGGACGTACTATAGGTTTTGAACAAGTACGTAGTCGCTCCCTGATTCTCAAATGATAATATTGTTGATGTTGTACTTGAGTTGTTCATTAGTTCATTCACTTCATTGATTTATCTTATACCTTGTTATCCAATTTACAGTTTTTGGTAATGAGGCAGCAACTTGGAGGAAGACATCGATTTGGGTCGAGACGCTTTGGCTGGATATCTTCTTCAAAATGTGTAAAGTTTACTTTGAATATTTCTTACTAGTTATGTAGAGACATCAACATTATATTTTGACACTTTTGTGGTGATTGTTGTATATATAGTGATTTATATTATACCTTGTTATCCAATTTACAGTTTTTTGGTAATGAGGCAGCAACTTGGAGGAAGACGTGTGATGGGTCAGGGGTGGACCCACACTGGTGTCAGTGTGGGCAAGTGCACACACTAAATTTTTCATAATATATATATATATAATGAAGGACTTTTGCATCAACTCGCTGATGGCCACTGTGGTTAAGAGTATTCATGGTTTATTTGGAAGTCCCTGGTTCGATTCCTTCCATTGTCGTTTCTTTCATAATTTTTTTAAAAAACAGTGAAACACATCTTTTAAAGAAATTTGCACCAAAACCACCCTAAGGGGATTCGAACCCGCGACATGTTGGTGTGCTGTACCTTAAGAGGATGTCATCTACTAGGTGAGCTACATAACCTTTCATTAGGGGGAGACACAAAAAAATATAAAAAGACACCTTTTATTTAGTTTACTTATTCATAATTTATTGATTACAGATATGGTCTTTTCATCCTTTGAATGTTAATTTAGTTGACTCTCTATTATTATTTTTTATGTTAAATTGAAGTTTTTTTTCCTTTTATTGTTTATATTCTTTTGTTTTTTAATGCGTTCAAAACTTTCTTTAAAAAAAAATTTCGGGGGCGCTGCCCCGAACTCCCGAATCCCACTATTAATTATGCACCCACAAACTTAAAATCCTGGGTCCGCCACTGTGATGGGTTGTAGTTACCATTGCTCGTCATATGATGGGTAGCCTCATTGCTTAATCTTATTGTGTGGTTTATAAGATTCTAGTTTGGAATCGCCTAAGGGCCGGGTTTCATGGTTAAAGAATGGACTGAATTCACCTGAGAGTTGTACGTTTCTTTTTTGAACTAGGGTCAGTGATGAGAAGGCAGAGAAAGTGTTTAAATTTGGTCTATAATGATTTGAACATTTTGGTAATGTTCATGGCTATCTGTTTAATGGTTTTTATAGGGTTTAATTGCTTGGTTGTGAAAAATATGTAGCAAGCTATTTAAAAAATATTAATTACGACGTTCCAAAATAATATTTGGGACGCCGTAACTATATTTTTGGAAAGTATTCTTTAAAAAAAAATAGTTATGGCGTCCCAAAATTTTTTTTAAAAAAAATTACTTTTGGCGTCCCAAAATAATTTTGGGACGCCAAAAATGACAATTACAATTGCCAGTTTGCACGTGAGTTTTGGCGTCCCAAAAATTATTTTGGGACGCCTTAAATAATACTTTTGGCGTCCCAAAATAATTTTGGGATGCCAAAAGTATTATTTTACTCCGTCCCCTCAATTGACGTCCCTAGAAAAAGGGACGTAAATTGGGTTTATTTTAGGACGTTAAGCACGTTTTTTGTAGTAGTGCTAGTTAGAAAAGAAATCTTCAAATTGTTTTCGAAAAGTTTTCTCTGTAAAACGTTCTTGACTCGAGCCAATTATACATGACTCGAGTTTAGCCTTAAACTTGAGCCATGGTTTAGAGACTCGAGCTCAAGAGTCTTCTTCAAATTGTTTAAATTGTAAGATAGACTCAAGCCTAGATATGCTGACTCGAGTTTGGGTCAAAACTCGAGCCTACTTCATCTGACTTGAGCTTATGTTGTGTCTGTCATATTTCTAAGTTATCTTTTTTCAAACCTGACTCGAGCCAGATAATGTTAACTTGAGTCAATTCATCTCTGTTTGAAAATCACCATTTCTGAACTTTATTAAATCTCTAAGTTCGGTCTACATATTTCATATCATCCCTCATCATTAATCCTAATTATGTTTAATTAGTTTGCTAATGAGTTTCAGATGATTTAGAATTGAATTAACGCCAGATTATGAAAAAGCAGTTTGTGTGTCAGAGTGCATTTAATGCACTTCCCTAATCGAGACATATTCTCAACAACCATTTGAAGGTGAAATATCACCTAGAGGGGGGTGAATAGGTGATTATAAAATTCTTTCGCTAATAGCTCAAGAACTCTTAAAACAGGAACATAGAGAAGAGCAGAACGACACAAAGATTATCCTGGTTTGGTCTAACTCTTCGACCTACATCCAGTCTCCAGAACACCTGGGATTTCCACTATCTTTTAAAGACAATTACAATTACACACTGTACTCGGATGATCCTCTCACTAGGACTCACTCCCCCTTACAAGTTGTAATCGTACACCCACACTTAAGGTTCCTCAACCTTAAGATTTTACAAAACAATAATCAAAACAAGTGTTTAGAAACTCCTTATGAGTAGATAAAAGATAAACACTGAAGTACACAAAAATATTTGAAGATATTGATGAAACAGTAGTAGTTGCAATAAATTCGAATTGAATGCACAAAGTTTTTTTTTTGTCGTTGGCGAATTCAATGCTTCGGCTATTTATAGATGTTGTAATAAATGACTGTTGCTGAAACTTGAGAATTATCCATTGAGACTCTTGAATGTATCTGTTAGACAGATGATGCTCAGATAATATTTTTGCCGTTCAAATAATCCAGGTGGAATTGTAGTTCCAACATTCTCTTCATTCCTTTTGTTTTGCCCGTTGAGACACAACATTTAATTCTCGGATGGAATGTAAGAGAAAACTTTACATTGATAAGAGTATTGGTTACAGAGATTATCACCGGTTTTGGCAACTGCATTTAATGCTTCTCTGACACCATTTGCTTTCTGCAAATATGATGTTTAATCCATGATAAAATCATCTGAAACTCATTAATAAACTAATTAAAAGCAATTAGGAATAGTAATGAGTAACATTAAGAAGTAATGGGATTAAACCCAGAGATATATAATTTTACGCAGACGGTGATTTGAAAAACAGGGCCTTTGTTCAAGCAACAATTCATGCTTGCTCGGGCAAGCTACTCTTGCATCGACTAAAGAATTGGTTTTAGTCGTTGATGCTCGAGCAAGCTATTTCTTCTGTTCGAGCATGAGATCTCCATGCTCGGGCAAGACCTAGAAAGAGGCGAAGATAAGAATTCAAAACGATGTTGCTCGGGCATGAAAGTCTTCATGCTTGGGCAACATTTCGCTCATGCTCGAGCAAGCCATAAGGCATGCTTGGGAAAAGGTCAAGCAGAGGTGAGGAGAAGAATGCTTGACGATGCTACTCGAGCAAGCTTTTCCTGCTACTCAAGCATGACATATTCATGCTCAGACACAGGTCGACCAGAGGCTAAGAGAGTGAAGCTAACAGATACTGCTCGAGCAAGCATTTACCTCTGCTCGAGCAAGCCTTCCTTGTTGATCGAGCATGAATCTTCAGCTTTGGAAATTTGTTGCTTGTCACGCTGCTGCTCGAGCAAGCCATGTTCCCTGCTCGAGCTTGTCTGCTTTGCACATTCTTGCTTCTGTCCCGATGATGCTCGGGCATCACTAACATGCTGCTCGAGCATGGACCTCTGAAACACTTATACAACCTATTAGATCATGTATGCTCGAGCATGAATTAACCTTTGCTCGAGCAAACCATAACTTAGACACAAAACACTTAATTCAATAACTTAGGATTTGTGATCATCAAAACAACGAGAACTAACACCATTCCTCTAAGAAATCAAAAGATAGTTCTGCTATTCCATTCATTCAATAAATGTTATTTCACAACGAGCAGAACAAAAGGAATGAAAGAATATCAGACAACATAATTACTCCGGAACATTAAATGGCGAACGAGCTTCATCTGTCTAACAGCTAGTTTGAAGAGTCACAACGGATAATCTTCAAGCTTCTCCAACGGTCATTAATGCTATCAACTATAAATACCAGAAGCATTGAATTTACCAACCCCCGAAACTCTGTGCATTTAATTCAAAGTGATTACAATTTACTGTTTCATTAGCTTCACTTAATAGCTTCGGATATATCTTGTACCTCAATGATTATTATTCATCTGCTTTGTGAGAGAGTTAAACACTTATCTGATTTATTCTTTGTTAGTCTGTAAAATCTCAAGGTTGTCGAACCTTTGAGTGTGGGTGTACAATTACAGCTTATAAGGGAGAGTGAGTTCTAGTGTGAGAAGGATCATCTCGAATACAGAGTGTGCAATTGTAACCGTGATTGTGAGTTAGTGAAAAATCCCAGAGTGTCTGGGGATTGGACGTAGGTCGAGGAGTTAGACAGAACCAATATAATCTCTTGTGTTCATTGTTCTTCTCTCTCTATCTCTGTTTTGCGTTCTTGAGCTTTAGCGAAAGAATTTTATAATCACCTATTCACCCTCCCTCTAGGTGATATTCCATCTTCAACTTCAAATTCTAGAGGTCTCCTTCTTTTGTCAACATAGTTGTTATGTCGACTCTGTGTTGCTACGAGCCTCTTTCTGATCACTCTAATTTGCTCTGAAGTCTAGTCGATTAAATCTGGCTCGTACAACCTTCTCTTGGACAACTCTGTCCAGCACAATAGTGATCGACATTTCTTTCCATACAATGTTTCATATGGAGCCATTGGAATGCTTGCATGGTAGCTATTATTGTAAGTAAACTCTACGAGTGGAAGGTAATGATCCCAACTTCCCTTAAAATCCAATACACACAGTCTCAACATATCTTCTAGCGCCTGTATCGTTCTTTTTTATTGTCCATCCATTTGAGGATGATAGGCCGTACTAAATTTCAATTTTGTACCCAGAGCATCATGTAAAGCTTTCTAGAATTGAGAAGTAAATCGAGCATCTCTGTTAGAGATAATACCCTTTGATGTACCATGGAGCCACACGATCTCTTTTATGTAAATTTCTACTAATTTTTTTTCAGGAGAATAGCTGATACTGATGGGGATAAAGTGTATCGACTTAGTTAGACGGTCGACAATTACATAGATCGCATCATAGTTCTGATCTTGGGCAATCCCACCACCAGATCCATGGTAGCGCTTTCCCATTTCCATTCAGGAATCTCCCATAAATATGTGGTATTTTAAGAAAATAAGATATTTTTCCTTATTGAATTATAGGCAACATTCTCTTATAGAGGTCAGTCCTAATTATAAGCAACAATTTTATTTTATCTACAAATTTAGTGCACTTTTTCATTTTTACCTTTGATTAACATGTCTCTCTCATATATTTTTCCCACTTATTCTCTCACATTCATCATCTTCAAATATAACGGTATATTTGAAAAATATAATCCATATTTTATACATTTATTATTTTTAACTAATTTTAATAGTACGTGATTTAATTGTTATTGCATATGTTTTGTGTGATTTAGTATTTATTGCATGTAAAAAGGATTTGAGGGAGTACTGCCCACTGAGGCCGGCTTCCTGAGAAAGCCTTTAGTGTTTGTTCCCCTCCGAATCTAAAAATCAACGAAGCATAAAAATCCTACAACGCCAATATATTTACTTACTCTTTAATTAAGCATGAAAATCCTTAAATGAGATGGTGCCTGGGTGCATGCAAGAATTCCTCCCGGTGGAGAGCACAACTCATTTAAGAAAGTCTTGGTAGGCCAATTTGCAACCAAAGTCTACTTCTTTTGAAGAAGTTTTTGAATTATTTAAAAAATATTTGATTTTTAACATGTAGAAAATATTTATAATTTAATTTTGTTACCTTCAAATTTTAAAAAAATTATTCAGGTAAATAAATTCAATAAATTACTTTAAATTTTAAATGTACTATAAAAATTTGGGATTGAATGAGTAACATCCTAAATTCCCCCCCCCCCCTCCCCTGAAAGTATAGGAGGGTTAAGAGGTAAATAAAAAGAAATTGTAGAGTATTTAAGGATAATTTAATTTTTAAAATTGTTAAGGATAATTATAAGTAGGTTTGAGATTACCATTAGAGGCTTTAAATATTTAGAATGGGCTAGAAAATATTGGGCCTTTTGGGTTTGAGAATGTATAACAATAATTCGGCCTCCTTTGTTACGGTTGGCTGCGGGCTATGAATTTTTGGGGGATACATATATGATATAATTAGGAAAGTAAATGAAGAATACATATATATATATATATATATATATATATATATATATATATATATATATATATATATATATATATATATATATATATCAAGGAAGAAAATAATAAATAAAAATTATATATAACTATTTTGAGAAAATAAACGAGGTTATGGAGAAGTTTAGTTGCCAAAAAAGAGTTATAAAAAACTGTCAAGTTATTTAAAATATTTAAAGACATATTTTCTTAAAATAATTCAAAAAATGGTTATAAGTTAATTTTTATTCTGAAAATTTTAGGTAAATTATTTTATATCTTAAATGAACCAATTGACGAAGAAAATTTACAAGGATTAATTTTTAAAAATGATTTAGTGTTTCCTGTTTATTGAGAAAGGACTAAACTGTAAACAGAAGGTTTATGGAAGGGTAGAATGGTCCTTTAATTTATTAAACGGGTAAAGGAGCAAAAATATACATATACTTTATCCTCCAGAGCGCCCAGCACCATATGTTTTTTTTTTTGAAGTAAAAATACACATAAACTTTCAAAACTGAAGTAAATTTACCGTTTCCGTTAAACTGAGTTAGTTGACTGTTACTTTGACAAAAAATGTTGACATAGAAGCTGATTTGGCTACACCTAAGCAAGTTGATTTGGCTACAATAAAATTAAACCCTTCATCAAATTGCAACCTTAGATAACTCGCATCTAATCTAAATCTAAGCCTTGCAACAAACAAAACGACCAATTCCTTTACGTGCAGCCCCATCATCATGTCCAGAAATATCAATCTCCTTCTGTTGCTTGTGCTTCTTCTTGGTTTCATCCTTAGGCACTGTAATCTTCAACACCCCATCGCTCAATGACGCTCATTGAGGCCTTAATTTCTTCAACCTTCGCATTCTCAGGTAACCTGAATTGCCTCGAGATGGTTCCAATGGTTTCTCTCTCCTTGCAATGCCATTTGAGGCTCTTCTTCTCCTCTTTGGCCTCGTCATTGTCTTCCTTTTCTTCTTCTTTTCTCTCTGCGCTGATACAGAAGAGTCTGTTTTCATGAACTTCAAGCTTCACGTCCTCTTTGGTAAGACCAGGAAGATCGATTTCAAAGATTTGGGCTTCTCGGGTCTCCCTCCAATCCATCTGGGTGTCTGAATTTTCATTCAGAAAAACTCGAAAAGGCTCTAACACGTCACTCTGGTTCAACAGGGTCTGGAACAGAGACATTCTTCTTTGTTTTTATTCTGGTTGTCTGGGTTTCTGATGTAAGCAGATTATTTGTCTTGCTTAGGTGTAGCCAAATCAGCTTCCATGTCAACATTTTTGATGGTAAATATTTGCTTCAGTTTTGAAAGTTCATGTGTATTTTTGTTCCAAAAAAGCATATGGTGCTGGGCGTTGTTCTGAAGTACATGTATGTTTTTCTCCTTTACCCTTTATTAAACCCATCACCTTCTCCAATTAGCCCTCACATTCTCATTTTCTCGATCAGTAACGAGTGTGAGAGAGCGATCAAGAGGAGAAAGGACCAGAGCCCAGAGGTCGACGGAGAAGAAGAATACAAGGGAGAGGCCGATTGTTGCATGCAATGCCGGAATCTGAGTGAGGTAAGCCACCTTAGCCCCTTTTCATCGTCTATTTCTTCGATTGGGGGCTTTCTGGTTGAAGTTGGGGTTCGAATTCTGGCTCCGAGATGGGGAAAACAACTATTAAGGGTTGAAAATAGTATCTAAAGATAGACTAAGCATGATATTTGGTGTTGCATGTGCTGGATTGGCTATATAGTTTGAGTTTTGAATCATATACCTGTAGCCTTTGGGTGTGAAGCGTCGGCTTCTGTATTAGACAAGCAAAGGCAAGTAAATATCCTGTATAGATTTTGTTTGAGGTGGGAAATGTTTGAATCTGTTATTGACAAGAGGAGTTTCATTCGTCCCCTCTACTCAAAGTTTAATGACAAAGTTTAAATGCTAATATCACAAAAGTTAAAGTAATGCATAACATTACTGTTGTTGAGTTTTTTTTTTTTTTTCTTGTATGAAGTTGATAAATGTGAATATATATGGTCATATGCTTATTAAAAGTGGGACTCAAATGCTGTTGTCATATGGGTGTTTTAAGCTATTGGATTATGTTTCAAAGCTGCAAAATGACCTGATCTTACATTAAAATTAAAACTTATCTTTTTGTTCTTCTTCTTCTTTTCTTTTCTTTTTTTTACTTGTCATTCTTCTATTTTTCAAATATGGTTAGTTATTGTTTGTTGGAGCAATTTATATCATATTTTTTTGCCAACTAGTTTATATCATAATTTTAATTTTGTATTTCCAACATAAGGATATATTACCAGAGACAATGGGTCGGGACTTATATATAAACATATTTAAATTGAAATTAGGATTTAATCAAATCTATGAATTTTTTGTCCGGATAAAAACAAATCTATGAAAATTTATATCCTTAAATTATTTGGATACCTAGAATTTTAAATCTCTTAAACTTTCTACTTACAATTCAAAATAACTCATATTATTTATAAGTATAATATATGTCATTTATTATACATTTTATATTTTATGTTCATATTCGTCCACCTTTATTTTAAATCAAAATTAGAACTTATATTTTTATTCTTTTATCTGCTATCCTTTTATTTTTAAATATAATTAGTTTAAATCATAATTTAATTTTGTATTTCGTATGTAAGGATATATAAATTAGAAACCATGGATCGGGTCATATCTCAGCCAATTAAAATTTACTAAAATTTATTAAGATTAGTTGTATGAAAATCATAGAGTTAATGCGAGACTTTCTCTATAACTTCCCACTACTACTCTAAGGGATTCAAATCATTCAACTCACGGATTTGTGATCCTTCCTTTCTCTTACAGTGCAGTGTCAATTTTCATTCTTCCCTAGAGAAACAAGAATCAATAATGTCCATTGATCTTACTCCCCAGTTGGCCAAGAAAGTTTATGGAGGTGATGGTGGATCTTACCACGCCTGGTCTCCCTTTGAGCTTCCCATGCTAAACCATGGCAATATCGGTGCGGCTAAACTCGCTCTTGAAAAGAATGGTTTTGCGGTTCCGAGATATTCAGACTCTTCTGTGGTTGCTTATGTTCTTCAAGGTATTAATTCATTTGTCTTATGGCTTTCTTCATTCTTGATCTCGATTCTTGTTTAGGAATATATCATGTATGATTCTTGACGGTAGCATTAAATTTATCTTATTTCTTGATTCAAGAGCCTTTGTGATTTTTTTTGGTAAAACGGGCCTTTGTGATTTAATTTACTGTTTTAGAAATGTCTTTATGAGATCTTGATTTTTTGATATATGGGTGTGGTTTTAATAATAACTTTTTTTAATGGAGAACTTAAATAAAATGTCTCACAAAAATTGAATGAAGCCTTTGGATCATGATGTGGGAATCTTTCTATCCAGAATTATCGATTGTTTGGATGTATACACTAAGTTTTGTCTTGGAGATTTGTCTTGCAGATTCAGTTTGGGTTCTCTTTGGACGTAAATAGTTTGGATTTAGAAATGAATTTTGTTTTCTGAATAATTTTGGGGGTCGCATGATGTTAATGTAGCGTTTGTATACACTAAGTTTTGTCTTGGAGATTTGTCTTGCAGATTCAGTTTGGGTTCTCTTTGGACGTAAATAGTTTGGATTTAGAAATGAATTTTGTTTTCTGAATAATTTTGGGGGTCGCATGATGTTAATGTAGCGTTTGTATATACTTAAACATTTTCACTAATGTTTTTTAATGAATTTAGGTAATGGAGTTGTAGGAATTGTTCTCCCTGAATCAGAAGAGAAGATTCTTGCAATCAAGAAGGGCGATGCTTTAGCTCTTCCTTTTGGTGTTGTGACTTGGTGGTACAACAAGGATGACACTGAGTTTGTTGTTCTTTTTCTTGGTGACACTTCAAAAGCCAACAAGGCTGGTGAATTCACCAACTTCTTTTTAACTGGTTCCAATGGAATCTTCACCGGTTTTTCCATTGAGTTTGTGGGGAGAGCCTGGGACTTAGATGACAAAGATGTTAAAACCATAGTTGGAAGTCAATCAGATAAGGGTATTGTGAAGCTTGATGCCAACATTAAACTTCCCGAGCCAAAACCTGAGCATCGTGAAGGTATGGCATGGAACTGCCTTGAAGCTCCGTTAGATGTTGACATTAAGGATGCTGGAAGAGTGGTTGTTTTGAACTCCAAGAATCTTCCATTGGTTGGTGAGGTTGGACTTGGAGTAGAACTCGTTAGATTAGATGGAAGTGCCATGTGTTCTCCTGGATTCTCATGTGACTCTGCCTTGCAAGTTACTTATATTGTCGGAGGAAGTGGTCGTGTTGAGGTTGTTGGTCCTGACGGTAAAGAGTTTTGGAGACAACAATAAAAGCTGGTAATTTGTTCATCGTACCTAGGTTTCATGTTGTTTCAAAGATTGCTGGTCCTGATGGAATGGAGTTGTTCTCTATCATCACTACTCCTAAGTAAGTTTCTCTAGTTTCTCCTCTCTAACACATCTTGAATTTTACATGCTTCTGACTAATGATTAATTGTATGACACAGTCCTATATTCACCCACTTGGCTGAAAGTTCTTCATGTTCTTCAGTGTTGTCGGTATTATCTCCAACAGTTTTGCAAGCTGCTTTCAATGTGGATTCACTGCAGCTTGAACAGTTCTTCCCCTCACCAAAATAAAAAATAAAGTCTACCGGCTTCTTTCTTTCTTTTTTTTTGCTTTCATTTTGTTTTTCTTTTGCTTTCTGTTTTAATGAACAAGAATTTTGTACGTGTGGTTGGATGTGATACTCCAAGTATTCAAATACAAGAAATTTTATTCAGAAGTGTTTTGTTATATTCTTTTTTTTCTCCCCAGATGTTTTGTTATATTCTTACCCCCTTTTATTTTCAGAAAATTTCTTAGCTCTGCTGCCCGTAAAAATTCATATTTAGGTATTTGGTTTTAAAGAGAAATGTTGTTATATTATTCACCCTTCTATTCACACAATTTTTCCAAGGACCGCAATTGATTTTATTTAGCTATTAAAAACGTTATTTGTGTATATCAATAAATTAAAAGTTAAAAGTGCAATCAAAGCAAATTAATAAATTAATATCCTATACTTTTAGGAATATTTACCTAAAATCATGTAATCTATAATCTTCTACTAACATACATATTTCAATTATGTAATAAAGCAAATCTAACATAAATATTTCCATATAGTTATAAAAAAAAAAAAAATTCAAGCGAACCTGGCGGTGACCGGAACGGAGAAGATGACGACGATCGAGCTGAAAGTGGGGGGCCGAGGGAGGCGAAGGGGGCCGGAGCCGTGGGGGGACGAGCTGGGGAAGGGGGGCAGAGCTGGGGGAAGGGGGCCGGAGGCCGGGGGAGGGGCGACCGGAGCCGGGGGAGGGGGACGAGCCGGGGGGGGGGGCCGGAGCTGGGAGGGAGGGAGGGGGGACGGGGGCCGGAGCTGGGATGAGTTGGGGGGGTGTTGGGGAAGAAGGCAAAGTCTCAATAAGAGACTTTGCCTTTTGCGACGGACCGTGTGGTCCGTCGCAATTTGCGACGGACCTCGTAAATATTGTGCGACGGATGAGTTATCCGTCGCAATTTGCGACGGATCGAACATCCGTCGCAAATATTTTGCGACGGATAACTGATCCGTCGCAATATTTTTTGCGACAGATCTGCTATCCGTCGCAAATTGCGACGGATCAGTTATCTGTCGCAAATACAGTCAAATTTACGACGGATGTTTTTTCCGTCGCAAAAATCCATCGCAAATTTGACTTTTTCTAGTAGTGCATCTCTAAAACAGACTTAGCCAAAAGCATTTAAGCCTCGTCGAACAAGAGGTTTAAGAGCAACTTGTACACAACCAATGTATAAAAAGTTGTATTCCTCTCTATGTTTATGGATGGAGTTTGGAGAGAGAAGGAAAATTCCTCTTTCTCAGGTTGGATAGAAATGGATTCTTCGACAGTCTTGATCACATAATCAGACTTCTTTAACCAATTCTTTTTTATTGTAAAAACATCTCTGTTGTCAATGATAGGAAGAGTCCAATCATCAACAGTTTAGTTTATATCTTTGAACTGAATTTCTTCATCAAAGATGTGGTTTGTTGAGGAGCAAGCTCCGTTTTGGTTTATTGAAGAGTTTGGAGCAGAAGAAGAGAAGGAAGATGAAGAAGAAGAACATCGAGAAAAAGAGCAGAAAATTGAAGACATAATGTAAATAGACTGAAATTAAAGATCAATATTAGAATGACAGAAATAAAGATGCAGAAAGTAAAGAGCAGAGAGATAAAAGTGCAGATGATAAAAACTAAGAATAAAAAAGGCAAAATAAAAATGAGATAGACAGTAATTGTAAATCTCCCTTCAATTAGTATCATCACCTTTAGGTTCCATAGGGGTATATTAATTAAAAAATCTACTGAAGATTTAAGATTCAGTATTTGAGGAGTACCCGCAATCCACATAACTATTTTTTGCAAAGCTTAGAAATTTATTAGTAATTTACCGATCATTATGTGTTGCTTTAGATCTAATTCTCATATATACAATTATTGAAACCTAAACCATCCAAAAGGCAGTACTGCATCTAGTTTCCATCAAAAATCATATATGCAATCCGAACATATGATATCCTATAGGTGTGGGGGTAAATCGTCTGCCCAACACACGGGTCTTATGGCCTTAAAACATCCCCACAAGAAAAAGCTCAGATATCATAGGTGAAGACCATATATAATTTTTTCAGGATTCCAGACTCTTTTTTTTTTAGGATAGATCTAAGAGGAAAACATAATGAAAGAATAAATTACCAATCGAGATCTAAACAAAACATAAGCATATTACAAAATCTGAATTCGTAAACCAAGAATCATGATATCTTGAGTTCAGATCTTCTAATTAATATATCTCTACTTCCCCTTCTGGCTCTGATACAGTGAAAAATATTCCGATTGGAGAAGGGGAAGAGGAAGGGGAGAGGGAGAGGGAGTGACCCCGAAAGTAAAGAGCTCTGATAGCAACGTTTGCGACTATATATATATATATATATATATATATATATATAATACAAAGTAAATCTTTTCTCTATGATTTCTTCCCTGTACAACGTTGTGTTCCTATATATATGCAAGCTTTGGTGCCTTATTTATATAGACTCATATATAAGCAAGCTTTGGTTCTTTATTTATATATATACTCATATATCAGCAAGCCCTTATTCTCCTTTTTCTTTCTATGATCACGCACATATATACATAATAGACTTCCTATATGACAGCAATTATTTGACAGTAACCACTTCCTTATTTCTTTCCCAAAAGCAACGTGTGTGTGTTTTCCTTTTACTTTTCCCAGCGCAGTAACATATTTAAACTTATCCAAGACCACAACTTTTCTCTGCAAAGTTTTGACTTAAATATATATATATAACACACTTGGTTTCCTTTTCTCTTTTCCAGTGTAGAGACTATATATATATATATATATATATATTTATGACAGTGAGTTTTTCCCCTCCTCCTTTCACATGCAAAGACGTAATCATATATATGCATATTGTGTGCAATAAAACATCAACTCAAAGACCCCTCTCTCTCTCTCTATATATATATATATATATTGTGCAGTGAACTAAACGAGTTTGAAGACGTAAAAGCAAGCTTAAAACAGTCCCTTTTTTTCAGTTTCCTTTCTGTTTTCTTATGCCTAACAATACATATATATTCATGACAGTGTTATGGAAACAAAGAGGAAGATAAGTTCGATACATTACCTCTGTTTTCTGAGTTAAAAACAGAGCAACGAGAATGGCTTCCCTCTCTCTCTCCTTCATCTTTCTCTCGGCTCTCTCACTTTATCTTAGTCCCAACTCAACCTCTCACTCTCTCTCGCTAATCTCTAGCTTTTGTTAACTAACGTGAATGAAGGAAAGTTTCAGGACCAATGGTTATATATATACCGCGAGCTTGGTCTGGACTGAGGAGAAGAGAGGATGAACCGATGGAAATTACATAGCACTGGGCTCGAGAGACATGGTCTGGTAGTGAGATCCCATGGAAGTCGCTGGTTTACTGATTGTGTTGACAGTGATTTTTGACGGAAGAAGATTCTCTCATTAGCTAAGTTTCTCCTCATCTCTCATCATCCAATTCAAACCATTGATTTGATTTGATGAGGTTGTTGGTGTGGGTACTTTATATCAAATGTATGGTCCAGATTTAAAGTCAATGAGAGACAATGAGAAAATGCCAATGAGAAGATCCGGACCCGATTTTTGACGTGTTCAGATCGAGATAATTACGTGTTTCTGCAGTATGGTTTCACTTTTTTTTTTTTTTTTTTGATATATGCAGTATGGTTTCACACTTTCACTAAATGAATGGAAATGGTTTAAATGAATGAAAGAGAATTACGATTTGGGCTTTCATCATGGGCCGTGGGGGTTGATGGTGAAATTGTGTTTTTTGTTGTGGTCTCCTTTTTACTCCTTTGGGCCGATGGGGAAAAATGAAGAAATGGAATAGATAGCTAACAGGTGAGTATGGTTCTGCATACAAGGATATAGGCACGTGGGTTGAGAAAATATGGACTTGCTTTTGCTGTTCATGTGTTGGGCCAAGAGACAATGGACATTGAGGGAGTTAATGTGGTGTGTAAAATTAGGGAGTGTTGTGTTGTTGTTGTGAGGCCCATTAACATTATCCTACTTGATCCTCTTTAGGATTCTCTTTCTCAATTAAATTTCTTTAAGCCTTAAAAAAAATCTATTTTTAGCCATAATTTATTCTTTATTATTTTTATTATATATTTATTTTTTTATTTTTAATCCTAAATAAATAAATAAATTAGGATATTACAAAACTCATGGTTTAGAGAGAGAAAGAGTTCATGACAACATTTTGTTGCTTACATGTCGAATTCCAGTTGGTTTTTTTATCTTCTTTGGCTTTGTAATCAAGCTCTAAGGTCGTGCATGTTTGATATAAGTGCATGGTGTCTGATTTCTAAGAGATTTGAGCCAAGATTTGAGCTTGCATGTCATGTTTTTCATCTCTACACTTAAGTCCAAAAACAAAGCATCTTGTGCATGTCGTTTTAGTGGGTTAGGTCAAGTTTGGCTATAAAATTTTGTCAGAAGAAAGTTTACTCCTTAAGTTTTAAAAGAGTCTTGGATCACTTTAAACTGAGGTCTAGAATTCGAGATATGATTGTTGGAAGTTAGGTTAGAAATCTGGAGAGTCTAAACCTTACAGAAGGAGTGATAATTTTTTAGTGAGGTAAAAACTGTTAGTTCTCTATATATGTTTTGATGATAATTAACCATTGTAAACAATCTAATTAAGGCTTAAGATCCAAGGCAAATCATCTTTAACATGGATCATATCAGTCTAGTACTTTTACTGTCGCATTGACTCAAGCCTATGTTAGCAGACTCGAGTCAATCCCTTTCTAACTTAAGTCAATATGATGTTTTGACTCAAGCCACAAATATGCAGACCCGAGTTTGAGCTTAAACTCGAGCCAACATTCTATGACTCAAGCCAAAGGCCTGCAAACTTGAAATGTTTTAAAAACCAGAGATGTCTAACTCGAGCCAACATTCTAAGACTCAAGCCAAAGGCCTGCAAACTAGAGCCAACATTCTATTACTCCTTAAGTTTTAAAAGAGTCTTTTTCAAAAGGTTTTCTCGCATCTGACTCGAGCCATTATATGGAGACTCGAGTTTGGACCAAAACTCAAGCCACGCCATATTGACTCGAGGTTGAAATCTTTCAAGATTTTTCTTAGTCAAATCTTCAAATGAAAATTGGCTCGAGCCACCGTTTTTGCAACTTGAGTTTAATCCTAAACTCGAGCCAAGGTTGGTTTGACTCGAGTTAGTCTTTTTCATGCCTTGCCTCTCTACCATTTCAAAATGTAATTGACCCTAGCCAGAGTAAGTTAAGCTCGAGCCAAATTCTCCTCTATTTGAAATCTCTGTATCTGAATCTCTTAATTCACTAAGATTGTTTTAGATACTTCATATCATCTTTCATTATTATTCCTAACTATATTTAATCAGTTTGTTAATGAGTTTCAGATGATTTAGAAGTGAATTAACACCAGATTATGATAAAGCAGTTTATGTGTCAGAATGCATTTAATGCTCTTACCTATTCAAGACACAATCCTAGTAACCATACCTCTGAGCAATCGAAAGACGTTTCTGGAAAGATAAACTTCATTCTAATTGTTGTGTCTCAACGGTCAAATTCAAAAGGAATAAAAGAATGAAGACGGTGATTTTTCCAGAGCATTAATGGCAAAACGCTTCAACTATCTAACGGCTAGTTTTGAAGAATATCAACGGATAGTCTTCAAGCTTCTTCAACGGCTATCAATGCATCAATTATAAATACCAGAAGCTTTGAATTCTCCACCTACCCAAAACTCTGCGCATTCAATACGAAATTATTGCAATCTACTGTTTTATTAAGTTTACTTAATATCTTCGGATATTTCCCTGTACTTCAATGTTTATCATTTATCTACTAAATAAGGAGTTTAAACACTCATTTTGATTACTTGTTTAGATGTTAAATCTTAAGGTTGTGGAACCTTATGTGTGGGTATACGATTACAACTTGTAAGGGGGAGTGAGCCCTAGTGTGAGAGGATCATCCTAAGTACGAAGTGTGTAATTGTATCAGTGATTGAAAATTAGTGAAAATCCTAAGGTGCTTGGGGACTGGACGTAGGTCGAGAAATTAAATCGAACCAGTATAATCTCTCTGTGTTCATTTCCTTTCTCTATCTCTGCTTAGTATTCTTGAGTGTCTATCGAGCAGATTTTTATAATCATCTATTCACTCCCTCCCCCTCTAGTTGATATTCCACCTTCAAAATCTTCATTTTTTGTTGCAGGTTAAAATGCAATATGACATCGAATATAGGGGTAACACCTTCTTCAAGGTTACTTATTTATTTTTTCCATGTTGGGGGCAGTCCATTAAAATGCAAAGATAAGCGCATAGATTTACGCGCTCCACTATACTAGTTTACAATCCAACATTTCACATTTAAGGTAGAACAGTAATAAATTTCCAACGGACCACAATTGTAATAATTCTCAACTTTATTTTGCCAATCCAATGCCCTTTAAAACTCATCACCAAGTTACTACTAAAAGCAGTAAGCAGAAGATAAAATTCGAGTAAATAAAAAACTAATAAAAGAACACTAATTCCACGGCACAATGCGCATAGAAAAATATTTCACATTTTCGCATAAGGATGGCCTGAAAATTTATGAGAGAACGAAGGTCTATAAAATAAGGATGCATACAAAACATTAAGTACAACATTTTTCCTTCCGCAAAAATCAACAAATTCGCGGCAAGGAAATAGATAACTGTAATATCCTAAAAAACTGACTTAGGGTAAATATCAAAAATTAGGAAATTATACCTATTGAAAATAGGTTAATATGATGTCTCAAACACCTTGTATTGAATTTATCTTATTATTAGGACAATTTCTCTTGAGATAAGATAATGTGCGAAAAGGTCCCTAAAACTTTAGATAATTTGCAAATAGGTCCCTAAAGTATTTATGGGTTATAAAATACCCTGAAAATATTATAAAGAGACAAATAAATATTTATTTGAAATAGGGAAGAATATTGTCCCTAATTTAGGTAATTTATTAAATTATTACCTTGGAAAAATTAAAGGAGAAAAATCAAAAGTATTGTGGGGCCATAATTGACCCCATGATTTTTAATATTTTACATGAAGCGTAAAATACCAATGTCAGTCCAATAGTTGTGAGATAATGATTAGTTCTAATTAATAAAATTATCAACAATTAGTAAGGGATTAAATAGGTAATTATTGGCTAATTGTTTAAGAAATGAATAAGATGAGTTATATAAAGACTTAAGGAATAATTAGCCAATGGACTAATTATTAATTAAGGTAATTAAGGCATATAATTAAGTGATTAAAAAGGAGTTGAAAAAGTCAAGATTTGTGGATGGGAAAAACGAAATTATTGGGGGAAAATAAAAGAAGAAAAATGTAGGAAACTTAGTGTAGAAGTTGTGGAAAAGTCAAACAAAAACACAAACCAATAAGAACACATGCACATGGGATATTGAGGCAAGTGCGAAGCAACATCTTTTGTCAAAAAAAAATGCCAAGTATTTCGAAATTATGAAGAGCAAAGAGAGAGAAAATGTTGATTAAACTTATGAGAGAAGTATGTGCAAGTGGATTGAAGATATTTTAGAAGGAAAAATGTGATATTTTGTAAAAAAGCATATAGGATAAATGAGAACCGATAGAAAATAAATCATAACTCAAAATCCTTGGGTTAGGTGGGAAATATCTGGACATATTATTATTCATTGTAATTTTGTCCCGAGTTGGACATTACCCGAAGCGATTTCTGTAACCGAAGACGTTTATTCGAAAATATTCGGCAGGCAACGGAATGCCCTGAATGGAATCAAAAATTTAGTTAACTAAGATATTTCCAAAGAGGAAAAATAGACCTTCAGGGCTATGTTGCCGGTTTTCTAAGATTTTACAAGATTACGCGATTAGAACACCGAACAGAGACTTTATCGGTAGGACAACTTCTTGAACAAGTAGATGACATCACCTAGGTGACATCATCTTTTGAAGAATGACATAGGGGGGACGGTTTTGTGGTGGAGAATGGAGGAAGAAACTTGTTTCCTAAGTTTTCTAAATGAATGGCTAAAATTGAAGGAAAGGAAATTGGAAAGTCACGAAAATGCCCTCACTTTTCTTCTATAAATAGACCCTTCCTCTTCACTTCATTCCTCTCAAAATCCTCTTGCAATTCGAAATAGAGAGAGGTTCTAGAGAGAAGGAGGAGTTTGGAGGAAGAAGCAGCGAAGCTCTGGGTAATTTTTTGGTACCGAGTCTTAAGTTCTAGTTTTCGATTCGGTAGTTATAGTAGAAATGTTGTTTTGATCTTTAATCTTCCAAGTTAGTTTAGATATCATGTTTTAAGGTTGAATATGGTATATATTTTGAAAATCATGTTGGAGTAGGAGTTATGACAAAATTTTGGAAGATTAGAGTCAAAGTAACGAAGTGCTGGCGAAATTCCGCCGATTAGGGGGTCAGGGGTAAAATGGTCATTCATGACTAAAATGTCCGTCGTAATGATAGATCCTTAACAAATACGTTGTTATCTTGATAGGATATCCCTGATTACGTTCTGACCTACTGTCATACCGTATTCCGCCAGAAATACCGTATAACGTCAACGAAGGTACGTCCGCGTACTGTAACACTAATCTGATGTTTATGGTTTGCATGTATGTGCTAGGTGTATTGTATGTGGTAGATGATAGCTTTGCTGTATGTTTAGGTATGTACGTTCTCGTACTGTAACACTAATTCTGATGTTTATGGTATGCGTATATGTGTTATGTGTATTGTATGCCTGTTGTGGTAGTTGGTAGCTCTGTGATATGTTATGTACTGTTGTTATGAATATGTGTATAGTAGGCCTATGTGCTGTCAGGATATACTTTTAGGGGCCTATGTGCTATCAGGGAGGCCTATGAGCTGTCGGGGTACACTTTAAGAGGCCTATGTGCAGTCGGGATACGCCTGTTTGTTGATACATTTGTTGTATATACTATTTATGTTGTGATTATCTGTAATCCATATGTGTGTATGTAAGCATGAGGTTAACCGTTACCTGAGGTCCGGTGTGGATCTCAGCTCTTAACATAGCGTCAGGTTCCGGAGGACCGAGGACCGAGGAGAGAGGCAAGCAGCAAGCTTAGAAGATCCGGCTGAAGACTTCCCTTTTGATGTTCCGGCGGAAGCCTTCCTTTTGTTGTTGTACATCACTTTTGAAATACTCGGTTACTGTACCGCTGTTGTTATTAGCCAGTGGGCATTTTGAATATATATATCAGTTACACTCTTGCTCCGATGCTCTACTCTGATGAAAAAATTTTATACTGCTTTTGAAAAACGGGATGTTACAATAACTAATTTCGTTCAAGTTTTTTACCTAAAAAATATATATAACACTGTGAAAGTATTAAACTAAAACAAACCTTTGGTGGCCAATGAGTGGGAGAACGAGACCGTGAGAATCTTAAAGTTTGGATCTAGAGACGAGAGTGACCCGCGAGTGAGTGAGATAGTGAAAGAACTAACAATGTTGATACAGTGACAAAGTCGAGAGGGAGAGACTGATAGAGTGGTTAACTGCCAACCGGAGAGATTTGCATCCCAAGTCACCGATTCCCAGAGTAAGAGGAAGAGGAACTTGGAGCACAAATGGCAGCATTTTGAACAAGACTGAAATCAACTTCCTTCACAGTGTCTTCATAACCTAAGTATTAAGGGCACTTTAGTCTTTTTTCCATAATATGCATATCCCTCATTGCCCCTCATCCCTTCTCTGTCATTTCACAATTTCAATGGGCTTCTCTGGGATTAAGAATTTCAACTGGCATTTTAGTGTCATTTGGGCCTGTTTGGATTGGCGGTAGAAGCGGTGGCTTAAAAGCTATCTGACTTTTGTAAAAGTCAGGTTGTAAATGTGATTTGTGTTTGGATTGTCAGTTTGACTTTTTGCAGAAGTGACTTTTTCTTAACTGATAAGTGTTTGTATTCTTATTTGAAAAGTTAGTTAAGATAGAAAATGACTGAAAAGGGCATGAATCATATTGAATACTACTATACATATTAGTTGTATATATTAGGATAATAAAAATTTTAATTTGGAAAAAAATTAAATGATTATTAAAAAAAATTGATAAACAATAAAGTCCTTAATTAAATATATTTACTGGATAAAATTGTTTATAAAATAAAATGCATACAAATAATACATTAATTTCTCCTACGGTTAAGGTGCAGATTTGCCAATGAACTATTACCCGAGGAGCGTCTGGCACAAAAAACAATTGAAGGGACCAAATTGGCCAACGAACTATTAAAAAGTGAAAAAAAATAATACCAAATAACTATTAAAAAAAACAACTATCACTACTACGTTAAAATATGAGGCACTAACGTAGGACGGTGGTGGAAACGCTGGAGAAAAGAGTGGTTAAGCTTTCTTGTTGGATAAGGTAAACACCAACAGAGATGGGACCCATAAGAGCAGGCACTGTGACGGCGACGGTTGCTGCTTGTGGCATCGGAGGGACGCAATCAGGATGCAAGGCTCGTGCCGGTCGAAAACTGTGGACTGATGGATGAGTTCAAGAGGGTGAGTGGTTCACACCCAGCAACAATGGAAGCTTTGAAGATGCCGACGTCGCCGACACTGTGACAGTCAATGGAAGACGGAGATACCAAGACAGTGACGGGGTAATAGTTCGTTGGCGAATTTGCTCAAAATTGTGTTTTTTTCACTTTTTAATAGTTTGTTGGCCAATTTGATCCCTTCAATTGTTTTTTGTGTCAGACGCTACTCGGGTAATAGTTTGTTGGCAAATTTTCGCCTTAACCCTTTCTCCTATTGATATGGCGGACAAGTTTTTCTATGATTCTAGCACGAAGAAGATTCATTTGGGTGAGATAGGACAATTTTAAATCAAATATCTTATAATTTTTTTTATATAAATTAAATTTAAAAAAATAGGATTAGTAAGAAAGAAATAAATAAGCTTTGATTTTGATATATGCTCTCTTCCATTTTCACTGTTTGAGGAACCCATGGAATTTTTCTCGGACTGGACGCTACTAGACGCCAACGCTTAGATTTGGAGCTTTTAACAAAACGCCACATTTTGATAAAAAGCTAGATACAAAAACGCGGACCCAAACAAGAAAAAATGATACAGCTGCTGGACTGAGCTTCTTTTTAAAATCACTGGCCTAAACGCTGCTAACTGGCGACTCCAAACAGGCCCCCCAAAAATAAAGAAACAAATACAACCTGAAGCTCACAAAAAATCCAAACCCCTCCAAAAATTTGAAACTATATTTTGAATTGGAGTATTTAAGAAATACTTGTTTATATTTATTATTATATATGATTTTGGGAAAATATAATTAGATTTAACACAATGTAATAACTGAAAATTAAGCAGTTTAACATGATTTAGTGAAAAATAAACATAATCTTTGTAAAAAAAATGCATCGAATCATACAAAAATATTAAAAAAATAATATCACCAAAAAATATTAAAATATAAATCTGAATTATCATTTCAAATATAAAATTACTATCATGAGCAGTGCAGATGATTATAATATAAGAGAATCATAGTTAGGTCTCAAAAGTGTGATTTAATGGGACTTGAACAACATTTTTTATGAAACCACTGCAAATGTCAATTTAAACAATCATAAATTTATGATTTTTAATAGTAGATGAAAAATTTAAGTTACAAATAGGATTAGATTGCAAAGATATCCATAAACTTATGCTTTATGTGTAAAAATACCTATAAATTTTTTTTTTTGTGTGCAACAATACCCATGAATTTAAAAATATAGAACAAAAATTATGTGTTTATTAAAATAAGTTAATTCCTCCTCCTACAATTGCAGAATTGATAGTGCTCATGAACATATTAAATTTGTGTTAAAGCATGTGTTACAAGAACATAGTTTTGTATTATAACTCTAGTTAGATCCCAAGTGTTTTGATGATAACAAAATATTTCAAGGTTTTCAAACAGAAAGCAAGAATAACTAAACAAGAAATTAATCCATCCAATGAGTGTAAATCACAAGCGAATCACTCTCGAGAATGAGGTTATGATTCTCAAGAATGTGCTTATGTCTCTCGAGAATGGCCTGGCAAATCAAGGAGAAAGAATTCAAGTTGTTGGTATAATTCTCGAGAATGTGATTGAATTCTCAAGAATGGAAGTGATTCTCGAGAATGAGTTAAGGGCTCTCAAGAATACTCAATGAAAGATTAAATTGCTTCCCGACGAATGATTCTCGAGAATGAGAATTTGATTCTCGAGAATGGAAGTGATTCTCGAGAATAAGCCAAGGATTCTCGAGAATGCTCAGCAAATGAATATGATTAAATTACTTCATGTCATGTGATTCTCGAGAATAAGAATTTGATTATCGAGAATGGAAGTGATTCTCAAGAATACCATATCGATTCTCGAGAATGCTCAATGAATGATTAATTGCTTCCAACCTATGATTCTCGAGAATGTCAACTTGACTCTCGAGAATAGAAGCAATTCTCGAGAACACGCTCATGATTCTCGAGAATGCTAAGTGAATGAATATGATGATCATTTATCTCTTGTTGCTTGACTCCCGAGAATACCAATTTAATTCTCGAGAATGGAAGCAATTCTCGAGAATACATTATAAATTCTCGAGAATGACTTCCATCTACGAGAATTCATTAACGTCTAATTCTCGAGAATAGTAATTCAATTCTCAAGTATGGGATCATAAATCTTCACGATAAGCTTCTGGACATAGGATTCTCGAGAAAGAAATAATCAATTCTCGAGAACTCTCAAAGGTTTGCCTTCTCAGTACTTTGTCTTGAACTTGATTCTCGAGAATGCTTAGATCAATTATCGAGAATGTTTTTCTGAAAAACATACGATGAATTTACGCAACTTAAAATACTTCTGGAAATTCATGGGTTATTCTCAAATGTTTATTAATAATCTTCAAACTCACTTATATCATATCTAATCATTCTTTATTTGAGTTTTAAAGTGATTAACCAGGTTATATTTGAATTCAACCGAAAGGCGATCCAACGTGGCAGTACATTAAATGCAAGACAGAGAAATATAGCAACATTAGGAATTAAAGATTGTAGCAGACGACAACATTCTTTCGAGGAACACTTATTCCAGCTTGCACTCTGATTATCTCTCTGCACAAGGTCATCACCGCCAAGAGCATTTAATGAAGCAACGTTCGAATATTCCCAATCATTCTGCTTCTGTGTCTAACGGAAATACAAAGAGTCGCAACGGCTATTTCTTGAAGCTTCACAACGGCATTAATGGTGTTCACTATAAAAGCTCATCACTTTCAATTCCGCCAACTACCTGAAACATCTTGCGCATTCAATTCGAGTCTTTTGTATTTATTATTTCAACTGTTTCATTAATATCTCCGGATATCTAGCACTTCAGTGATTATCACTTATCTACTCAGCGAGGAGTTTTCTTAAACATTTATTTGATTACAGTTTAGTTGGTATAGCTTATGGTTGTGGAACCTTAAGAGTGGGTATACGTTTGCAACCAGTAAGGGGGAGTGAGTCCAAGTGAGAAAAGATCATCATTTAGTTGTAATCGTATTTGAAAAGATTAGTGGAAATCCCAAGGTATGCTTGGGAACTGGACGTAGGTCGAAGTATTAGACCGAACCAATATAAATTGCTCAGTGTTCATTTATTCTTTCTGTCTTAGATTAAATTCTGTCTTCGTGTGTATCTTCGAAAAAGAATTTGAGATCACCTATTCACCCCCCACTAGGTGATATTTCACTTTCAACTCTAACTATATAGAAGCTATTGAGGACATCATTGAAGATACCAGTCTAGTTTTACATAGGCATTGATAGGTTGTACTACTACATAGCTCAAGAGACAACCTGACTGCAACTGGTTATCATGCAAAACCATCTGAATTGCAATGTATTCTAGCATTTATTTATTTTTCTTTTGGTCAAAATATTCTGGCATTTATTTTTATTTTTTTGTTACCCATCTGGTGTCCAGAGCTTCACCCTGACTAATCCAGATCCGACCCGCATCACACACCTGGCTATGGTGGGAGAGTCTCCCAATGGGGCTTTTCTGCATTCACAAGACTCGAACTCGAGACCTTGCTTAAACGACACAAGCCGCTTACCACTTGTGCCAACCCCCATTGGTTATTCTGGCATTTATTAAAAACAAATGTTAATTTCATTCACTGTATGTAATACAGCCCACACTATATTAATGAAAGTACTAAAATACCCTCAACTATAAAATCGTAAATGTATAAAAATACTCATGAATTTATGAATTTTTACTTAATGTGCTTATGCTTTTTGGGGAGTAAAGGCATCTACGAACATTCAAAATGGACATGGAATTATGGAAATAAAAATATACTCCAACTTTTAAAAAAACATATATATATATATATATATATATATATATATATATATATATATATATATATATATATATATATATATATATATATATAAAATCTATTTTATGAAAATTGTTTTCATATATTTGTTGAGTAATCTAGCCAAGTTTGGAAGTTGCATCTAGTTTAGTCTAATGATTTGATTCATTTTTAAATTAAGTCAACCTTGCATCTGGCCATCTTAATTATTGTTTTTCCAAGACAAAAATTAATATGTTCCTCCAAAATTATTACATATACATTCATAATCTATACCTAAGATTTAATTTCTTAAAAGAATTTAGAAATACTGTAATAGAAAATTTAATTTTCTTAACAATTGGAATTAATCTGATGTCTTCATCAATTGGAAGAGTTCTCATGTAATCCAACTAACATAATATACATTATTACTCCTAATTGCTAAATTATTGAAAATCCCTAATATACTGATAGAAATAACTCATATATAAAACATAAAATAAATTGAATTATTTATAAGCTCCTATGTCCAACTCGCATAATATACATTATCACAATTGCCAAATTAATTTTAAATCTCTATTACTTGATATAAATAACTCATATATAAAACTCAAAATAAATTGAATTATTTATAATTTACTATGGTCTTATTCAAAGGGTAGAGAGAATGATTTATTTGGTCTTAAATTAATTTTTTTACATGAATATGTAATTTTTCCCTTCATTTATTATTGTGCATATCTTATACTCTTAGGGTAGAGTATATATTAAATAGGGGTAAAATTAGAAAGTTATTAAATTTTGAGATAGAAACATTGAAATATAAGTAAAACATGTTAAAAGTGATATAAAAACAAGAAGATGATTAGATAATAGTAATTTACATGTTAATTTAAAGTTGAATTGTAAAAATTACGCTCTATGTTCATAACGCATGGAATTTGAATGGATGGTCAAGTAAGATTTTTTTTTTTTTTTTTAAAAAAAGGGATATTTTGGTACTAGTGTACTGCCATCTCCATTTCAAATGTTCTTGCATATTTTTACACATTTGAAAAACATATGACATTTGTCTATTTTGAATTGAAGTTTATGAATATTTTTGTACCATTATCAATTTTAAATTGGGGTATTTCAGTACTTTTATAAAAATAACATGAGTCCTACTACAAAAAGTTATGGACATCGGCCTATTTTAATGGACATATCATTTTTTCAAATAATTTTTAATATGTATGGTTATTTTCACAAGTACTTTTACAATTTAACCCTTACTAATATAACTAACTCTCACTTAACAACATTTGTTTTGTCTTAACTAATACTCCCTCTGGTCATTATATAAAATATATTTGATGGGTTGATCGTGGTCTTAAATATAAGATATATAGTTTTCATATTTGTCAAACTTTTCATAATTTACCCTCATAGATACTCCCTCAACAATAATCAAAGAGGAGAGGGGATAAAATAATTAAGGAAGAATACTATGTGTTACGGACTTGTACAAGGCCTAATAGCAGTGAGACCCAACAGTAGAGACAAGGCATACCCAATCCTATATAATATCAAGGAGGATCCTAACTCGCACATAATCAAGGAATATCTTCAGATATGATATAGCAGTTAGGATGCTTGGGCCAGAGATCACGCGAGGTCCGGAATATCTTACCTAAGGTACACTATATAAATACTAAGGTCAAGCCCTAAGGTACACACGTTCTAATCTCTGAACTATTTACATACAGTCACACTGTGCACACACCCCACCCCCCTTGGCAAAGAGCCTGGTTGTGTACAGTGATCATACCTTCTCCTGGGTGCTTGCCTCATAGGCATTCAGGAAAAGTTTGTTGATCCAATATCAAAGCACCAGCCCATCAGGTTGGACATCTGTGTTCTACACCAGAACAATGGCGCTGTCCGTGGGGACTATAAATTTCAATCCCTGTGACCAATGAGGGTTAATACAAGAAGTACAAGCCAGAGGCAGGAGGAGACAGCACCGCTGCCTAACCAAGACCAATCGTCGCGGCACCAACAGCAGGCTAAGGATCTGGTCAACCCCGTTCGTGATAATGGATAGGCAGGGGAAGATCAGCACTCACCGTGGCGGCATCAAGAACCAATCAATGCCGCCCAAAATAATGTGCACCTAGAGGACGACCGTCAGACACGGCATCCAGGACAACGCGAAATCCCAAACAAACGGACGTCCACTAAGGACCGCAGAACTCATTCTCGGAAGCTTTCCTAGTCAAAAACCCAGATATTCTCCGCCTACAAAACACTCTGAGCTTACTGCTAAGACGTATAGAGACCTCGGACAACCGAACCTCCCTGCACATGCAGCGACTGGAAGAACGCCAAAAGCAGAGGGAGTCCACGTCCTCCAAGGAGGGCCAGGATGGTAGAACCCGAGGAAAGAACCGAGTGGAGAAAACTCGCGCGATCGACAGAGCACAGACAGGTCGGAGAGCGGCCAAGGCAAGAGCCCGGGGTACACTGACAAGAATTTGGACGGAGAGGATGAGAACAGGGGAGACAGACCTCCACGGCATCCAGCGACAAGGGTGCCACAGATAAGGTAGATCGGGAAGCACAATAACAGCCCTTTCTCAGATGATATTTTCAACGCGCTTTACTCGGACGATTTCGATCTGGCCGACTGATGAAGACCTTTTATCGTTAGCCTTGGGGTCCACAATCAACAATTAACCAAGGATGCGTATAGGCAAACCTAGGATCGTTCTCTCTTTTCGAGGAGCCTTTTATTGAATCCTAAGTAATCTAAGTGTCATGCAAATGAAATGAAAACAAGGGGGGATTGGGTTTTTGATTTTTAAATTAATAAACTAAAATAGAAATGTAATTTAAATGAAGCAAAGATAAAATAGAAAATAATAAAATGAGATTAATTAGATAAACAAACGATTAACCCGAGTGGGATTCTATAACCTTCATCGGACAAAAGATAATAACCAAACTCGTGATTGATTCTAGACAAACCGAAATCTCTGCATTTGTCCAAATATTCCCTCGACTAGACGATCGCCTAGCATTTGATCGAACACGTGGCGAGCTCATTGTGCGATCGCACAACGCTTTCTTAGAACCTGGTCCGACATATGTCCTTGGGATATCAATCTAGGTATTAAATCTAATACCTAATCTGCAATTATAATCGGATCCGATTAAAATAAACGAAACGAATTACGTTATCGCTTGAAGCGCGGCCCTCTGGATTCACTGAATTCCCAATCCATGGGTCAACCACAAAAGCTTAGCCAAGCATGGCTAGGAAAAACGCGAAGAAAAGATGAAGATGAATATATAATATTGAGAATGTGTTTGTAGCCACCATCTAATCCTCCTTATATAGGAGAGATGACTAAACAAAAATAGGAATCCCCTAATAATAGGAAACCTCTAATAAATAGGAAATCTCTAAAGATTGGTCTTTTATTACAAAATTCGGGCAAAATAAAAATCCAGAAAAATGCATCTGTCTTTAGGTCCAATTTCGTCCATCTTGTTGTCCGAATCAGTCTTCC
This sequence comes from Acacia pycnantha, assembly GCA_025563575.1. Taxonomy (NCBI): domain Eukaryota; kingdom Viridiplantae; phylum Streptophyta; class Magnoliopsida; order Fabales; family Fabaceae; genus Acacia; species Acacia pycnantha. The sequence continues at coordinate 791,753 of JAMWYP010000152.1, forward strand.
AAGTCTTCATAACAATTGTAGATCTCTGAATCATCTAAAAAAGGAAAGAAGAATCAGGCTAATCGGATATCTAGATCAAAAGTTATGGCGAAAATACTAAATCATTGTAAAACTGGAATTTAATCATAATAAATGAGTTCAATCCAATTAAAAGCTCAAAGCCCAATTAAGTAACAAAATTCATGATTTATCAATCAAACATTCCTAAATTTATTCACCAAGAGATACAAATAAGTGTAATAATATTCAATCATCAAATTCCCCGCACTTATCCTTTTGCACTCCTGAGCAAAATTAAAAGAAAAAAACTAAAAGAAAAACTTCTTCTCTCTAACAATTGCCAGATTTTAAAAATTGAATAAAGGTCACATGGTTTCTCAAGATCAACCAATCAATACTGAATTTCTTTCATTTCAAATTACAAACCCTAGCAATCTCAATCAATGATGCTAATCACACAAGATGGTCTCTCAAGGGATGCCCTCAATCAATCTCTCAAGTGTATAGGGTTAATAAGTGTATCGCTCAAATTCTACTCAAGAAAATAGTCCTACCATAGGCTTGCTCAATTTCTACTTCTCTACTATTTATAACACATGCATGCAAAAATCAAGAGAGCTTGTTATTGAAGGTTGTAATGGGGCTAGGGTAAAGGTGTGAATAAGTATGGATATGATAGACTAAGCACCTAAGAAATTCAAAGAACATCAGTTAATAATAGTAAATCACCTCAATATCATTTCTTTTTATTTCTCCTTCTTTACATTGCTTCCTCTCTCTCTCTTTCCTTCTTTTCTTTTCTTTCTTTCTTTTCTTTTCTTTCTTTTTTTTTTCTTTTCTTTTCTTTTCTTTCTTTCTTTTTTTCTTTCTTTTTTTGTTTTTTTGTTTTTTTTACAATGACCAACATCAAACGAAAATCAATGCCAAACGATGAATGGCACAAAATCAAATATCTCCCCCACACTTAAACTGTTGCACTCCAGAGCAACCCTCACACTTAAACACAAAACCAAGGTGAAACCAATGCTCAATAAATTTTCAAGGTGCGGAATAAAATGGTTTTACACTTAGGCTTGTAATGTGGTTTAGAAAAGAATGAGTCAAGAAGGTACAAAGGGGCTAGCAAAGGAAATTGAATGTAAGGGGAAAGACTATTTGGCCAAAGTGGGAAAATAAAAGAAAGAAAACAAGCTTCCATCATACTTATGCACGCAAGTGAAAATGTAGCTTCAAAAAGAAAAGGAGCAAGTTCTAGAGAACACAAATAATGAGCAGATGCACACATGAAAGAAAGAATGGTAAAAGATGAATTCCATTCATGCAGGCTCAAAATCTCACAAAGGTCAATACCAAATCATGCAACCAGATCCCAAAATTAACTACCAAGAAATATAATCCAAGAGTCCAGAAATTCAGCCCAAATAGAATGATCCATCAAAACCAACATGTCCAAGTTCACAAGATGTATAGCAATCATAGAAAGAGAGTGAGTTATTCATAAAAACTTTTTTTATTCTACCTAATAAACTACATTATTTCTACTTTTTCTATGGATTGTGTCCCTCCCCCGTACTTATCTTCCTCATACAACAATTAAACCCAAGTAATCATATGAATTAGGAAGAAAATAAGTGAGGAAAGAGACAACATTTGTTAGAGTATCTTGAGTCGCTTGAAGGAGAAGTTCTCATCACCAATGAGGATCATGCATTGGTCTTTAAAAATATCTTCTCTTCTATTGAATTTCCTTGGTGGAGGCGGTTCAGATCTATTGGAAGAGGTTCAAGAATGTACGGTAGAGATTGACTCTCCCGACGATCCTTCCAACAATGTGCTGCAAAGAAGACAAGCAAATAGCAGCATCCCATCCAAAAATAGCAAGATGAAGAGATTTCAAGTGAATTAAGGGCATGTTAAGTTCCAAACTCTCCAAGTAATTATCACATCCAAGGAAATCAATGATACTCCCATCAGTAGGAGTCAAGGAACAAGTTATATTGTGAAAATTCTCTTGTGCTTGCAAAATGGAAGGTATGGAATCCAACTTAGTGTTGGAGTATACTACATCATCGTTGCAATCACAAGAGAGGAAGGGAAAAGAGTGGAAGAATGAAGATAATTTTTCAAATCATCACCACCGGAATGTGTAAAGGTTCAAAACAATCATCTTGTTTTTCTAAATCGGTGGCAAATCACAAGAAAGTACTTGTTGGAAAGATTCATCAACATGCAGGACTTTATCAATCAAAATTTCAGAATCTTTGTCACCAACAAGACTACAAGGAGGTAATCCAATGAGAATTTTATGCATCTTACATTCTAGGCTATGACTGTTCTCACTCAAATCATGAATTGCTTCAAGTAGTCAAAGTAATAGGAGAGTCTACTTCTAAAAGTATAGGATCATTACCAAATGGGAGAGAAGACTCTTCAATGTGCTTTTGTACTTGCTTCACTTCTTGTGCATGTGTGACCATGGGAGAAGGATTTTCTTGAAACATCATTTTAAACATTTGTGATTCTTTGCTCAATTTCTTTTCCTAATTTCTCGTTCCTTTTCGCTTGGTCTTCCATAATTTTAAGCATAGATTTTATTTCTTGATGAACGCTTTCCTTATGTGACCACTCCTCATTTATAGCCCAAGTCGTTTGATTTTGGAAGTCTCCAATGACTTCACAAATGGAAGGTTCTTGGTTGGGCACACATGGTTGAGAATGAGGTCCATAAGGTGGCTCAAATGGGTATAAGGATTCATGAGATGGATGGCATGGTATGGAAGTGGGATGAAATGAAGGATGGTATGGTAAATGAGAGGGTTGATGATATTGTTGGAATGGAGGTTGTTGGTATGGTTCATGGTATTGGTGGTGGAATGGGCCATCACATTCTTGATTGCCTACAAAAGAGTGAGAATTGAAAGGTAGATCATGATTACCATAAAACCAAGCCATGAAAGTTCAATACAATTAATTCCCAATGGTTCACAAGATAACTTTCTAACAATAACAAAAAAAAAATCTAAGAAAATACAAATGCAAGTGAAAAAGAAAAGGAGAATTTTTTTTCAAAAAATTGATAAAATATGCAAGTATGCTATGAATCAACTTTTTTTTTTTTTGTGAATTTGACAATTAAATCACCTAGGGTCCCAATTACTTAGCTCCCTGGCAACGGCGCCATTTGATGAAGACCTTTTATCGTTAGCCTTGGGGTCCACAATCAACAATTAACCAAGGATTGCGTATAGGCAAACCTAGGATCGTTCTCTCTTTTCGAGGAGCCTTTTATTGAATCCTAAGTAATCTAAGTGTCATGCAAATGAAATGAAAACAAGGGGGGATTGGGTTTTTGATTTTTAAATTAATAAACTAAAATAGAAATGTAATTTAAATGAAGCAAAGATAAAATAGAAAATAAGAAAATGAGATTAATTAGATAAACAAACGATTAACCTGCACTGGGATTCTATAACCTTCATCGGACAAAAAGATAATAACCAAACTCGTGATTGATTCTAGACAAACCGAAATCTCTGCATTTGTCCAAATATTCCCTCGACTAGACGATCGCCTAGCATTTGATCGAACACGTGGCGAGCTCATTGTGCGATCGCACAACGCTTTCTTAGAACCTGGTCCGACCTATGTCCTTGGGATATCAATCTAGGTATTAAATCTAATACCTAATCTGCAATTATAATCGGATCCGATTAAAATAAACAGAAACGAATTACGTTATCGCTTGAAGCGCTGGCCCTCTGGATTCACAGAATTCCCAATCCATGGGTCAACCACAAAAGCTTAGCCAAGCATGGCTAGGAAAACACAGAAGAAAAGATGAAGATGAATATATAATATTGAGAATGTGTTTGTAGCCACCATCTAATCCTCCTTATATAGGAGAGATGACTGAACAAAAATAGGAATCCCTAATAATAGGAAACCTCTAATAAATAGGAAATCTCTAAAGATTGGTCTTTTATTACAAAATTCGGGCAAAATAAAAATCCAGAAAAATGCATCTGTCTTTAGCTCCAATTTCGTCCATCTTGTTGTCCGAATCAGTCTTCCAAGTCTTCATAACAATTGTAGATCTCTGAATCATCTAAAAAGGAAAGAAGAATCAGGCTAATCGGATATCTAGATCAAAAGTTATGGCGAAAATACTAAATCATTGTAAAACTGGAATTTAATCATAATAAATGAGTTCAATCCAATTAAAAGCTCAAAGCCCAATTAAGTAACAAAATTCATGATTTATCAATCAAACATTCCTAAATTTATTCACCAAGAGATACAAATAAGTGTAATAATATTCAATCATCACCGACCTAACAAAGTACGACGGAACCCAAGACCCGACTACCCACCTCGAAAATTTTGAGGTAGTGATATTCGTGAGAAGACTCAGGGAGCCCGTCATCACCTGAATCTTTGCTGCAACCCTCAAAGGAGCAGCACTAAAATGCCTCCATACCTTGCTTGTGAGGTCGATACAACGTTTCAAAGACTTGGTGGAGGAATTTGAATTAAATTTTGCGACCAGCAAAGAACAACCGAAGTCTCAATACACTTTGGACAAAATTAAGCAGCGGCATGGGGAGACACTCCAAAGTTATCTGGATTGATTTAGGCACGCAGCCTTACAAGTGCACAGCTTAAAGGAAGAGGTACATGTACACCTACTAGCCGCCCTCGATAGTGAATCTCGGCTAGCCAAATCATTTTTCAAGGAACCTGCCAAAAACCTGAACGACTTTATAACGCGATCAAAGAAATATCTGGAAATGGAGCAAATGCGCCTACAAAATGCTCCCCAGAGAGAACAAGATAGGAAGAAACTTAGACAATAAATCCTCGAATGCGAAATCTAAAGCGAGGGGTGGGTATCACAAATATACCCCTTTAAACGTCCCGCGCTCCCACCTCTGGAGGGAGGTAACATCGATCGAGATGCATAAAATTGAGAGACCTCGGCCTCTCAGGAATCGAGCCAGTACGGACAAGACTCGTTTCTGCGCTTTCCACGACGGACCGGGACACACTACGGACCAGTGCTATGAACTCCGCGATGCCATCGAGAAGTTCGTTAGGGAGGGGAAATTACGCCAGTATGTGATAAAAACTCAAGGGCAGAAGAAAGACAAGTGCAAGCAAGGAGACCGACAGGACAGCCCAATCCCCGAGAAGAAGAAAGACGATAAGCGGCGGAGGTCGGCCAATGGGGAAGACGAGTTCCCAGAGGTCGAGTTCGATCGTAACGTGATCAACGGGGCCTTTGGCGGAGGCGGAGACACGGCAAGCCAGCGGAGGAAATATCTGAAGGAGGTCCTCTCAGTAAGGGACCACCCCAAGTTCAAAGAGGACCCAGATAAGGCAGAACGTCCCCAACTACTTTTCACAAAGGAAGACATGAAGGATGTGGTGCCAGGCCATCAAGACGGCCTCATCATCATGGGAACTCTGGTGAATTGCTGGGTTAAAAGAATATTCGTAGACGTCGGAAGCTCGGCTGACATTATTATCTGGGACGCCTTCAAAAGGATGAACCTCGATCAAGAAGACCTGAAGCCGTGAAAGACGACCCTCATAGGGTTTAATGGGGAACTCTCCCCTCCCAATGGATACATTGACCTCAGACTGACTCTGGGAACGAAGGAAGGTTTCAAATCAGAACGGGTAAGGTTTATTGTGGCCAAGTTCCCTTCCCCGTATAATGTGATACTAGGAAGGCCGACTATCCACAAGTGGGATATGCTAGTGTCCACCAAGCATCAGAAGCTAAAAATGGTGAGTAATAACAACAAGTCGTCACCATCAAGGGCGATCAAAAAGAGTCACAAAAATGCTATTTCGAGACGGTCCATGAAGGCAAAGGCGAAGGCGTAGCCTCATCCCCTCCCCAGGCTCGGAAAAGCCATCCCGACACGAAGAACCGAGGAGGAGGAGCCCAGCCAGCTAGTCAATATGGTGGAATTAGACCTACGAGAAGAACCCGAGATCCCTCGTCCAGAACCAGAAGGAGAGTTAGAAGATCTGGTCGTGGGAAATTGGCCAACCCAAATCACAAAGATAGGTAGAACTTTGAGCCCGGGCTTAAGAATAAGATTGGTGGAGTTCTTAACAATGAACAGAGATGTTCTTGCTTGGAGCCCAGTCGAAATACCTGGGATCAACCCAGATTTTTGCTGTCACAAATTGGCCATACGGCCAGAATCGACACCAGTGGCGCAAAAAAAGAGAAAAAGAAGACCAGAAAGGAAACAGGCCCTTGAGAAGCATGTCGACGAGTTGCTAGAGGCAGGGTTCATCCGAGAAATACAATATACCACATGGCTATCCAATGTGGTGATGGTCCTGAAACCAAACGGCAAGTAGAGGGTGTGCACGGACTACACGAATCTGAATAAGGTTTGCCCCAAAGATTCCTATCCAATGCCCAACATCGACCAGCTACTTAGGCTACAACCAAATCACAATGCACCCCGACGACCAAGAGGTGACAGCCTTCATCACTGAAAAAGCAAATTATCGCTATAACGTCATGCCATTTGGTTTGAAGAATGTCGGGGCAACATATCAGAGAATGATGAACAAAGTGTTCGAGGACCAGCTCGGTCAGAACATCGAGGTCTACATCGATGACATGATCGTCAAATCATACGACCCCGACAACCACATCCGAGATCTGGAACAAACGTTCAACAAATTAAGGAAGCACAAAATCCGGATGAGCCCAGCCAAATGCGCTTTCGGAGTCCCGGTTGGGAAATTCCTCGGTTTCCTATTAACCAGTCGCGGAGTTGAGGCCAACCCGGACAAATGTAAGGTCGTACTTAACATGCAAGCCCCAAGGAACAAGAAAGAAGTTCAACAACTAATGGGAAGATTGGCGGCATTAACTAGGTTCTTGCCGAGATCGACGGAAAATGCCCTCCCCTTTTTCAAATTGTTGAAAAGCGAAGGAGACTGGAACTCGGAGTGCGACGCTGCATTCAAAAAAATCAAACAATGCTTGGCAACGCCGCCAGTTCCATCGAAACCGCAGCCCGGTGAGACGTTGTTTATGTACTTGTCGGTCAGGGAATAAGCAGTGAGCGCGGTTCTAGTCCGAGAGACCGGGAACGGTCAGGAAACGATATATTTTGTAAGCAAAGCACTGTAGAGTTCAGAGCTCAGGTATCAGAACCTAGAAAAAGTGGCTTTCGCCATACTGACAATGGCAAGAAGACTCCGCCCATATTTCCAAGCACGCCAAATCGTCGTTCGGACCAGTCAACTGATCCGGCAGGTGTTGCACAAACCCGACCTGGCCGAGAGGATCATCAGTTGGGCCATAGAATTATAAGAATTCGACATCACCTACGAAGCATGGCACGCCATCAAATCATAGGCATTGGCAGACTTTCTCCGAGTACTGACCCCGGCAAAGAGAGATGACAAGAATGACCTCGACCTCTGGAAATCCTCGAATTTCAAGGGAAGTGGGGCCAGAATGTTGGAAATTATGCCCTAGAGGAAAGTCATTGTACTTTAAACGTTTGTGTTATTTAAAGTATTCTCCTTTAGTTATCATTTCATTTGCATTTTTATATTGATAGTTGTATCCTTGGATATATCTTATAGATTATCCTAAATGTCCCTGGTCGGTCATCTACACGGGAGCGAAGATGAAATAGGACCAGTATGACTTTGATGAGTATGGAGATACGAGTCAAAGTCATGGGCACTTGTAAGAGTACAAGGTGCTGGACCGACCCACTATGAGAAAGCTGCATGGAATAAGTCATAAGCTTTTCTCATGTGTAACCGCGTCATAACGCCTGTTGACCTGAGATCATCATGGATTCCTACATGATGAGTCGCTGATTTTTGACCTAGTCAAAAGTCACCTTTGACCGGGTGATGATAAAGGCTATCATCGGGATCAGTGCTTTTCATGCAGAGGAATGTCAATGGTCAAGATGGAATTTGTCTCTCACATTTGTATAGAGATAATACTAAGTCCCTCGATGAGTGAGTCTAAGAAATGTATGGCCATACTATGATGGAAAGGAGTTTCCATTTCAATTGTTAGACTACTCAGGAATCAAGAAAGTAATGGTCAAGAACAAGAAGTTGACATTATCCATGCCTCATCCTTGACCAAATTATCGCGTGACAAAGGGGACGTACATGGTTGTACGATAGGTTGTATCGTATCATCGATCCCCTTATGAATTGGGTAGTTGCAGTGTCTTGCTAGAGGCCGCTTGTAGAGCTGTCAAAACGGGCCACCCCGGCCCGTTAGGCCCTAGCCCGCGCGGGCTAGGGCCAAAAAGCCCGCATTTTAAACAGCCCGCACAGGCCAAAAAATTTTATAACCCTAAGGGTTAGGGCCAACCAGCGGGCCATGTTTTGGACCAACTTGTAACAACTTGATTAAGACATTATACAGGCAATACGGCCTTAAAAACACATATATCTGGCATAATAAGAATCACATATACAATTATACACGTATGCAACAAGAAAAAAGGCAATTTTCCCAAGTCAAACTTCAGATACCACAACTGTCTGAGAGTGGCTAAACACTGTGAAGTTCCATAGCTACTTCCGGTCTTAGGATGTCTACCAACTACATATTCAGCAGTACAATAATTACACACAGCCTTTTCAAAATCATCATTGTCCTTACCAATTTTTGTAAAATACTTCCACACATTAGAGATTTCTTTTTTATTTATCTGAAAACTTCCAGACGCTTCAAGTGGAGTTTCAGATTGAACTTCATCATCCATAATACAATTCTTTTAGTTCCTAACATTAAACAAACAAAAATACAACCAAAAATCAAAACATATCCCGAATCACAAAATACAATCTAAAAACAAACAAGAGCCTAATACAATAGTCAGTAGTGTCAATCAAACCTATCCAACAACAATGAATGAATTTAGAGATGTTGACAAATCTGTCAGCACCAACTAGAAACTATATAAATCAGTGCAGATAATTTAATTGACCAACTGGGGAAGGCACGCGTGGGATATCCAAGGAAAGCAGGAAACCAATGCTACACATATTATCGAACAAATACCAATCATAATCAATTTACGAAAAATACCGGCCATGAAGATACGAAATTTAGCATCCCTGTGGCATTTTATTTTTTAATGTGCAAAATTGCATAGAAATCAGCAGAAACATTGGGCCAATACGCATGTCATTAAATCATGAAGAGATTGAGATTGGGCCAACTGAATATTGCCGGGTAATTATTTTTCCCAAGCTGATGAAATTTCAGCTTAACGCAGATGATAGCTTCCGATATCAATTTGTGGTTAATGAAAACCCACGAGGTTGTTTTTGGACACCGAAAAAATCAATCCATCAATGCGATGGAATATAAAAAAGTAAATTAATAACTGTATTCACACACTGAAAAATAAAATTCGAAAGGGAAACAAGTGAATAAAATTAGAAATAAAAGAGGAAGTGAAAGAGAGTGTCCCAGAGGTATAGTGCTGGGTTGGAAATAGAAAGAATGAGAATTGAGAGAGAGGATAAGATAAAGAATTAAAAGGATTTAGGGGACTGATGATCCAAATAGACGCAGAAGCGGTTGTGCCACATATATAAACCCTAGTAAAGACTAAAAGCGAATTCAAGTAGGGGAGGAAAGCCAGAGAAAGAATCCTAACCAGTACTAAGTGAAGACGGCAAAGCAGAGGAGAAGCAACGCGACTGTCGGAGGAGATGAAAGCTTGAAAAATAAAATCGTTCGCACAGAGCCAAAAGAAGATGAGCTTGGAACAGCCGAATAGGGAATTTGCCAATTTGGACCAGTTTCTTAATTGGGCCCGCGGGTTGGCCCTATTATAACCCTCAAGGTGGGGGTTATTTTTGGTCCTAGACCAAAAATAACCCCCATATGATGGGGCCTAAAGATAAGAGGGCTAAACATGGGGTTGAATGGGCTGGCCCACGCGGGCCAGCCCATTTTGACAGCTCTAGCCGCTTGCGACTTATGGGATGATACAATATTGCCCCACTGCCAATCTCATGTGGGCCTGCAGGGTCGCACACAAGAATAGCCTAACACGAGCAAAAGTGTCCAGATTCATTGAATCTTAGATATGTCTAAGATTTAATGAATAATGTATTTAGTCAAGGATGAATATATATATATATATATATATATATATATATATATATATATATATATATATATATATATATATATATATATATATATATATATATATATATATATATATATATATATATATATTAAATGCGAAATTAATATAATAATATTATTTAATAAAGTATATAATAGTATTATATAATATTTGTTTGTATTTAATTTATTTGATAAATTAAATATCTAAAACAAATAGAGATATAGTATCTCAGATTTAATTAAATAGATAGATATCATTTATCGGATTTTAAATCAGAAGGCTTTTAATTTGGATTAAATAAATAGATTAGATTAGATCTATCAGATAGATTTAATTAATATATTTTTTTAATCCAGATTCAAAATTTGAATTTCAAAATTAATGAGGATTAATTTTGAATATAATACGCCTATCGGGTTTAGAAAAACCTACGGGACTTTTGTCAAGCGTATTAGAAAGCCGCGAGAAACCCTAGAGAGAATAGAGAGATGCGAGAATACTAAAGGCGCTAGCACGCTGCCGTCTGTGTTCGAGTTTATTCGTGTGGATACCGGTAGGGGAAGGAAATTCGAAGAGTCAGCTTCTGCTGATCGAGAAGGTAGCCCACCAATCCAAATAGTTCGGCATAGTGCTCTCAAAATCAGCTCCTGTTTGATCGAACGAGATGGCACCACGTCCGAGATGTACGACGGTCGAGACGCATGACGTTCGAGATACGCACCAGGCTGAGTTGAACGAGACGCTGAATCCTTCGCATAGGTACAATTCGGATTCTTTTAACCTTGATTTAAATGCCGTTGATGGATCCTCCGATGGGATTCATAAGTTTTTAATTTTGCTGCGTGTACGGATTCCAACACGGAATCATCATAGACAGCCCTAAAAGGGTTGCAATTGAACATTCCCTACAACTAAACTTTCCTATGTTAAACAATCAAGCCGAATACGAAGCGCTTCTGCCTAGGCTCCAACAGATCAAGGAGTTCGGAGCCCAGAGAGTTATGGTTTTTACCGACTCGCAGCTCGTCGCTGCCCAGGTTGATGGGACGTACCAAGCTAAGGGCCCCTTGATGGCAAAGTACCTAAATAAAGTAAAGGACGTGTTGTCTGGCTTTGAGGAAGTAACGGTCACACATATCCCCAGAGGAGAAAACGTCAGAGCTGACATCCTCTCAAAGCTCGTGAGTACAAAGGGCCTGTTAAACCACAGAACTGTGGTCTAACAAAAGTTAGAAGAACCAAGTTGTATCATGACCATATCCACCTCCACCGATTGGAGGAAGCCAATCGAAGATTACCTAGAGCGAGGAATCCTCCCCCTCGAGAGCACCGAGGCGAAGAAGTTGATTCGAGAGGCGGCGGTGTACATGATGGTGGAAGATCACCTCTACCGAAAAGGCCTAAATTCCCCAATGTTAAGGTGTTTGAGCTCGAGTGAAAAGAATTACGTTCTGGCAGAAATTCATGAAGAAATAAACGAGCAGTATATGGGGGCGAAAGCCTTGGCAAGAAAGGCATTACGGGCTTGCTATTATTGGCCAACCATGGAGGCGGATTCCAAGGAGTTCGTCAGATCATGTGATAACTACCTAAAGGATGCAAAAATCATTTGGTCCCCTCCATCTAACATGGAATATATCTCGGCCCCGTAGCCATTTTACAAGTGAGGGATGGACCTGTTAGGCCCATTTAAAGCAGCCCCCGGACAACTGTGGTGGTTAGTGGTGGCGGTCGATTACTTTACGAAATGGATCGAGGCCGAACCCTTAACCACAATCACCTCGGCTATGGTGTAACGTTTTGTACATCAAAACATTTTTTCCCGCTTTAGAGTCCCGGTTGAGGTCGTGACAGACAACGGCACCCAATTCACTGACAAGAACTTCCAAGGCATGATGGTGGATCTCGGCATCACACACCACTTCGCCACTGTCGAACATCCTCAATCAAATGGCCAAGTTAAGGCGGCAAACAAGCTAATCCTTGATGGTTTAAGAAAAAGGATGGAGGACGCGGAATCGAGTTGGGTTGAACAGCTCTATAACATATTATGGGGCTATCGAACCACCATTCAATTGGCAACCCAAGAAACCCTCTTCTGGATGACCTACGGATGTGAGGCCATGATCCCCGTCGAGATAGGCCAACCATCACGGAGGAGGTTGAGGACCCTCAAGGAAGGCGAGGGGATGAATAGCAAGGCACTGGCGATGGAGTTAGATTTGGTGGACGAGGTCAGGATCACGGAACACTGTCAAGATATGACGGCCAAACAACTCATCGCAGCTAAGTACAATCAAAGATGAGGCTCCAGTCTTTCGACAGGGGCGACCTAGTTCTCAGAAGAGCCGATGTCGGTAACAAAAACGCCAGGGATGGAAAACTGGCTGTAAATTGGGACGACCCGTACCAGGTTAAGGAGAAGCTCAACAGAGGAGCTTACGTTCTCGAAACCCTGGCGAGGAAGCCAATCAAAAGGACGTGGAACGCCGATAAACTAAGGGTCTACTACAGCTAGACCTAGTTACGGCATGCCTCCTAGGCCAGACACACCATGTCCGAGTTAGTTCATTTTTATTATTTCCATTTTAATTTTGGTTTATCTGCTCATGCAAGTTCTGTCTTAAGTTGTTAACTCTTTGGAGCGAATTATTTCTTGAATTAATGAACGGTTCCGCAACGGCAATTCGATTTCGAGATTAGTTAACAACATGCCAGGTACCTACAAGGAAATGGACCAAGACTCGGGTTGCCCGACCTAGTCATACTCCAACCACATGTAAAAAGCTAACACCGGGACCAACAAGCCTGGGTCCTTAAAAACTACGCGAGGCCGCTGTTATCAGCCCTTGTAAATATTTTGATGCATCGAAATTCATACCTAGATAAGAAGGTGAATAGTCATCCGAACCCTGATAAGGTCAAAATGTTTAAACGTGCGTTCCTACGACCACGGCTGAGCATGTGACAGTTTGCCCTTATCCTGATTAAGATACCGGACAACGGAACCGGAACCCCATAACATGGTTAATTCAAAAACCCCTACCCATACACCTGGTCTCTAACAACAGAAGAGTACAAGCAGACTCTACACAATTAAGACCCTGGCCTAGTCATAAAATTACCGACACGCATTTGACGCGTAAAAAAGATCAAACACACGAGGAACGAAGAACATAGAAGCAAATTTGCATTAACAAAATAAATTTACAAGTTTGAGTCCGTCCACAGGACAACAATTACATCGACAGAAAAAGTGGTATCAGACACCGGCACAAAAATAAACTGAGTCCTAGCTGGGAGAGGCCGCGTCTTCCAAAGGTGCTTCATCCCCTTCAGGCGGGACTGCCGAGGAAGCGTCTTCACCAACCTGGCCACCTTGGCCTTCATCCGCAAGGGATATTGAATCACCCCTGGAGACAAGGGCGGCGAAACTAGAACGCCATCTTTGATGTAGGCCCGGTGGTCATACCCGTCGACGTTCAAGCTTACCCCGGGGTTCAGATGGAGAAGCTGGGCTAGGGCCATCTTAAAGCAACCCTCAGCAGCCCCCTTCAACGTCTCCACGCAGTCGAGGTGGGCTTGCTTCTCCTCTCCAAGGGCGGTCTTGATCGCTGCTAGCTCCTTGGCAAGATCGCAGCTCTGTTGTTGCAGGGCCTTCACAGCGTCCAAGATGTTGGAGTGAGCCGTCCGCATACCGACAAGCTCCGAGGATGTCTTGTCCAGAGCATCCTTCGTCAACAGAAGCTCCTCGGTTGCTTTCCCAGCAGCAGCTTTGGATATATTGAGCTCCTCCTCAGCCCGGTTCTTTTCCTCTTCTGCCCGGCTCTTCTCTTCTTCGGCCCTCTTCACCTTCTCCATGGCCTCGTTCCTTTCCAACTTAAGCCTCTGTGCCTCAGCCGCGGTCCCGACGTACTTACCTTTCAAGTGAAGGAGCGCATATGCCAACCTGACGGATCTACAAGCATTCATAAATTGGTGGGGTGGGAGAAATGCCACACTGATTTCCCGTGTAACCCCCTTTTCCCATGCGAGCCCACGGGCGATTTTGGTGGCAGGTGGGGCAGCAGTGGGAATATGAGTCGGACACAGAGGAGGCGGGTCGAAGAGGAAACCTCCCGAGACGTTAAAGCTGGTTGGGGAATCTGGCCACCAGGAGGAGATGAATAAGCTCCACGCCTTTTAGGGGCTTTTGTTTTCTTGGCAGCCGCTGCCTGAGACGTTGTGCCAACCCTTCCTTGCTCGGGCTCAGGGGCGGCGCGCTTCCTCGTAACCCTCTTACTGGGTGCACCGGCTGATAATTGAATATTTTATACACTTATTTTTGTCTCTTGAGTAATAACTTAGGACCCTTTATCTAATAAATAATGGCTTTTATGTTTATTTGGGCCTTGGGCCTTTTATTGCATTTTAGCCATTTTTAATAATAAAATTCCAGTTTTGTATTACTTCACTATTTCTACCATAACTCTTGAACCAGACATCGGATTTGCCTCATTTTTGTCTCATATTTCAGATGATTCAGAGAGCTACAATTGTTATGAAGACATCAAGAGCCAATTCGGTCAAGAGGGCGGTCGATTTTGGAGCCGAAGTCGGATGCACAATTCTGGATATTATTTGGACCCGAATTTTGTAATTTAAGTCCAGCTTTTATTTTATTTGTTTTGGGCTAAAACTATTAGGGCCCATTTTCGTTTTAGGTTATTTTTAAGTAAGGCAGCCGCCAAAGACAGAGGCATTCACGAATTCACGATTTTGACATTAGGGTTTCACGATTTTATGCAAATTCTCTCTACTGATTTTCCATGTTCTTAGGGTTTTTCGCGTTCTTCATCTTTTCTTGATTTTTCCAGCCATGCTCGGCTAAACCCCCGTGATTGACCCAACGATGAGGATTCCATGATTCGCCCAGAGAACTTGTGCCTAATCAGTAACTTAATCAATTCGTTTTCATCTTATCGGATTCGATTCTCGAAATAGTTCGAATATTAGATTTAATATTCGGTTTGGTTCATCCCAAGGACTAAATTCGGACTAGGTTTTAGTGTTGGTGTGCGGTTGCACAGTGAGACGCCATTGTCCTCATCCGAACCAAACGTGATTAGTTATATTTCGTTCAATGATGCATGATTACGGAATCGATCGTTGGGTTGGTCGTTTTTAATCTGTTTAAGTCTATAAACGTTTTTCTATCTGTTTCTACATAGTTCATTTATTTCAATTTATTTCGTTTTAATCTGCTGAATCATAAAACCCTAAAACCCCCAATTTCACCATTCTGTTTCACTATTGCTATTAATCGAGCCCGCTGCAAATTCGTTGGGAAACGACCCAGGTTCCCTAATTCTGCAAATCGTTTTCGAACTTGGTTTATTTTGGGAGACACGGCAAATCTCTTTCCAAATTTGGCGCCGTTGCCGGGAATTTGCATCGGTTTGATTAGTAATGTATTGTAAATGACTAGGGTTTACGTGGTTCGGGTGGTCGGATAGGAATTTTTCTGACTCTAATCACTCAAACCAGGTCTTATTCACAAGGAATTGGGCGTTCTAATAAGAGTCACTTCCTGGTAGGAAGTGAGGTCTCACCTATTTTCCCTAAATTCCAACGTTTAGACCACTTTTTTCGCTGTTTTAAGTTCTGATTTTTTGATTTCCAACAGGGCGATTTTTTCGGGGTATCTCTGATTTGGCTGAAATTTGGTACAGTGATAGAAGATGGCAAATCATTAGTCCCCCTTTGAAAATGTGTCATTTTCTAAGGGCTATCCTCCGTTTTGCCAAATTCCATCGTTTAGACCACTTTTTCAATTTTTGAAGTTTTTTTATTCCATTTTTGAGTTCCCCAATAGTCTAGGAGTCGCCCTGTCCAAGTCCCAAAAATTTTAAAAATCATTTGATACTGCTTCTCGGACTTGTTTAGGTCAATTTCTAGCATAGGTTTTCGCTTTTGTGTGTTTTGTCTTTGTGTCTCTTAGTGTTTTTCCACTTTTACCACCCCTTGTGGCATTTTCGTAATTCTGATTTTTGGTGGCATCTTTGTCATTCGAGTATTTGCCAATTCTCGCTTTGTGTATATGTTGCATGAGCACCGTGAATACTACTAATCCGTAAGATCTCGTTGCCATTTGATCCTGAAATAGAGAGAACAATTCTTGCTTTGCTAGAGAGTTGTAAGCTTAAGTCATATGATTAATACTGAGCTGGACACTCAACTGAACCCTGATAGTGGCCATTCGGATTGTGTCCATTCTATTGATCTTTCTGACTCTGATTCTGATAGTATTTCTGATAGTCTCGTGTCCACTAACTCAGACATTATGGCAGGAGAACAGGCAAATCATCATACTTTGAAGGAATTGGGTGCACCTGATGTTAATTATCAACCTTTGTGCATCCAATATCCTGATCTTGCTGCTAACTTTGAGCTTAAATCTGGTCTAATACACTTGTTGCCTAAGTTTCATGGTCTTGCAGGTGAGTGCCCCATTAAGCATTTGAAGGAATTCCATGTAGTGTGCAGCACAATGAAGCCACATGCCATTCATGAAAATCATATCAAGTTGAGAGCTTTTCCTTTCTCATTGGAAGGTGGAGCCAAGGATTGGTTGCTGTACCTTGACCCTCATCTATTGGGAGCTGGATGATATTCGAGGATATTCCTAGAGAAATATTTCCCTTCCTCAAGAGCAAGCTGCGATCAAGAAGGAGATTGGCAACATTAAACGGCATCATTTGGGAGACTATGCATGAGTATTGGGAGAGGTTCAAAAGGTTATGTGCAAGCTGTCCACACCATCAGATATCGAAAAGACTTGATCAACTCTTTCTATGATGGTCTATCACCGTAGACAAAGGGTTGGTTGATGCCTCTAGTGGTGGAGCTATGAGTAACAAGACACCTCAAGAAGCCCGAGAATTGATATCCATTATGGCGCTATAACTCTCAAGCGGTTTTGGCACTAGGGCCAATAGTACTCCTGTTTACCATATTCAAGCCCCACCCGAGTATGATTCTCAGATATTAGAGACCAGACTTGATGATTTGACCTCCCTTGTGAGGCAATTGGCAGTGACACGAGGCAGTGCGGCTCCCGCAGCATGGGTACTCTTGTGGGTTTTGTTCTGACCCTTATCACTCTACTGACTCTTGCCCTACTTTGCATGATCCTGCCTATCAAGACCAATCAGTAGCTGCAGTGGGTGTTTTTCCAGGAAGGCCACAATACCAACAGAATAATGCTTTCTCTAATACATACAATCCTGGTTGGAGAAATCACCCCAACTTTCGCTGGAATCAAAATCAGAACCAGAGTAACCAGTATCAGCAGAATTCTGGGAATTACCAGCAGAGGCCGTACAGACCACAGACTTTCCAGCAACAGTCTGCACCCCCTTTGCCTTTGCAAGCACCACCTCCTCGACCAGCCATATGTCCACCTCCACAGGCGGCACAACAGCAGGCTAGTAGTAGTGGTGGTGGTTCCTCACTTGAAGATATGATGAAGCAATTTGTCACTGCCAATATGCGGTTCCAACAAAGAACCGACTTCCATTCGAGTTTGCAAACACATTGGGCAATTGGCAACATCATTGAACCAGCTTCAACCTCGGGGATCCAACTCCTTCCTTCACAAACAATTCCCAATCCTAAGGGAAATGTGAGTGCTATATCACTACTGATCACGGCAAGCAATTGGAGGAACCTAAGCAAGCCGCAGATGTGACTTCCACATCGAAAACGAGTCGAAATGTGAAGATTGACTCGAAAGAAAAAGGTTGTGCAGCAAGGTGAAGAGGAAGACATTCCTATCCCTCTTCCTTTCCCTCAGAGAGCAGTTCAATCCAAGAAGTTGGAAGAAAAAAGCACAAGAGAATGATATACTTGAGACATTCGAGCGAGTAGAGATTAACATTCCTCTCTTAGATGCGATTAAACAAATTCCTAAATATGCCAAGTTTCGAAGGAGTTGTGCACCAACAAGAGCGGCGAAGGGGAATGAGCGAGTGAGTTTGAATCGGAATGTGTCGGCCTCATCCGACCTACCATGCCTCGTAAATGCAAAGATCCGGGGACATTTTCTATCCCTTGCCTTATTGGTAACTATAGATTTGATGATTGCATGCTAGATTTAGGTGCTTCTATTAATGTCATGCACACATCTGTTTATAGATCTCTTGGTCTTGGTCCCTTGCGTCCAACTCGGTGTCATTGTTCGGTTAGCTAATAGGAGTAATGCCCATCCTACGGTTTAGTTGAAGATGTATTAGTCAAAGTAAATGAATTGATATCCCTGCTGATTTTTACATCTTGGATATGGAGGGTGAGTCTCCTAGTAGTAGGTCACCAATCATTCTAGGGAGACCTTTCATGAAAACAGCTAGGACTAAGATAGATGTGCATTCTGGTACTCTTTCCATGGAGTTTGGTGATATATCGTGAATTTCAATATCTTTGATGCCATGAAATATCCTAGGGAAGAGCATTCTGTTTTCTGTATTGATGTGATTGATGATGTTGTGGATGATGTTCTCAATGGTTGGTGTGCTGATTATCCTTATTATTTTTCATCTGAGAGTGATACCCCCATTTGTGCATACGATGATAATGAATGGTGCTCTGTTTGCACTAATTTGGTTAAGACTGCATTGTTTGGTGATTCTGATTTGCTTGATGATTCTACATTACTTGTAGACTCGATATTGATTACGAGTTTGAGCTTCATCCCGATCCTAACGTGCATCTGATTCGCTTTTGATGAGCTTAATTCGATTTTGATGAACCGATTCGATGTTAACCTTGAGCCGTATAGACACGGTCCTTACGCTTGTGCTTCTTTGAATATGGTTTCAGGTATTCCCGGTATGATGACACGAGTTGTTGCAACAACCACCCAAGCTTCTCCCTCCACTGAGCAACCGCCCAAACTAGAGTTGAAATCCCTTCCGGACCATCCAAGTATGCATTTACGGAGGTGAATGAGCAGGTTGCCGTCATTGTGGCAAATAATCTTATGACGAGATCAAGAAGAGAAGGCTGCTAAGCTTATTGAGGGCGAACAAGAAAGCCATTGGGTGGACATTAGGCGACATAGTTGGCATTAGCCCTTACGTGTGCATGCATCGGATTCTATTGGAAGAGGACTCTAAGCCGGTGAGGCAACCCCGAGAGACGCCTCAATCCTCTCATCCTTGATGTGGTGAAGAAGGAGGTCACTAAGCTCCGCAAGCTGGCATCATCTATCCCATTTCGATAGCCGAGTGGGTTAGTCCGGTCCGAGGTGGTTCCTAAGAAATCCGGGGTCACTGTGGTAGCCAATCAAAAGAATGAGCTCATTCCTACTCGAGTTCAGAATAGTTGGAGAGTTTGCATTGACTATAGAAGACTCAACCAAGCCACTCGCAAAGATCATTACCCTCTAACTTCATTGATCAGATGTTAGAGCGATTGGCTGGTAAGTCTCATTACTGCTTCCTGGATGGCTACTCTGGATACTTCCAGATCCATATTGCTCCTGAGGATCAGGAGAAGACGACCTTCACATGCCCCTTTGGGACATATGCTTACCGGAGGATGCCTTTTGGCCTCTGCAATGCACCTGGCACTTTTCAGCGTTGTATGGTGAGTATTTTCTCTGAGTTCCTAGAGTATGCATGGAGGTTTTTATGGATGATTTCCTTGTATATGGGTCTGATTTTGATGCATGCTTAGCTAATCTATCTAGAGTTTTGCATAGGTGCATTGAGTCTAATCTTGTCTTTGAATTATGAGAAGTGTCACTTTATGGTTGAGTCGGGTATAGTCTTGGGACACATAGTGTCTAGGAAAGGAATTGAGGTAGACCCTGCTAAGATAGATGTCATTCTTTGCTTTGCCTTACCCCGCTTACGTGCGGGAAGTTCGCTCTTTTCTTGGTCATGCGAGGTTTCTATCGGCGTTTCATTCGAGATTTTAGCAAGGCGCCCGACCCTTGTCCAACCTTACGCATAAGGACACTGACTTTGTATTTGATGATGCTTGCAAGGCGGCCTTCGATCATTTGAAGCGTTGCCTGACTACAACCCCAGTGATCCAGCCTCCTGATTGGTGCCTCCCGTTTGAGTTGATGTGCGATGCTTCCAACTATGCGGTTGGTGCTATCTTAGCACAGCGGGTTGATAGAGCCTCCCATGTCATTGCATATGCTTCAAAGACCTTGGATTCTGCTCAGTCTAATTACACCACTGCGAGAAGGAGTTGTTGGCTATTGTATTTGCCTTCGATAAGTTTAGGTCATATCGCTAGCTAGTAGAGTCATTGTTTTCTCGACCATGCAGCTTTAAAGTTTCTTTTGAAAAGGCGAGATGCTAAGCCACGACTCATCCGGTGGATGTTGTTGCTCAAGAGTTTGATGTGGAGATTCGAGATAGAAGTGGAGCACAAAGCTGGGTGGTGACCACTTGAGTCGTATCACTCATTCTCCCTCTCACCCCTCTTCTATTCGGGATGATTTCACGATGAGCGGCTTCTACAACTGCAAGTTAAGACCCCATGGTATCTTGATTTAGTTAACTACTTGGTAGCTGGTGTTTTTCTGTAGATTCCACTAGGGCCCAAACTCTAAAATTGAAAAGTGAGTCTAAATATTATGTTTGGGATGACCCTTATCGTGGAAATTTTGTAGTGACCAAGTAGTTAGGAGATGTGTGCTGATTGTGAGTTTCAATCTATATTGCATTTTGCTCATGCTTACTTTTGTGGTGGTCACTTTGGACCCCAAAGAACTGCTAGGAAAGTGTTAGACAGGTGGATTATTTTGGCCTTCCTTGTTTCATGATTCCCATTTGTTTTGCAAATCATGTGGTAGCTGTCGAGAGGCGGGAGTATTTCCGTAGGCATGAGATGCCCCAAAACCCTATATTGTTTTGTGAGATCTTTGATGTGTGGGGTATTGATTTCATGGGTCCATTTCTGCTTCATATGGTTACACTTACATCTTCTTGTTTGTTGATTATGTTTGAAATGGGTTGAGGCGAAAGCCACCGGACTAATGATTCTTGTGGTGGTGGACTTTGTTAGGTCTAACATTTTACGCGGAGTTTGGCATTCCTAGAGCTATTATCAGTGATCAGGGTTCCCATTTTTGCAATCGAAGCATGGGTGCCTTGCTACGCAAGTATGGAGTGCTACACAAGGTTTCCACAGCCTACCATCCTCAGACCAATGGTCAAGCTGAAGTCTCAAATCGAGAGATTAAGCAAATCCTTCAGAGCTGTTAACTCTACAGGAAAGATTGGAGTAAGCGACTAGATGATGCTTTGTGGGCATATCGCACCGCCTACAAGACTCCGATTGGGATGTCTCCTTATCGGCTTGTCTTTGGTAAGGCATGTCATCTTCCGGTTGAGTTGGAGCATCGAGCCTATTGGGCCATTAAGCAGTGTAACATGGATTTGGCTCGATGCAGGATGGAGAGGAAGCTACGGTTGCAAGAGTTAGATGAGCTTAGATTAGATGCCTATGAGAGCTCACGGTTGTATAAGGAAAAGACTAAGCCTGAGGAAGAAGAGACTCTCCTCATTGATGCCACCTATCCACCATAAACCTCATTGATGCCACCTACTCTCCATAAACCCTTGGGGAGTATTCTTCTTTCTTCTCCCTCTTTCTCTTTTGTTTGTTCATTTTTTTTACCTTGCTTTGCTTTTTGAAAAAAAAAAAAGAAAAAGAATCTATTTCTATGATTGCTACATATTATGAACGTGGACATTTTAGCTTTAATGGATCATTATGTTTGGTCTGCAATTCTTGACTCCTCGATTACAAGTCTTGGTAGTTGATTTGATGTTGTTGATTGCCTAAGTTGGTATTGACCTTGTGAGGTTTTGGGCCTGCATGAATGGAATTCATCTTTTGCCATTCTTTCTTTCATGTGTGCATCTCTCATGATTTTTGTTCTCTAGAACTTGCTCCTTTTCTTTTGAAACTACATTTTTCACTTACGTGCATAAGTATGATGGAAGCTTGTTTTCTTTCTTTTATTTTCCTCACTTTGGCCAAATAGCTTTCCCTTGCATTATGATTCCCTTGCTAGCCCCTTTGTGCCTTTTGACCCATTCTTTTCTAAGCCACATTACAAGCCTAAGCGTAAAACCATTTTATTCCGCACCTTGAAGATTTATTGAGCATTGGTTTCAACTTGTTTTGTGTTTAAGTGTGGGGGTTGCTCAGGAGTGCAACAGTTTAAGTGTGGGGGGAGATATTTGATTTTGACATTGTCATTACGTATACAATGAAAGGAAAGAAAGAAAAGTAAAAAAAAAAAAAAAAAAAAAAAAAAAAAAGAAGAAGAAAAAAAAAAGAAAAAAAGAGAGAAAAGAAAAGAAAAAAAATACATAGAAAGAAATGGATACATTAGTAGAATAAAAGTTTCATACATAGAGAATGATTGTGTTAATCGGTGCTCTTCCTTTTGATTTCTTTGGTGCTTAGCCTCTCATTCCATACTATTACCTACCTTCACCCTAGCCCCATTACAACCTTTAATTACAAGCTCTCTTGATTTGTGCATGTATGTGTTGTGAGTAGTGGAGACGTAGAAGTTGAGCAAGCTTATGGTAGAACAATTTTCTTGAGTAGAATTTGAGCGATACACTTATTTACCTTAAACATTTGAGAGACTGATTGATTGAGCGCATCATTTGTGAGACCATCTTTTGTGATCAGCATCATTGATTGAGACCGCCATGAATTGTAATTTGAGATGAAGGGATTTAGGTCTTGATTGATTGGTCTTTTGGAACTTTTTGTCCCTTGATTCAATTTTTGCATTGTAGCAATTATTAGTAAATAAGAGTTTTTCCTTTTAGTTTTTTCTTTAGATTTTGCTCAGGAGTGCAAAAAGATTAGTGTGGGGGAATTTGATAATTGAATATTTTATACACTTATTTTTGTCTCTTGAGTAATAACTTAGGACCCTTTATCTAATAAATAATGGCTTTTATGTTTATTTGGGCATTGGGCCTTTTATTGCATTTTAGCCATTTTTAATAATAAGTTTTGTATTACTTCACTATTTCTACCATAACTCTTGAACCAGACATCGGATTTGCCTCATTTTTGTCTCATATTTCAGATGATTCAGAGAGCTACAATTGTTATGAAGACATCAAGAGCCAATTCGGTCAAGAGGGCGGTCGATTTTGGAGCAAGTCGGATGCACAATTCTGGATATTATTTGGACCCGAATTTTGTAATTTAAGTCCGGTTTTATTTTATTTCTATTTTGGGCTAAAACTATTAGGGCCCATTTTCTTTTTAGGTTATTTTTAAGTAAGGCAGCCGCCAAGGACAGTAGGCATTCACGAATTCACGATTTTGACATTAGGGTTTCACGATTTTATGCAAATTCTCTCTACCGATTTCCGCATGTTCTTAGGGTTTTTCGCGTTCTTCATCTTTTCTTAAGTTTCCCAGCCATGATCGGCTAAACCCCTGTGATTGACCCAACGATGAGGATTCCATGATTCGTCCAGAGAACTTGTGCCTAATCGGTAACTTAATCAATTCTATTTTCATCTTATCGGATTCGATTCTGAAAATAGTTCGAATATTAGATTTAATATTCGGTTTGGTTTATCCCAAGGACTAAATTCGGACTAGGTTTTAGTGTTCTTTGTGCGATTGCACGGTGAGACGCCATTGTCGGAAAGATTCTAGGCGATCGTCTAGGCGAGGATTCTCCGGATGAATGCGAGAGATTTCGATTCATCAGGAACCAAACGTGATTAGTTATATTTCGTTCAATGATGCATGATTACGGAATGATCGTTGGGTTGGTCGTTTTTAATCTGTTTAAGTCTATCAACGTTTTTCTATCTGTTTCTACATAGTTCTGTTTATTTCGATTTATTTCGTTTTAATCTGCTGAATCATAAAACCCTAAAACCCCCAATTTCACCATTATGTTTGACTATTGCTATTAATCGAGCCCGCTGCAAATTCGTTGGGAAACGACCCAGGTTCCCTAATTCTGCAAATCGTTTTCGAACTTGGTTTATTTTGGGAGACACGGCAAATCTCTTTCCACCGGCGCCTGGGTTCACATAGGACAGGTACCGTTGCAATCCCTTCATACGTGGATCTACAAAACAAACGAAGTAGTTAGAAGTCACGATCAATACAGAATAAACAAAGTCAAACACACAAGTTAAATAGCGAACAGTAGCAAAAGAAACTCTACTAGATGCCGACCTCAACCCGGCACCAGCCCGGTTAATAAAAAAGGCTGCGCTTTTAACTCCATGTTCTGCGACATAAGAGGCCAGCCGAGCTACGGAGGGAGCCTCCTCGGTGGGGAGATCGTCAGGGATGACTTGGTAAGAGGAGGAAGCAAGCTTGTGATGGTCGAGAGTCCAGTATGGGAACCGCCATTCCACATCTTTGCCCTCGGGCCCTTTCAGAAACCATGATCGACATGGGCGACCACCTTGAAGAAGTTGTTCTTGAAGTGCTTAAAGGACTCAGAATAGGCAGTCAATAGCCTCCTTTCGGGATCTCCCCGGAGGGAAGTTAATCCCTTTAACTTTGCAGATTCGCTACCAGAGCGAGGGGTGAAGGGACAGAAGAAATAAAAGAAGAGGGCGGCCGTACAAGGAATGGGAGTTTCAAACGAGCCGCATAAGCGCTCGAACGCCACAAGGTAAGCCCACCCATTAAGGTGAAGCTGAGACGGGGCCAGGTGAAGGTGGTTAAGGGCAGAAATTTGGAACTCGGTCAACGGAAAGCGAATACCGAGCCGGGACATGTAGTCCCTATAAAAGAAAAAAGAAGTTGGTATGACCCGGCTCCTGAGTAGAGCAAATCGGTTCGTCATCGTCAAGCGGACTCAGAAAGCATCCAGTTACATCTGACACGCCTAGGTGATCCACGTCGAAGGTTTTCATCAAGGAACGCGTCATCAGGATTTCATGCGTCACCCACGGATACTTGTCAAGTAGAACTTGGAGAGGACTGGCAGAAACTGATTCTCCGACGTCAGATCGGGAATTATGGGGAGAGGACGAAGACTCTATTTACCTATAACAAAAAACAAAAAGCTAGAATTAGCACGGAGGGGTATACCTGACTGAGGCATGATACTGCGTGAAGAAGGAAGACTGGTTGAATCCGGAAAACTTAGACTCCCAGTAGCCAGGCTAGGCTAAGACGACGACCTATGACGACAGGAACCTAAGGTGCTGTTGGCCATGGAGTCGTTGCCACTTGCGATATATTGGGAGCTCAAAGCAATGCACTCCCAGCAGGGACCGAGGTACCCATCAGAAAGGGACTCCGACCCTGTGCGAGGAGGCGCCTCGTAAAAGCTAATGGTCTCTGCCGAGATGACCTCAGCTTCGCCTTGACTCTTGGGACCAGGCCTAACGGGGGTGGAACCAAGATGATTAGACCTAGGAACGACCGGCTAGGATCCCTCAGTACTCCTCCCACCGGACCCACCTCGGAGAATGGAGGCTAGGTTTTGCTCCTCGGAAAGGGGAGAGCCCAGTAGCCAAAAACTATTCCGAGGATAACACGCACGCAGTGCTTCCTCCTCGTCTGGAGTTAAAGGATGACTCGAGAAGGTGGATGGTTAACCTTACCCATCAACACCGAAGGTTTAAACCTAGAGAGACATAAAATGTCTGATAAGGTGGGGGGAAACCCAGAAGGAAATATGGGGGGAAGCCAAAAGGGAATAAAACTAAGTGGCGTATACCCCTGTGAGCAAAGGCATACATTTATAAGAATGTAACTCAGAAGTTACCCAGAAATGATAATTGAAACTCACCCAGAAAACCCAGAAACAAACCTACTAACCGTAAGGGAAGGAAGAAGCGAGAATCAAAAATCGTAGAGATAAGCGTAACATCAAAGTAAAAGCAGAGAAAGGTAGGGAAGAACGAGGAATACCTGAAGATTTGAAAGTTGGAGAATTGCAAAGACGTAGAATCTGGGAGTCGTAGAGAGCTTTCTGGTGGGAGAGGGCCAGAGGTTTTCAAAAGTGAAGTGAAGAATGCCAAATGCAAATGAAGTAAGAAGAACGGAGGGAAGTTAAAATGACGCTCAAACGACAGGGGTACAAGAGACTATTCACCCTAAAAGCAGGGGTGACGTACAACATGCGAGTGGTACATTAAATGCGCACGAAAACCGGAGGTGGCTAGGCGTGGCGGTTGTAACCTGTCCCCAATCCAGTTGAGCCAGGTGTCAGGAGGCAATGATGGCGAATGCAGAGGGGTCACTTCCCCGAAGTCACGCGGGGCCCATGCCAAGTACCCCGGATCCTCAAACCTCTGGTTACTACCTCAGGACCTTGAGTCCCGCGACATTACCTCGCACCCCGGAGAGAATGGGGGCCGAAGCCGAGGCCCAAGAAACCTAACCCAGCGGGACATGGTATAGTCGCAAGAGAGCCAAGGGCACCTCAACCTATCTCGGATAACCTGTCTGGAAGCATAACACACCCCGGTAACTCAAAGACTTGAACTACCGGGCTGGGGGCAATTGTTACGGACTTGTACAAGGCCCAATAGCAGTGAGGCCCAACAGTAGAGACAAGGCATACCCGATCCTATCTAATATCAAGGAGGATCCTAACTCACACATAATTAAGGAATATCTTCAGATACGATATAGCAGTTAGGATGCTTGGGCCAGAGATCACGTGAGGCCCGGAATATATTACCTAAGGTACACTCTATAAATACTGAGGTCAAGCCCTAAGGTACACACATTCTAATCTCTAAACTATTTACATACACTCACATTATGCACACACCCCACCCCCTTGGCGAAGAGCCTGGTTGTGTACAGTGATCCTACTTTCTCCTGGGTGCTTGCCTCATAGGCATTCAGGAAAAGTCCGTTGATCCAATATCAAAGCACCAGCCCATCATGCTGGACATTTGTGTTTTACACCAAAACACTATGGTATTTTAAAAAAGAGTAAATACACTTTCTAGTCCCTGACAAAAAACACAGACCCCAATTTGGTCCCTGAAAAAAAAAAGGTCCTTTTTAGTCCATAAAAAGGACGAATAATGGTCGATTGGTGAACATTTTGATCCCTCACAAATTCTCAAAAGGTCATTTTTAGTCCCATAAAAAGGACGAATAAGGGTCGGTTTTTTTGTCAGTGACCAAAATGGGGTCAGTGTTTTTTGTCAGGGACCAAAAAGGGTATTTACTCTTTAAAAAATACATGTCATATTAACTAACTCAACTAACTTTCTTAATTTAATCAAATTAAGTAAATATATCTTATATTAAGTGTAACGGCCTAATTTTTAAGTTTATGATTTAAGTAACATTAGGATGAGATTATTTCATGCTAATTAGGATCTATTATGTAATTATTTGAGAAAGGAGAAATTTTACAAAATGAAAATAAATTGCTGAAGAGAAAATTAATTTAAATTTTGTGGGATTAAAAAAAAATATTTAAAATATTTTTCCTATTAATATATTACAATTAATTAAACATTGTGAGAGTTTTCTTTGAGAAAAATACCTAAATTTGGCTAATTGTTTAGATTTTAGAAGATGTATATACATATTAAAAATAATAATTTAAAAAAAAAAACATCAAACAAATGGGTGGCGGTGCCCACCCAATCTCTGACGCAGGGGAGGGGAATAATCCCCTTATACCACAAGTTTAAAAAAAGGGGGGGGGGTCAAATACTGTTCCACCAAGCCAATGCTTTTGGGTGGCTCACTGTTGAATTAGAATAAAAGTGGTATGGTTTAAATATTTATTTGAATGGTTTATTTAAGAAAATTAGAGATAGGGTTTGATTGAGAAATTTTTTATTTATAATATTGGGGCTCTTATGCTCAAATTTCATGATTTACTTTAGCTCATTGGAGCTTATATTGATGATTGAATACATTGGTTTTGAGGTTTATGAAGAAGAGTGAACATTGAGAATGTTATGTGAAACTTTAAATGTTGTAAATTGGGTGTTTTAAATAAATTGAGGAGGTTATGATTAATTAATTATTCTAATGAGTGAGAAATAATTAATGAAAGAAAGAAATAAGATTATTTTGATAATATGAGGAATGATTAGTTTGTGAATCTCTCGTCAGGACTAAAGTGAACTTAATTTGGGGATTTTAGGGTGATTAGAAGGAAAACAGCATGGTAATAATTTCAATCAGTTAAATGAAGTTATTGGATGGTAGAAATGTGATTTATAAAGGGGAATTGAGCTATGGTAGTTTATTAAGAATTTTTGAATAAATTGAAGTTAGGGGAGGAAGTGAGTTTTTACTTGAATCATATATTGTTGTATAAAACCAACATCTTATTTATATATAATTGTGTTTATTATGTAGAGTGAACTTAAATTCAACTCATTGGACTTGAATCCTCTCGAGTTTGGTTCTTGTGTCAAGAGCTTAAGATAACCACTTTCCAATTTTCCTTGTATGCTTGTGGATGTGATTATAAGTGTATTTTGGTATTTTTCAATTACTATAAGTATATGTCATAAAAATTTACATATGGAAAAATGTACACATACGAAATTTATGTTTGTGAGTAAATTTCTTTGTTAAGTGAGCTTAAATTATATTCTTGTTACTCTAATATTAATAATGTGTGGCGTTGAATATTCATTTATGAGAATAAATTGTTGATATTGAATTTTGTGATGTCTAAATATTGGATGGCATATTGAGTTGTGTTGGATTGTATGGGGATGTGATTGTGGGAGGTTTGATGCTTTTATACCACATGGTACAACCGCCACATGGCGCCCAATGGCTTTCTTTAACATTCTCAGGGCCCTTGGTATCACCCTTCATTGGCTAAGTAAGGGTTAGCTCAAGGGACATGTGATCCCTTTCCATGTTCTAAGGAAAGGGAACCCATAGTCTGACATAAGTTCTATAGCTTTTGTCTAGGCTACGCATAGAGTTGAGAATCAGGGTCGGCCCATGAAGGGCCAGGGCCTAACAGGGCCGGCCCTCCAGGGCCGGCCCTCCAGGGCCCGAGGTAAGAAAAACTCATTTTTTTCAAAGCCCGGCCCGAGAGCACCAGGGCCAGGGCCGGCCCTCCAGGGCCCGAAAATTACTATTCCAAATTTTAATTAATTTTCTGATGTTTTTTTTTAAGAAATATAATTAGTAAATTACATCACAAATCATCCAACAAATAATCACAGTCACTAATACATAATCAAAAGCAAATTATGTTCACAAATAACTCACATAAAACATAAGAAACATACCACTAAGCGACATTAGTACGATAACTATTATTATAACAAATAATTTAATCTGTCAAACATAAGAGTAATTTTATTTGCAACAAATAATAAACCAAATCATAAAATTAGAGTATAGTTATTATGTATTTGTAGTTAAATTGATAAATAACTCTATAACAAAGACAAAATATATATAAATTAATAAATTAAAAAGGAAAAAAAGAAAAAGCTACGGTGAAAAGGGTCTGCAGGGCTAGCCCGAGGCCCTCCAGGGCCGGCTCGTTTAAGTCCGAGGCCCTCCAGGGCTGGCCCTACTGGGCCAATTTCAAATATCTCGTCTATTTTTTAAGCCCGGCCCTTGACGGGCCAGGGCCTAAACGGGCCGGCCCGATGGGCTCGGCCCGATTTCCCGGCTCTAGCTACGCATCATTATTGGAGAGCTTGATGTATTCTTGTAACAAAGGCGAATCCTATTATGTGTTGTAGCCCACAAGTTTTGTCAGCTGTTATAAGGATGGTTGAGGGAGTCCTATGCATACTTAATTAAGCTTTGAACTATTATTTATCAAAACATGTATATACTTTATGTTATGTTACTTATCTTGCTTAACTATCTTATAATCATTCTCTGCATACTTCTTAAATTAAAATTGTGGTTACGAGTCCATGTGACTCACCCTGTGGTTTATTATTATTTTAAAGATGAGAATTCAAGTAAGAGACTTCAAGGGGATGACAATTGAGGCTGGATTTGATCAAACATCGTGTACGCCTCATTTTATTCACATGTGCTTTTTTGATGTATATTGTCAAACTTTTTGGCCCTTTTTGGTATACTTCGCATGTTTTCAATACTCCACTGCATAGTAGGTCTTGTGATGTCGACAGAGCCTTTTATACTATTTTATTATGGTGGTTGATTTGCTACGTGCTCAAGCCAAATGTTTTGATGATAAAATGAATCGAAATATTCAGATTTAATTATATTTTTATAATGAGATGTGGTAATTATATTGAAGGCTTCAAATGCCCTACCCCATTTATAAATTGTGTTAATTGTAACTTTGAAATCCCAATTTTAAATAGTGGAATTATATTGTGTTGTATAGATGGCTAGAGCTTTTCTTATCACGGTAGAGTCTTTTCTATCATGGTATAAGGCAAATCCTACTAACTATGATAGACTTTTGTTTGAATGGTTTTATCTCTTTTTATCATGGTTGATTATTCCAAAGTGTTTAGTGAAATCTTTTGTGACTATGGTAGGCCTTCATATATTTTTTTTTTGGTAAAAACGGGGCCTTCAGCCCAATCACATTATTGAATCAAGAATACACCTTGGGTATGTAACACCCATCGAGTCCTGGTACAACTGCCTAATAACAGTAAAGGGCGGATCATCAAACACAACATATGGATCCTCCTGTAACAGTAATTGCTTTCCCTATATACATGCTCAAATCTAACAGATGCCAAAGCTTTCATAACCTCGAATATTTCTGAGAATAAGTGGTTATCAGCAACCTCAGTGTCCTGCAGCACCTTCACAGCAGTAATTGAATCGCTTTCCACAACGACATGGTTGAGTCCCTTGTTCACATCAAGTTTTAATCCAGCTAATACTGCCCACAGTTCAGCCCTCACAGCTGAGCAATAGCCTAGTTTTTTGGAGAAGCCACCAATCCATTTGCCAGTGTTATCACGCAGCACTCCCCCGCAGGCTGCAATCTGCTTTTCTCTACTTGAAGCTCCATCCACATTTACTTTAATACATCCATTCACAGGGGCAACCCAACCCACACATGTCTCTACTCTAGGACCTCTTACTTTCCCATAGTCCAGCCTTGCTAATTGTACTTCTTTAGAAAACCATAGCACGACTGCATGAGGTTTCTCAGGAATCACAAACCCTTCCTCAAACCGAGACTTATTCCTCCATGTCCACAGCATCCAGCAAGCAACTCCAAAAATCAAATTCCAATTCCTACTTTCTTGCCTTAGGTTCCATTCGAACCACTCCAATCCTTCCTTCCTTACAAACTCCTGCCTCATTCTGCCATCCCACAAATTCTCCCACATTCTCCAGGCTATTTCACAGTCTCTCATAGTGTGCATTAGGTACTCCACCTGTTCTGGGCAGCGATGATAGCAGGGGTTGCCTCCCATCAAACGACCCCTTCTTTCACTCGTTAGTAATCTATTGTGCATGGCTAACCACAAAAATATTTGCACTCTACGCGGGCCCTTCCATTTCCACAATATCTTCCACTTTGTTCCTCCTCTTGCTTGTTCTTCCCTCAAGCTGTTATACATTTCAGCAACCACATAGTTATTGTGTAAGGTAGATCCCCACCATATAACATCTACCCCGGGCTGATTATTCGGTGGGTTCATATTCCTAAGTAGATTCCTTCCTCCATAATCCATCGTCCACTGCACACCATATCAGCCACCCTTACCTCCTCTGCACCCTCAGGTAATTGACCCAAGCACATCTCACTTAATCTCTTCCCGCCATGTAGCCACCTGTCATGCCAAAATTTTGCCCTTTCTCCATTTCCCAGCTCCCATCTCACTAGATCGGTGACCTTCGACCAGATTGGAGCCAAGTTTTTCCACATAACAGAATCAGTCTTAGCCATTTTGCAATCCTTTGTAAGGTCTTGTTGTCTTCCATACTTCCCTATCAGCACCTTAGCACATAGATTTTCTGGTTTTGATATGACATTCCAAATAATCCTTCCCAATAGGGCTTCATTCATTTTCTCCAGATTCCTAAAGCCCAATCCTCCATTTTCTTTTTTCATACAGATCTGCTCCCAATTAACAGCATGAACTCGGCGCTTGCCCTCATCACTTTTCCATATAAAGTCCCGTTGCAATTTTTCCATCCTTTGGCGTACCCCCAACGGGATACGAGAGTGCTGCATGGGAAATATTGCCAGCTGGTTTGTTACAGCTTGTACTAGTGTAATTCGCCCAGCTAGAGATAAGGTCATCTTTTTCCATTGGCTTAGCTTTCCTTGTATCTTGTCTAGAAGGTATTGGTAATTCCTACCATTTCCCCTCCCTTTTGTCAAGAAGGACCCTAAATATCTGCCTAGATCATCCATCCGCCTGAAGCCAGACAATTCACAGATTTCATTTTTTCTAACCCGATTCACATTCTTAGAGAAGAAGATGCTTGACTTCTGGGAGTTTACTTTTTGCCCCGATGCTTCACCAAATTCCCCTATCACTTCCATTACAGTTTGCATGTTATCCATATCTGCCTCACATATAAGTAGTAGGTCATCCGCAAATAGCAAATGAGAGATTTCAGTTCCATGCCTTCCTAACCTCAGTGGCTTCCACCTATTGCTAGCAACAGAATCAGTGATCATGTGGGACAGCTTCTTCATGCCCAACACAAAGAGGTATGGTGACAAGGGATCACCTTGCCTCAATCCCCTAGACGGCACAAAAGTATCCCTTCTACTACCATTCCACAAAATAGACATGTTAGCCGACCTCATGCACCCCATAACCACTCTTCTAAAGTGCTCATCAAAACCAATATCCTCCAGCACCATACCAATGAAATTCCATGACATTCTATCGTATGCTTTCTCCAAATCTATTTTAATAACCATATATCCTTTTCGCCCTTGCACTCTATTTAGCGAATGCACTACCTCCTTAGCTATGATTATGTTGTCGTGAATGCTTCTCTTAGGTACAAAGCTTGTTTGGTATGGAGAAACCAAACTATCCATAAAAGGTTTAAGTCTATTTACTATCAACTTAGACAAACCTTTATATAAGACATTACATAGGGCTATCGGGCGAAATTGACTTACATGTTCAAGCTGATCCATCTTCGGTATTAGCACAAGCAAGGTATCATTTATTTCCCCTATTCTCTCTGGATTTTGCCATAGCTCCCTTAGAAACGCAACCACTGCTTGACCAATCAGCCCCCAATTGTGCTGGTAAAATATAGCCGGGAAACCATCTTTCCCCGGTGCTTTAAAACCTCCCATCTGAAAAAAATGCTCTCCTTACCTCCTCCTCTTGAATGTTCCTACCCAGCCTTCTTAGCTTCTCCTCACATACTCTTCCCCAACTCTGATTTTTGGTTAACCAGCGTCTGGAATCAGAATCTTCACAAAACAGTTCCATGAAGAAATTTTGAAACATATCCACAATTAAATTATCATCCTCACACCACTCCCCTTGATTGTTTTTAAGCATAGTAATTCTATTTCTCCTTCTTCTAATCAAGGTTTTCGAATGATAATACCTTGTGTTCCGGTCTCCTTCCTCTAGCCATTGTCCTCTAGATTTTTGGAACCACTTCACTTCTTCTTGTCTCAGAGTTTGCATTAATTCTGTCTCCAATTCAGATTCCAACTTGATCAAAAATGGATTACTTCTACGATCTAGGCAGCACTGAATCCTATTCAATCTGTTCAATAGTCTCCTCTTCCTTCCTTCAACTTGGCCAAAGACTTCCTTATTCCACAACATAAGATCTTGTTTCAAACATATCAGCTTCCTATGTATCTCCTCTTCACCCCTCCAGCCCTCTCTCAAAACTTGATTGAAGTTCTCGTGCATTTGCCACATTGCCTCATATCTAAAAGGTTTCTCCCTTGGCACATGAACTTCAGGCATAAGGTTGATGAACAACGGATGGTGATCTGAGCATAAACGAGGGAGTATGCGAGCATCCGCATCTACAAACTCTTCAAGCCAATTTATATTGCATAGACACCTATCAAGACGCTTGTAAACCCTTTCCAATCCTTCCCATTTTGGCCCTTTCCACGTATAGAAGCGTCCCTTTGTCTCCACGCCGATTAGATCACACGCTTGTATCCATTCATTAAATTTTCGACAGCGTGTTTCACTTACTCTACCTCCTCCCTTTTGCTCCAAGGGTGTCCTAATTTCATTGAAATCACCAGCAATTAACCACGGTTCAGCCACACTGACAGCCAACTCCTGCAACTTAGCCCATAGATCTCTTCTTCTTTGCTCATTGGGGCTTGCATACACAGCTGTTAGGAGCATATTGACTCCCCCAAGCCTTATTCTGCAATGCATAAATTGCTCCTCCTTCACCAAAACATCCAAACTTAAATCCTCACGTTCCCAAACAATCCAAATTCCTCTTGAATAGCCCTCGGCCTCCATTCTACACCAATGTTTAAAACCCCAGCTCCTAATGACTTTATTTGCCTGAATTCCACTAATTCTAGGCTCCAAGATAACCATAAAATCCAGTCTGTATCGAAATCTTATATCTTTCAAAACAGTTCTGAAACTCTTACTAGTTGCTCCCCTACTATTCCACACTATGAACTTCATCATGGAATATTTTAAATAGAAAGAGAAACCAGCACCCTTCCTAAACCAGTTGATCTAATCAGCAGTGACGGAGGTACGACAACCCTCCTCCATGCATTGATCAATGCCCTCAGTTTTACCCCCTTTCCCCTTAGATGGAGAAATTATACCTGTAGTTTTATCATGCGAACTATTCACCTTTGTAGCGTCTCCTGGGTTGAGATTCTCTTTCCCATTGAAGCGCACACCTTGCCGCTTTTGTGTGCCCCCATTACTCTCTGATAGGTGCTCGAATTGAAGGGCCATTACCGCTGGATCCTTACTTTTTCTAGCGCCTACTCCTTTTTCAACTGTGTTATCCTTCTCCAAACTAGTGGTCTTTCCTCCCTGATCCTTTCGTCTCATACTCAATGGGCCCACGTTCTCTTGTTTCCGGCTTATTTCCCCCTGATTATTGGTCACTTCAATCTTCTTTTGCGGTTTTGAACTCCCCTCCTTCTGAATTCTCTCAACATTAATCTTTTTCAGGTTGCTCTGTTGCCCCCTGTCTTCTTTCAAATTTTGATTTCCAGCCTCTGGTTCCTCCATAAGCACATTAAATCTCCCAGCCTCTGGTAGGCCTTCATATTTGTTTTCTTCTTTTTCTACCATAGTATAACTTAATGTTGAAGTTAATTGTTTGAAATAGTTTATTTAACGGTAAATAAGGAGGTTGTTACTAGAATAGTATTAAATACTCCAATCCTAATCATAGGAACAAGTTAGGATTTAAGAGTTTCGTCTTGATTCTAAATATAAGATTTGAATCCAATTTTTTTCTAATATTTTTTATTTTTTAAAAAATAATTTACCTAATTTATAAATCCATATAAAATATAATGTTATACTGAGATATTTAGAGAGATCAAATCATATTTGTTATAAGGGAAAATCTCATTTAAATCCATTGAAATGCTCAAATCCATATTCTGGTATGCATTTTTATCAAATTCTTAATTCGGCCAAAAAAACTCATTAGGGAATTCTAAATTAGTTGATTTTATCAATGTCCTTTTTTTCTGCTTTGTGTCCTTTTTTTTTTGCTCATCATTTTTCTATTGATAAAATCTTCGTCTCATTTGGACTCCTCTGCCAACTTCGAGATTTATTCGGTCAGTTCACTAACCGTGTGCTTATCCTATATGGAATTAAGGATTCTATACTCCTTTGACAGAGCAACATACTTCAAAGTTCTAATATTGTGCCCGAGTAAAAAAACCATCTCAATGACTTGTCATCTTCATTTTTTTAAATCATAATGGAAGTATAAAATTTTATAATTATTCATTATTTATTATTATAATAAAATCAATTTCTATGATGCTTTTAGGATGATTTTCCTATATCTGTAGATTTATTATTGTGTTGACGCTCTCAATCATTCCATTGGCACTAACTAGATTCTATAAACTAAGTTTAAACAGAAATTCTCAGAACTTACCCGTTGATTTTCTTTGCTGATTCTATTTCTTCTCTTCTTCGATTTTATCGCTAAAAAACCCTAATTTGCCTTACTCTCTTTTTTTGGGATGATTCATGATATGATGGGAGGGGCATTATGGTCTTTTAACAATATTCAATAATCCCTAATGAGGCCTCTTAGCCTGATTAGGGATTTCTTAAAAGTGCATGTCTAAATTTAGATTTGGGTATTTCAAATAGATTAAAATGGGATTCCCCTTTGTTATAATTGATTAAATAATTTATCTAACTTTCTTAGTACACAAATTGGTTAAATAGCTCTTACAAATATATAGGGTGGGTAGAAAAATTGATCCTTTGAGACTTTACTGCCATTTTACCTTGTAGTTTTTTTTTTGTTCAAGGACAATTTTGCCCCGATTTTTTTTTTTTTTGTTAAGGGCAATTTTTCCTTAGAAATGTCAAAAAGAGAGCAATTTTGCCCTAACCGTTATTTGAGTCAATTTTGACCATTAGTTGACTAAATATGTTGAGTTGGCAGTTCACATATCATCCACATCATTTTTGTTAAGGTACAAATTTGCCCCGGAAATTCTTGTGTCATCTACTTCTTTTTTTTCATAGTCAGATTTAAAATTTTCAGGGTAAATTTACATCTTAATAAAATGATGTGCATAACCTGTGAACTGTCAACTCATCATTAATGGTCAACTAACAAAAAAAAAATTAATTGAAATAACGGCTAAGGTAAAATTGCTATCTTTTTTACACTTTCGTGACAAAATTGCCCCTTAGTGAAAACTTCCAGGACTAATTTACCGCTTTATCCTTTATTTTACTAGGTAAGCATATTAGCAAATAATTTATATGAAAATTTAAAAATGATTTCAAGAAAAAAAAAACAAAGAAATAAAAGAAAGCGCAATACACTTTTATCTTTGGGTCAGTCTGAGAAAGAGGGGAAAAGGTACGATGGGAAGAGAAAAACATGCTGTTTGGATTGACATTTAGGTAATCTGGTTTATTGGCCTTAATGCACGTTTCCATGCCAGTGTGTTTGGATTGGCAATTAGCCTATCTGTTGCTGGAAAAAAAAAAGGAAAAACAAGCACAACTCTCCCTTGTTCTCGATGTCTCTTCTCTGGGTGATATGTTTATGCAGTCGCTTGGATTGAAGTCTCCCTTCTTGTTTTCAAAATCACCATCTTGTCGACATAGCTCACAAGCAGCAGTGAACAAAGGAAAGGACGAGATGGTGAAGGAGAAAACACAACACCCACAAGCAACAACATACTCAAATGCTAATGTCTGGAATTGAAGGCTGGGGAGAGTGATTAAGATATTAAGAAACACTGATGAGAGGTTGGAATTGTTGCAGTCGCTACTGAAGGTGGAATATCACCTAGAGGGGGTGAATAGGTGATCTCAAATTCTTTTTGAAAGATACAAAGAACCAGAATTTAATCTAAGACAGAAAGAAGAAATGGACACTTAACGATTTATACTAGTTCGGTCTAATTCTTCGACCTTGGGATTTCAACTAATTCTGTCAAATACGATTACAACTCAAGGATGATCCTTTCTCACTCGGACTCACTCCCCCTTACAAGTTGCAAACGTACACCCACATTTAAGGTCCCACAACCTTAAGTTTTACCGACTAATCAGTAATCAAATAAGTGTTTAAGAATAAAAACTCCTCACTGAGTAGATAATTGATAATCACTGAAGTGCTAGATATCTGAAGATATTAATGATACAGTTGAAACAATAAATACAATAATCTCAAATTGAATGCTCAGAGTGTTTCGGTAGTTGGCAGAATTGAATGTGTTGAACTTTTATAGTGTGCGCCATTAATGCCGTTGTGAAGCTTCAAGAAATAGCCGTTGAGACTCTTTGTATTTCCGTTAGACACAAAAGTTGGATTTTCAGGAATATTCGAATGTTGCTTCATTAAATGCTCTCGGCGATGACGACCTTGTGCATAGCGATATCAGAGTACAAGATGGAATAAGTATTCCTCGAAGGAATGTTTTCATCTGCTGCACTCGTTAATTCCTAATGTTGCTCTGTTTCTCTGTCTTGCATTTAATGTTCTGCCACGTTGGATCACCTTTTGCTCGAATTCAAATTTAGCATGGTTAATCAATCTAAAACTCAAACAAAGAATGATTAGATATGATATAAATAAGTTTGAAGATTATTAATAAACAATGGATAGTAACCCATGAATTTCAAGAAGATTTTAAACCTGCGTAAATTCATAGTATATTTTCCAAAAAAACATTCTCGAGAATTGATCCTTCATTCTCGAGAATCAAGCTTAAGACATAAAGCTGAAAAGATAAATCTTTAGGTGTTCTCGAGAATTGATTATGTCTTTCTCGAGAATCCTATGTCCAGAAGCCTATCGTGAAGTTTTATGATACCATTCTCGAGAATTGAAGTATTATTCTCGAGAATCAAGCGTTAATGAAGTTTCGTAGATGGAGGCCATTCTCGAGAATTGATGTTGTATTCTCGAGAATCATATATTGGGAAGCATTTAATCATTCATTGAGCATTCTCGAGAATCGATAT
Source organism: Acacia pycnantha (assembly GCA_025563575.1). Classification (NCBI taxonomy): domain Eukaryota; kingdom Viridiplantae; phylum Streptophyta; class Magnoliopsida; order Fabales; family Fabaceae; genus Acacia; species Acacia pycnantha. The sequence goes on from JAMWYP010000152.1 coordinate 830,532, forward strand.
GGTATTCTCGAGAATCACTTCCATTCTCGAGAACCAAATTCTCATTCTCGAGAATCACATGATAGGAGGTAATCTAATCATATTTATTCACTGAGCATTCTCAAGAATCCTTGGCTTATTCTCAAGAATTACTTCCATTCTCGAGAATCGAATTATCATTCTCGAGAATCGTACATTTGGAAGTAATTAATCATTTATTGAGCATTCTCGAGAATCCTTAACTCATTCTCGAGAATCACTTCCATTCTGGAGAATTATACCAACAACTTGAATTCTTTCTCCTTGTTTTGGCAGCCCATTCTCGAGAGCATAAGCACATTCTCGAGAATCACATATGCATTCTCGAGAATCAGAAGGGCATTCTCGAGAATGATTCACTTGTGATTTACAAATATTAGATGGATTAATTTCTTATTTAGTTATTCTTGCTTTCTGTTTTGAAACCTTTAATTCTTTTTTTATCATCAAAACACTTGGGAGCTAACAGTTACACAAGGACGAATCATCAGAAAAGAGAGGGGCAATGGATTGGGAACTGGGGAAAAAAGCTCTTTCATTTTTTTTTTTTGTAAAATTCATTTTTTTTATTTTCTGCTAAGTGTTTTTTTTTTTTTTTTTTGCAACAAGATTTTTTTTATTTTTTATTTAGAATTATAGATTCAAATAAGTTAGATAAGGTCTCCCTAATGTTTAGGGATTGCTTTGTTTATAGGATAGGATATTGTCACTACTAATTTTGGTCACTACCACTTTTCCACCGTTAGATTAATTCTAATCTAACGGTGGAAAAGTGGTTGTGACCAAAATTGGTAGTGACAATATCATATCCCTTAGTTTATAAAGATGATTATACAAATTTGTAAGTATTTATTATCTATTAAATATATTTTATTGTTTTCAAATTTTTTAATAATAAATTAACTATTTTTATTTTATATAATTTAAATTTTAATATATATGAATTATTTAATAACATTCTGGTCCTTTTTCTAGGGTAGAGCAATGGGCGGGTTAGGCAGCTCTAACCCAAACCCATAGCCCGCCCATTTAACTTTTTTTTTTGGTATCTTACCCAGTTCATCAGAGAACCTTCGGTTCTGACTAATCTGGATTCGGGTTCTGCAGTGGCAAGGACGACCCTCCCAACATAGGTAACTCCATACAAGACGGATTACAAGTGTGTTACCACAGCTCGAACCCTAGATCTCTTAAGGGAATCCAGCGTCACATTCCGCTGGACCAACCACCTGTTGGTCCCGCCCATTTAACTTTAAATGAATACATGTTAGCTCATACCCATGACTTAACCCACGAAAACCCATGTTAAACGGGCTAGTACATAAATGTGTGGGTTAATCGAGTTTCGAGTAACCCATTTATATTTGACATGTTTTTTTCCTTAAAAAAAACATACATAAGCATATATCTAAATCCATCGTTCTAAATTCTGAAATATGAATCTTTAAAATTCAATAATTACAATTCATACAAAAAAAATAAACCTAAATTTAGACAAGTACCATCATAACATAATTTTGATATTTAAATTAAAATATTACAACTACAATTCTACAAGTTCAAAGATTAACAAAATGACATGCTTCCATTGAATCTTCATGCTTTCAATATACAATTCTAGCCTGCTTCCTAATTTTGGCCAATTCTATTCTAAAAAATTTCATTGATATCACCGCATATGGAATTGTAGAAGAAAAGTTATATAAGCAAGCAATTCATGAACAATCAGTGATTGCTTAGGAACCATTAATAACATTGACCTAAGACAAAGCATGGGTACAAATATGGCAACATGACAAAATTTAAAATGGCCAATTTCCTTTGGGGCTAACAGTATCCATGCCCAATTCAAAATCTTCATGTTATGACAGAGTTCTGATTTGAAAAAATAGAGCCAGGGGTCTCGCTTTGGTGTTTTAGCGGGAGAGAAAGAGGTCGATGACGACGAGAACAAAGGTGATGAGAGGGTGGATCCTGTCATATCAGGTTGTGTGGAGGTAGGTGGGAGACTGGATGTGAAGACAAGCAGCAGTGTACGGTAGCAGAGGGAAAGGAAGAAGGGAGATCTAAAAAGGATGTCTAAGCCAAAAAGCATATCCGAGGAATTAATGGTAGATGTGACTAGCCGTCAAAATTTGAGAAAGGACAAACGCACAAGAGAGGTGAGACAACGGGTGGAAAAATGTAGTGAAGAGGATGGAATTTCAATTGAGAAGGCAAAAGGTGGGGCTGAGGTTCGTGGGGATACCAGGATGCAGGAGGATGATTTAGTGGTCCCCTCAGGTTCTGAGTGTCCCGAAGAGGAGATTTTCTCATCAGTCCCTATTGACCCAGGTGAGCGGAAAGGCCTTGGAGGAATTAGGGGGAAATTTTGGGTTGGGCCTAACGTTGAGGGCTTGGAGTGTGAGTTTGTTGAAGAAACGCAAGAAGAAGCTGCTGGGCTTAAATCCCACTCAGTTTAATGCTCTTGGACGGGCTTCTATTCCCATCAGTTGGATTTATGTATTCAGACATTGCACTCTACTGGAATTGTCGTGGGGCCTGTGGCAGGAACCTATTGCAGCATCTCAGAACTGTGTGTAGTGGAATTAGACAGATGATAATCATACTAGCTGAGACTAAGAGTGAGAGCGAGGATCAGTTCGAAGTCTTAAAGAGGATGGGGTACGATGGCCTGATTGTGATCCCAAGTGTGGGACGTTCGGGTGGGATGATGGCTGCCTGGAGAATGGATCGGATTAATGTAATGGGGTTAAGCCAGGAACAACAATTGATTCATCTGCGGTGTGCTATTGACGGAAGGAATCCTTTCTCTCTCAGGGCGGTCTACGCCATCCCTCGTTCGGATTCTAAGCAGATTCTTTGGGATATTTTGAAGCAGATTGCCTCCTCTACCCCAAAGCCATGGGCGGTGATGGGGGATTTTAATGATATATCGTCTTTGTCGGAATGAATAGGTGGTGCAGGGAATAACGAAGCGCGCATTAGACGATTTAATGACAGGCTATACAGTTGTCGTCTTACAGATCTTGGGTAAGTTGGCCCGAAATTCACCTGGTGTGGCCTGCGGGTGAGAGCGTGTGCTAGATTGTATGAGCGGCTTGACAGAGCAGTTGCGAATGAAGCTTTCATCAGAACATTCCCAGATTGTTTAATCAAGGTACTTCCTAGAACTAATTTTTCTGATCACAATCCTATATGTTTTCGTCTTGAAGAAGGAAATTTTAGGAGTGGTGTTAGGAAATTGTTTAGATTTGAAGCTATGTGGACTAAGCATGAGCATTATAGTGAATTTTTGTCTTATTCATGGACTATGGAGGAGGAGTTTGATCGTTCTTTGCTAAAGTTCCAGGAATCAGTGGGTATTTGGAATGGGGAAGTGTTTGGCTTTGTTGAAAAGCAAAAGCATTCTATACTGGCTAGACTGAATGGAATCCAGAAGTCCTCTGCATATCCTCGGTCTGAGTTCTTGTGTAATTTAGAAGCGGAGCTGCAGTGGGAATTGGAAAGGCTGCTTAAGCTTGAAGAAATAAAGTGGTTTCAAAAATCACGTTCGGAATGGGTAACGAAGGGAGACCGAAATACAAAATTCTATCACCTAAAGTCTAAGATTAGATATAGAAGGAACAAAATTCTACTTTGAAGGATAGGAATGGGGAGTGGATTGAGAATCCTGAGGATTTAAAGAATTTGGTCTTGAACTATTTTAAGGATCTTTTCTGTGGGGGAAATGGTGATCTTACCACTCTGACTACTGTTGCTAAGTTCCCTGTCCTGGATCCCCTGACTCTGGGAGTATTAGCGGGTATTCCGGAAGATGAGGAAATTAAAGGGGCTCTATTCTCTATGGGCTGCTTTAAAGCACCTGGTGCTGATGGTTTTCCGGCGTTCTAATATAAATCAAATTGGAGTACGGTTGGTTCGGCGCTTTGTTCATTTGTTAAAAAAGCTTTCCTGGGAACTGGATCTCTGGCGGAATCAAATAAAATGTTGATTGCTTTGATTCCCAAGAGGGATAATATTGTCATACCGGCACACTTCAGGCCAATATCTTTGTGTACGGTGCACTATAAATGTATTATGAAAATTATCACTCTTCGTTTGAAGGAGGTGATGAATACCTTATTTCGCCCTTTCAAGTTAGTTTTATCAAAGAGCGGCATATACAGGATAACATTATTGTGCGATAGGAGATTCTTCATCTTATGAACAAGAATAAGGGCCCGTTTGGATTGACTTTAAAAAAAAAGTGTTTTTTTTTTTGGGTCCCATGTAGTGCTTTTTTTTAAGCTCAAAATTAGAGCTTTTGAAAAAAGCAGCATTTTAGCTTTTTTTTCTGACTTTTACTTTTTTAAAAAAATATCATCTAAACACATAAATTAATTTTTTTTTTGAATTAAAAAAGTGCTTTTTTTATGAAAAAAGCCCATCCAAAAGGGCCCTAAGAGTAAGAGGGGTCTAATGTCTATGAAGATCGACTTAGAGAAAGCATATGATAGTATTCGTTGGGAGTTTCTAAGAGAGGTGCTGATGGAGGTGGGATTTGAGGGTGCTTTTATCAATCTTATAAGGGTTAAGGAGCAATTTTACACATGAGCTTTTCCCCCAGGAGCGCCCAGCACCACGTGCTTTTTTCTGGAGCAAAAGTACACACGTGGTTACGTTTAGGAGCGCCAAAGACCACGCGGTTAGTTGACCGTTAGTCAATCGTTAACTTGGATGGAACGCTGACGTGGCGTGACGTGGCGCTTATTTGGACTGACACGCTGACATGGACGCCGACGTGGATGCCGACGTGACGCCGATGGTAGGAAAAAAAGAAAATTACCATTTTGCCCCTTAGTTTTAAATGAAAATTACCTTTTTGCCATTGGTTTTAAATGAAAATTACCCTTTTGCCCTTAGTTTTAAATAATAATAAAAACTAAAAATACCCTTCCACCACCGGCCCTACCACCGCCGGCGGCGGCCGGCCGACCACCACCACTGCCGCCGGCCGGCGGCGGCCAAAGTGGTCGGCCGCCGGTGGTGGGGTGGGCGGTGGTGGGGCCCACCAAGGAGGGGGTATTTTTAGTTTTTTTTTTTTTAAAAAAAAAAACTTAGGGCAAAAGTGTAATTTTACCCGAGTTACTGTTCATTTCCATCCAACTTAACAGTTGACTAACGGTCAACTAACTGCCGTGGTGCTGGGCGCTCCCAAAACGTAACCACGTGTGTACTTTTGCTCCAGAAAAAAGCACGTGGTGCTGGGCGCTCCTGGGGGAAAAGCTCATGTGTAAAATTGCTCCTTAACCCATCTTATAATGGAGTGTGTGTCGTCTACCACTTACAACATTATTTGGAATGGAGGCCAAACAGAATACTTTGCTCCTAACCGCGGGTTACGCCAAGGTAATCCTATCTCCCCTTTGTTATTTATTCTTTGCATGGATAAACTTTCCCATTTGATCTGTGATGCGATAGAAGATAAGAGATGGAAGCCTATTGTTGTTACTAAGGATGGCCCAAAGGTTTCTCATCTCTTGTTTGCAGACGATTTACTTTTGTTTGGGGTGACAACGATCCAGCAAGCTAACTGTATGCTTAGTTGTCTGAACAACTTTATGTCGGCTTCTGGAGGAAGAGTTAATTTTTCAAAATCCTCTATTTTCTTTTCCCCCGAGGTTCCAATTAACATCAAGCAGAGGATTAAGGAGTGTTCCCAAATGCAAATCTCTACGGAAATTGGGAGGTATCTGGGGTTCCCTCTTACTAGAAGTAGGAAAGATAAGGAGACTTTTAGCTACATCATTGAGCGGGTTTGAACCAAACTCTCAACTTGGAAAGCAAATTGCTTATCCATGGCCGGGAGGATAACTCTAGCTAAATCGGTGTAAAGTTCAATTCCTTTGTTTCCTATGCAAGTTGCTAAGATTCCTATCTCTGTTTGTAATGAGGTGGAGAGGCTCCAAAGGAATTTTATTTGGGGACACAATGATTCTACGAGGAGATTCCACCCTATTGGCTGGGATTTAATTACTCGCCCTAAAGAAAACGGGGGGCTTGGTTTTAGGAAGCTTGGCTTGGTGAATCAAGCATGTGGGGCTAAGCTTGCCTGGAAGTTGATTTTGGGGGATTCAGGTCTTTGGGCTCAGATTATGTTGCATAAGTATATGAAGAGGGATGCAGATTCCTTATTAACTTGCTGGCCAGGAGACTCAAAAATCTGGAAGTTCATATGCTCACAAGGTGGTATCATTGCACGGGGAACTAAGTGGCAAGTTAGAGATGGAAGATTAGTTAATTTTTTCAATGATCAATGGCTCTTAAGTGGGCAGCAATTGAAGAACTTCTGTCGAAGAGAGTTAACTGAAGCAGAAAATCAGTCTTGTGTAGCTAATTGGACGGTAGGGGTGGCTGGAATTTTCAGATGCTGGCGGAGATCTTCGATCTGGACATCATTCAACAGTTCGTAGCCTATGTTTCCCCTAGAGCTGAAGCTGGGAATGATTTGTTGTCTTGGGGGGCTACTAACATGGGCAATTTTACGATAAGGAGTGCTTACTGTAACGCCCAAAATATTGGCCAAAACACTTGAAACATCTCTAACAAGGATGATCAACATCCAAATCATTAAAATACATAACTAATTCAAATTTAAATTCATTTTAGAGTCAACATAAATTCCCAAAATATTTACTGTGTCAAAATAGATTTCTAAAATATTTCAGAGTTGATAAAATGCGGAAATATTATAGTCATGACAAATACAAATGACATAACATGAACTATAGGAGTACAAAAGAGCCTTCAAGGCCCACTCCATAGGTTCTTTCCCTTGCTCCCTACTAGAACAATCACCTGAAAATTATTATTATAGGGTGAGATTCAATATCTCAGTAACTACTGAAAGTTTCTACCGTACACAAGCAAATCACATATGACAAAAAGCAGGAGCTGATTACCTATATATTTGTATATACCATAATTTCATACAACATAAATTATCATGATGTCAATGTGAAACGTACTATAATATAATATGCAATATGCAGCCTCCCTTATATCACCGTCCATCCTCATACCGCTGACTGGAGCCATAGGCTAACATATAGTCCAATAGCAACACATCCATTTGACTGGATTGTTCCAAGCTCACCAAAACTTAAGATACACCCGGCCAAAGGTATAGGGCTTAAGTATGGACTATGGCTCCCCTCCTTAAAACAATACAACTAAGGAGGTGTCACATGTCCCACAGCTCCAATGCAATCCCGGCCAAAGGAAAACATGGAAGAATGGGCCCTAACAAGTGTCATCTACTGTGCACTGAGTGATGACATACCACGTGGTAAAAGATCTCACACACAAATCCCTCCTTACTCCAACCCATCATAAATACAGCCGCCATGACAAATATGTTTAGTAGCAATACATCATGCTTCAATTCATATAAAATATCAATTTACAATACATACACATATACATATGATTCAGTCCTTTAATTTTTAAATAAAAGATAGTTACTCACAATCACTTACAATTTACAAGTATATGGAAGAATATTCAGAGTTACCTGTTACTTCCTAGCTTGCAAGTAATCACACAAGAGTTACCCCAGAGCTCTCAGTGAGAGTCTACAGAAATTACAAACATAAATATCTATTAATATACTAATTAAAACTATTCTAAAGCCACTCTACAACTTAAGTAAAATTTTAAAGCTACCCTCTGAAAATCTAACTGAGCTATATATCCAAACCAAGATATTTCCTATTAAAAAATATATCCAATGGAAAACAAAATTTATCTTGTTTACATATAGAAATACTTAAACATGGGAACCTAATACATTAAATTATTTATTCATTGCTAGTAAAATTTTGGGAACAGTAGCTAATGAAGATAATAGGCATAATGGATAGAAAAGTTATATAAATACATATACGTAAAAAAAAAAAGAGAAGGATATACAAGGAGTATAATACTGAAAAGATAGAACCTCATTGGTGAAGAAAAGGACAAAGGATGAGAAAAGGTTCATGAATTAAGGATATATACACACACACACACACACACATATATATATATATATATATATATATATAAATATATATATATATATATATATATATATATATATATATCACTAGTGGAAAAAAGGATTTTAAGACCGGACAAAACATGTATATTAGGAGCGGACCCGCGACAGGTCTTGTTCCAAGCGGTATTAAAAGTCTCCCTATTAAAACCGGACTTAGAACCGGTCTTAAAGAGTTTCTTTAAGACCGGACATTTTAAACCTTCGGTCTTAAAATTCGTACTAAATAGATCTGAAATATTTTTTGTTCGGTCCTAAAACTCAAACTTTAAGACCGGACAAAAACTAGACCGCTCTTAAAAGATCCGAATATTAAGACAGACAAAAATAAACCCGGTCCTAAAAATAGTAATATCCTAGACCAGATCCGGTCTTAAAAGACTGACTTTCAAGACCGGATGTTATATACATCCGGTCTTAAAAATTGAACTTTTAGACCGCACTTATAAATGGACCGGTCTTAAAAGACCAACTTTTAAGACCGGCTCAATACCTTTAAGAGCGGTCATAGATATATATCCGGTCTTAACAATTGAACATTTAAGACCGTCTTATTTATTTGCGCTCTAAATTTTCCCGAATTTTTTTCCTGTTCTGTTCTTCCTGATCATATATAATACACAAAAATCCACCATCCAAAACAGCACATAAAAGTCGATATACTTAATTTAAGCTACAAGTTATGAACATGAATAAATTGAATTGGGAAAAAGAATACAAATAATTATCCACCATGACTTATGTGGCCTTAAGTCTACAACAGCTAAAGTAATTTATACAATAAGCTAAGATATATAACTAATTACAATCACAATGAGTTACAATACAAGACGTAAATCAACATACATGTAGTCCAATATATTATTCACCATGCCTTCATCTCGATTCCCACCCAACAATGTAACATGCATCCTCTTTATAACATGCCCCTTTGAATCGGATCCTCGCCACAAAACAAAACAAGAACAAATTCATAGTCAGCGTGACATTATATTGTTTAATTAAGAACGTAACATAGAAGGAATATATAATATATATAGTTAAAACCTTAAAGTTTTCTAAGAATTCTGCATATGAATATTACCTTATGAATTGACTCTTTTATAAAGTGATATCCTCCAATATCCCTTCTTGATGATCATTTCTTATGCCGGGTTCATTATCCGCTTCATCTTCTTCGTTCATGTCCTAGACCCTTGAAAAAGGAGTACTATCAGGAAGACCATAATTTGAATGACTTTCCTCATCAATATCAATGACCCTCTTTCCTTGGAGAGCTACAGACCACATTTTATTTTCTTGATCGGTGATATAGAACACTTGTTTCGCATGGTCTGCCATAATAAAAGGTTCATCTCCAAAACTTCTACTATTGACATCGACTAAAGTAAATCCTAGCTGATCGATCTGAACACCATTATTGACATTAACCCACTTGCATTTGAAGATGGGAAATCTAATTTTGACATAGTCCACCTCTCAAATCTCTTCAATAACCCCATAATATGGCATGACTGCCAATTTAGGCCTCTTGTCTTTCAAACTGGAGAAGTGCATAGATTCGCCTCTAACATAACACCACCTGTTCGGGACCGTGCTCCTATCATCTAGGGACTTCGTGTAAAATGTATAACCATTGATCACATACGAATTCCAACTTATGACTTCAACCTCGGGACCACGTGCTAACCATTTCTTTGTATCGGAAACACATTCAGATCCCTCGACCTTTTGTTTGAACCATTTTGCAAAAGTTCTGTTATGCTCCCTAATCAACCTTTGTTCGGTCATTCGATGGTTTTCTTTCCTTACAGCCTCTTTATGTGCAGATATGCTGGCTTGAACTTCATCAACATTATTCAAGATGTATAAGTGGACTTGTGACAATTCATCAGGATCCACACTCTTTACCGAAGCCCTACGTCTACCCCCTTCAGCATGCTGACGTTTTGGAAGCCCAATATGTCTTACTTTGGCCAAATAATTTTGACAAAATTCCATGGCCTCTTCAAAAACATATTTCTGAACAATTGATGCTTCGGCCAGACGCGTTCTTCACATAACCTTTTAGGAATTTCATAGATCTTTCAATAGGGTACATCCACCGTAAATGGATAGGGCCGCACAACTTTATCTCCCTCACTAGATGAACAATGAGATGAACCATGATGTCAAAAAATGAAGGAACAAAAAGCTTTTCAAGGTGGCACAAGATAAGATATCCTTCATTCTCTAATTCATCCAACTTTTCAATCTTGAACACTTTACTACAAACCGCATTGAAGAAGAAACAAAGTCTAGTCAAAACGACCTGAAGATCATATTCGGTGATCCCGAGGGAACTTTTGTGCCATGTAAACACTCACAAAGCTTTGTTTCTCATCCTTAGACAAAGTATGAGAAGCCGGGGGACAATAAGTTCTCTTCCCATATGGCCTTGGATGCAAGTCTTCGCGTATTCTCATTGCTTGCAAATCCAATCTTGCCTTCACACCATCCTTCGAACTACCTTGTATGTTGAGAAGCGTGCCCAAAATACTATCACATACGTTCTTCTCCACATGCATGACATCAATACAGTGTCTCACATCAAGATTGCGCCAATAGGGAAGATCAAAGAATACAGATCTCTTCTTCCATATATTTGTTTCTTTTCTACTCTTTCCAAAGCTTACCGAAGATGACACCGATATTTTTAACCTTTTCATACACTTGCTCCCACCAATGCCACCGGAGCTTCTTCATACTCTTGGCCACCAAAAAAGGCCTTCTTTAATCGACGATATGGGTGGCCCCGTCTAAGAAATCTCCTATGTCCAAGATACACCGTCTTTCTTCCATGTTGAAGTTGATGGTAGCATGTGCCTTCTTCACAAACCGGACATGCTTTATGGCCTTTTACACTATACCTCGACAAGTTCCCATATCTGGGAAGTCGTTTATAGTACAAAATATCATGGCTCTCATTTTAAAGACCTCCTTCTTGAAAGAGTCAAAAACATCGACACCTTCTTCCCACAACTCCTTCAAGTCTTCGATCAAGGGCTCCAGGTAAACATCTATGTCATTTCCTGGTTGTTTTGGTCCCGAAATCAACATAGACAGGATGATGTACTTTCGTTTCATGCATAACATAGGAGATAAGTTGTAAACAATCAGAGTACAGCCATGAGCTATGTATGTTGCTAAGGCTTCCATAGGGATTCATGCCATCCGTGCTAAGGGCAAGCCAGAGGTTCCTAGGTTCTTCGCCGAAGTTTGGAAATAATTGATCGATCTTCTTCCATTGAGAAGAATCGGCCGGATGTCGAAGCCTGTCCATCCGAAATCCTCTCATTTGCATGCCACCTCGCATTTTTTGCATCATTTTCATTCGCAAACAACCGCTTGAACCTTGGTATGATTGGAAGATACCACAACACTTTTGCAGCCCCTTATCTCACTTGTACCGTGGGGTTTCACATATCGGACAACTCGCTTCTCTTCAAACTCTTTTCTATACAATACACAATCATTCGGGCATGCATGGATCTTTTTGTACTCCATCCCCAGTGGACAAAGTATCTTCTTAGCATCATAGTAGCGATGCGGCAACACGTTATCATTCGGAAGCATGTCCTTCAAAGCCTCAAGCAATTCTGAAAACTCTTGTCGCTCCATCCATGACGTGCCTTCAAGCTTACCAATTTCAATACAGCGTTCAACAATTGGTATTTTTTACACCCACGGTATAGCGATGTCTCTGCATCACTGCACATATTACCATATGCATGTGATCGCTCAAAAGCCTCTTCTCCTACATCACAGATAATGTCCTCTATGCGATCATCCATATTCGTGTCATTATCATCAAAGGATACTTCCCCATGTTTTTTCCCACTTGATGGCACTTGTTCACCATGCCATACCCATACTGTATAAGTCTTACAAAATCCGTGACAAATTAAATGTGTGCGTATAACTTCAGGACATAGTCGACACTCATTCAAACATTTTACACAAGGGCAATAATACTTCCCCCATCATCATGGGCATTTTGTTTAGCAAATTCTATAAATTCCCTAACCCCATTCGATATTCAACACTCGTTCGTAAAGCATCTATCCAACCGTGATCCATAGTAGAATTCCTATATATTATAGAAGAAAATCATTGATCATACATAATCCGAAAATTGAAACTTGCATATAAAATAAGCCAACTCCAAATGCAAATATTGTCTCAAAGAATCACTTTTACGGAGGAACTTGCCCATTAAATGCATAACAAATTAAGAATCACTTTTGGTCATAAATGCATCACGTTGAATCCAAGAACCAAAATAAATGCAAGACGAGGAAATTAAATGCAGGGATGAAGGTCTTGTGGACTAACTCGTAGCATATAAATTCAAATGCGTTTGCCGAGTCGTCTTACTTCTCCGCTCACGAACGTTGATGTTGCAGACAAGACAGCAAGAGTAACCTAAAAAAATTTTTTGGTCAGTTGGGTAGGTCTAAAGTGCAAATATAATCTTCAAAAATAATATTCATTAACAACGAGAGAATACCCATAACAACATTACACCGATTTCGTTAAACCCATGAAAACCAAGAACGATAAGTGGAAAATAATAAAGTTTTAACCGAAACATCTCTTACGGCCTTCGTCTATAGACGTTTAGCTAAGGAACCAGAGAGTGATTGTCGAGAGAGGTACGCGAATCGGCGACGAAGCCGAGAAGGAAATTTCGAGTCGGAACCTGAGTATTCACTTTCGGCAAGACAAGAGATCAGAGAGGGAAATTTAATTTTTCCGCGCGACAAAGATACCTTATTTAGCTTTTTGGATTTTATTAATACCGGTTATTAATTAAATGTCCGGTCCTAAAGATACAACTAACATTTTAAGACCGGAGTTTTAAAAGTATCCGGTCCTAAATTTTTATTAGTCTTTTAAGTTTTAAGACCGGAGGTTTATAAAACATCCGGTCCTAAAATTCAAATACTCTTTAGATCCGTTACTTATAAAATGTCCGGTCTTAATGGCCTTGGTGATTGCAATATTAAATCAATAAAATAAAGGATATATTTTTGGACAAAAAATAAAGGAAAATTGGAGAATAAGTTTCTTTAATGAATTACTAAAGAACAGCCAAAAAATACATACAGTGTTCTTAATGTTTCTTACATTACTTCAGAATATACACAACAACAAAAAAACAAAAGAAAAACAAGCTGAATATTATCATCCACAAGAATCTGACTAAACAACCTCGGCGATTTCGGCGTGAAGAGCATTAATTTCCCGCCGGAGATCAGCAAGTTGTTGTCTTATTTTCTCCACCCGCAATATGAATGGATCAGAGGTAGGCGCACTAGGGCCAACAGGTTGGAGAGGGGGATTACGAACATCTGCATGGCCAGCTTCAAGATGACGGATGAACTCAGCAAGGAAAGGATCGGCAGAAGGATCGAGGGGGGTGCGGCATGAGCAATCTCTTCATCATCCGAAGAAATAACAATGGGTCCAACGACCCGAGAGTCTTTGGAAACAATACGATGCACTGTCGCTGGAGGAGGCGCACCATATAATGATCTAACCATGGCACGAGCTTGAGGCGTGTATGCACCCCTACGAGCAGTTTGCTTGTATCTAACCATGGTTTGAGGATTTGAGAAGTTGGGGCAGAGAGCTAGGAAGTGAGGAGTTAACAAGGACAAAGAGGTAGTATGTGGAGTACATAAGGACAGATAGTAGGAGTGATAAACATCGATGATGAATTCGTCAATTGGTATATAATGAATTTAATGTTTCTACTTTAAGAGCGTATTTGTTCAAAATATCCGGTCCTAATAGTCATTTACTTTTAACAAACTTTTAAGACCGAACTTTTATCTTGTATCCGGTCCTAAAACTAATTTTTAATTCAATTACTTTTAAGACCGTCCTTTTATCATATATCCGGTCCTAAAAATCATTTTTTAAGACCGATATTTTACTTTGTATCAAGTCATAAAACTCATTTATTATTATATTTCAATTTATTTTTTTCAAGTAAGAATTTTTGGTTAAAAAATATTACTTTTAGGAACGGATCTTACACAAGATCCGGTATTAAAAGTTCATTCTTTTCAAAAGCAGAGTCCCTTCCCCATGTTGAAATGAATGATTCGAGTCTCTTCGGCTTCCACATAAACTTCCCAACTAGGCGTCTCCTCGTATTCGAGCAAATATGCGTCTCCTCGTTAATGTTTCCGGCGTTTCACATTCTTCAGATGGGTTCTCTATTTAAACCCGTTGTTACTTTCTTCACATTCATCTCCATCTCCTCCTAGAACCTCCACCGTAATGGCTTCTCCACCACGACGAGGTCCTCCTGCTGGGCGAAATCCCGAGGCACCTCCATATCCTCCTCGTTGCCTCCGAACCCGAACCTCGCGAGATGTTGGAGCACTGATAGCCCGCGTCGATCATATAGACCGACGCTTGGGCCAACTGTTTCAGGTCTATCACGCCATCAACAACAAGCTGAACGCAGTACTTGACGCCAATGACGTTGAGTACCATACCTCTGATGACGACGTCTCCGACCCTTCCCTCCCCTCCGACAACGATGGGGAGGATTAGAAATTTTTAAGTTTTTCTTTTTATTTTTATTTTTGTACTGATGCCTCACAAGGCAGCAGAAAAAAAATTTTATTAAAAAAAATTTTATTTCCCAATCGCCTTCCTTGTTTGTCTTTAACTTTATGTTCTTTTTTCTCAGACAACAAGAACAAACAAAACATTGTCCTCTTCGTGGTGATCAATCTTAAAAATTTGATCAATCAAAACATTGTGAACATTTTCAGTGTCCTTTTCGTTATCTTCTTTCTTTTTCCGACTAAAAGAAAAGGGACACCGATGATGATCTTCACAACCAGATAAGTAGAAACGAGGACAACGAAGCACAAAACTTGAGAAGAACGCCAGAAACATGGTTGCCTTGAACCCTAACGATATGTCTGAAAACCGAGTCACCAACTCTATTTAAATGAAGAATATTAGGACCGGACGTATAATAAATCCTCGGTCTTAAAAATTAAGCCTTATTTTAAAATTTAAAGTTAGGAGCGACAAATATACGGTCCTAAAGGTTTCGCAAACTATTATAAAAACGAAGTCTTGAATATTAGGACCGGACGTATAATAAATCCCTGGTCCTAAAAATTAAGCCTTATTTTAAAATTTAAAGTTAGGAGCGGACATCTAACAAATATACGGTCCTAAAGGTTTCGGCAAACTATTAAATAAACGAAGACTTTTAAGACCTGACAACTAACAAATATACGGTCCTAATATTTTAGCCGTATATTTTCTAGACTTTTAGGATCGGATATTTGACATATATACGGTCCTAAAAGTCTCTACCATTATTTTTTAGAATTAGACAAAGACTTTTAGGACCGGATATTTGTTAAATATACGGTCTTAAAATGGACGAAGACCTTTAGGACCGTACTTTTAACAAATATACGGTCCTAAAAGTCGCGAATACTTTTCAGAGCCTCTTCTGGCTCATTTTCAACATCCGCATGTACCTCAAATTTCAAGCACTAAATAGCTTTATCAACCATCTCATTCATTCAGAAACCCAAAATGGACACACACAAATTGTTCGAAAAAATAAACAAATTTATTATTGAATTACATTGCGTTATATTTACAAATGAATGAATTAGCTAGTCGAAAAAATAAACAAATGTATGTACAGAAGGCTATTGTTGCTACAACATCATATATTATTTACAAATGAATTAATTAGGACATTAATTATTGTCCTGACTTAGATTTTCTAAGACCAGTTTATACAGATATTTACAAAACAGAAGGCAATTATGCCATGTCCAAATATGTACTAACCTTAATTTTGTGCCATTTAGGATCTGTGATCTGAACCCCACGCTTTTTTTTTTACATCAACTTGGAAGGTCTTCATGCTACTATCATCAAAATCACAAATTTATCATTAATGTTCACTGAAAATTCACAACAGAGATTTTAGACAAGACAATCAAAATGACATTCTTACTCGTTGATGATCTGCTTCAACACAAGCGATGGATCCAGGTGAATGGAGCATAAGAAGATAACATAATGCGACTCCATGTTCATGACGACCAACTGCTAGTGGTTGCTGAAAATTCACAGCAGTAAAGTATCAGTGATATATATATGTAGCATAATTAAGTGAATTGCAGACAATAATTGTGATATATATGTACCCGAGCCAGTATGGAAACAAGTACACCTTTTTTGGCACTTGACACAACCTCTTTGATATGTACTCCTGTCTCATTTCCAGAGGTAGTGTTGTACTTGCATACACCGGGCACAAGAATCCAAAATCGAAATTCCGCCCTATTGAACCGGTTCTCGTGCGTGCACCTACAAGAATGACATCGATAAGGGAATTAGTATATATGTATGTGTGTCTAAACGGTGCATTTAAATTATGTAATCAAGGAAGAAGATACTTACTTCATAAATATTTGAACACATGCACTAGTAACTCGCTTTCCAGAAGCAAGATGGACTCTACATCTTCATTATCAAAGTAAACCGGTTCAGATTTGGGATGCCTATTACTTCATCGACAGACACGATTTATCTTTAAACCATTTTTGGCTACCAAATCTTTTATTTTTTCCTTGGTCGTCACGTTAGCGTAGGGGATGGAACTTGAGGAGGGTGGAGCTTGAGGAGGGATGGAGATTGAGGAGGGGTGAAGCTTGAGGAGGGGTGGAGCTTGAGGAGGGGTGAAGCTTGATGAGGGGGTGGAGCTTGATGAGGAGTAGAGACATCTACAAGCTTCACTAGCCAAGAGATGAAGGTCCCTTGGCATCACTCACAACCTTTAACTCATCAGTTGGAAGAGGGACAGGTGCATCGAAGATCACCTCTTCAACTGACACTCTGACTTCATCATTAGCCATTTGTTGGTGGTGTACAGTTGATCCCAAGTTGTGGACAGTCCCTTTAGCAACTAACTGTCTATGACCATCACGATCCTCCAAATACGTGATGACAAGCTTGCTCGATCGTCCAACAATGCAGCTCCTCTAGTGCTCTCGCTGCTGCATAGGTGCAGCTGAAGGTGTCAAGGGATCCACACTGGTCTCTGGCCGAGAGCTCAGGAGGAACTTCATTTTCTCCATCTCCTCCTTCATCTTTCTCATCTCAGATTGAAACATCCTCAATGCAGCATCTTTCGCCGTTGATTCCTCACTTAATTTGGCAAGCGTCTGATCCGTCTCCTCCCGGGTAACCATATTTTGTCTATGGCGTTTGGATTTACCAAAGTATTGCTTTAGGCCTACCCGTCCTCCAATCCCCCTTACACGCCCCGAGTGATCTGGTTTTCCGGTCGCAGCGGTCAGAACATCATTCCTCCCGTATGTAAGATCTTCCTGTAAGATACAGATAACGAGAAGCTTAGTGATGAAACATGTTTAGTAAGTAAAAAATAAGAGTAAATACCCTTTTTGGTCCCTGGAAAAACACATTTGACCCTTTTTCGTCCCTGAGTAAAAAAAATGTCATTTTGGTCCTTTTTAGGGACTAAAAATGACCTTTTTGGGAATTTCTGAGGGATTAAAATATGCAAAAAAATTGATCAAAAGGACTAAAAGGGACCTTATTTTTCCATTTTAGGGACTAAAAGTGACTTTTTTTTTCAGGGACCAAAAAGGGCATCCGTGTTTTTTCCAGGGACCAAAAAGGGTATTTACTTCAATATCGATACTTACAATTCGTTCAGCAACCACACGAGTTTTTTCACTCGTGTAGGTGCCGCTTGGCTTTTGCCGAATATACAACCACAGCTCCTCGCGACGTATTGGAGATGGCGGCTGGTCAACTACCGTAGAAGGATTGGATTCAGCTTCATCTTCCAATCTCTTCCGTTTGGCTGCCATCAAATCTTTTTCGACCTTTTCATATCCGCCGCGAGAAGCCCTGTGTGGGCAATCATTCTTTCTCCCAATCTCCTGATATTTTTCCCTTATTTTCTATGAATCAGGATTGAAAACAACTATATATCAATTATGAATTCCAGCCATGTCACTAACAGAAATTAGAGAACTTCGCTTGATATGAATGTCAAACATTAGTCAAATTCACTTCATCAAGTTTCAACATTTTACTTAAGGAAGATGTAGCATTGTAGAAGAAATTGGGAAAACCAAAGGAAAGGGAGTTGCGAAATGCCGCCAACTCGGCCAATTCATTCATTCATCATAAATGGTTCCTACACATATTAGAATAACTAACTAACTACTTGCACCGAAACCATTACACGCTTAACATACTTACTAACTAACAAAGAACGTCTAACCATGGCCATTACACGTTTACATATCGACTTGCATGGAACTAGGACATGCTCCTCTCATGCAGGACAAAGTCAGCAAATGTATACTTCTATTCACACACCAAACCATTTAACTAACAGGATTAGATGTACACAATAACATTCACATATCCGCACAGGTTAATAAGCAAACAAAAGTGAAAACAAAACTAAATATAAACTCACCAGAGCTTCAGGAGTGGTCCGCTTCTAAATAAATTTTTGCCAAGTTTGTTCATCAATAAATTTGTACTTGTCCCAAGGTTTATGGTCAGGCTGAACCTCGGCAAAAATATAAGTGTTAGCCAGAAAGGTCTTAAACTTCCTGAACCGCTCAGCACAATAAGACAATGTTGAGTCTTTCAACTTCTCAGAATCAGGGACGGTGAATGTAAGCTGGATAGTGTCCCACATAGGATCCTTTATTGTTTTTTGGTCCACATTTTTCCACTCATCTCGTCAAAATGCTAACCTTGCTGCGTACTAGAGCGCCGACAAAACTAGTATATGTGCTTTTATTAGGACCGACAAAGTTGCAAATTTTCATCAAAAAGAATCTCGAGCTTCGTCCCGAATTCCGACTAAGGGATACTTCCATCATTCGTGCGCCGCTTCTACCACGGCGTGCGCGCCGAGGAGGCTCAATGTGAGATGAAGAGGGTTCGTTCGTCCGACCTCACCGGTCAAACCAATATCTCGTAGTTTCAGAGCACGAGTGGAATCGTTTTCACCGTTCATTTTCAAGACAAGTAAGAGAGGAATGCCCGAGAAAATGAGGGAGTAACAGAGGCTAACCAGACGCGGGCAGGAAGAGAGGTAATGCAACAAGAAGGGTTTCGCAACGTTAACAGGGGTTCTTCAGTGAGAGTGACAAAAGCTTCTGCGCGAAGTAACGTTTATTTGGCGCTTCATTTTTAAGACCGGACAAATACCTATATACGGTCTTAAAAGATAACCTTTAAGACCGGTCTTTCTATATGTCTGGTCTTAAAATTAATTAATTTTTTATTCAAATTTAGTACCGGCCAAATTTTTTGTCCGGTCTTAAAAGTCTAACTTTTAAGACCTGGCCATTCTCAGAACTATGGTCTTAACATTTATTAATTTTTTATTTAAACTTTAGTACGGACAAATTTTAAGTCCTAGGTCTTAAAAGTCAAAGTTTTAAGACCGGCTATTATATATGTTCGGTCTTAAAACTTTAATACCTTTATATTTATATTTTTACCGTATTATTTTGGAGTGTAGAAAATATAAGTCTCGCTTTGATGAGATTTCTCCATAAAAGTAATTGATATTTCAATTTTTTTATTAACATTTTTAAGACCGGTTGTTATTTTAACAGGTCTGGATAAGATCTATGAAAAATTGATCAGAATAAGAAGTTCTTTATATTTACAAATTTGCCACCGGTCACAGCTTTAGGACCGGTCGATACTTAGTCCGGGTCTTAATGAGGCGTCCTTCATTTGTGTAGAAGTTCTTTTTATTTACAAAACTGTCACCGGTCACACCATTAAGACCGGTGCTTCGATTATCCTCTCTAAATGAGGCGGTCTTATAGCCCTTTATTGTATAAGAAGTTCTTTTTATTTACAAAACTGCCACCGGTCACACCTTTAAGACCGGGGAGTCGATGATCCGCTCTAAATGATACGGTCTTAAATCCCTTTTTTTGCACTAGTATATATATATATATATATATATATATATATATATATATATATATATAGCACTAATGAGTAATGAATAGACACACATACCACAGTAATAATACTATTGATAGGTGCAAAAGGATGTGGGTCCCTATTGATAAAAAAATAATGAATCAATAAATGTAGAATACAAAATAAAAGGATAAGAGGAATATTGTGGATATAGAGAAAACTAATATACACACATACCCACGTTTATATAAAAAAAAAAAAAAAAAAAAAAAAAAAACCATTCACAGTGATAATATACATAATCACACCCACTGGAATGGTAGGTGAGATTTGGGTAATTTATTTTCCTATCACTAGTCGAACTTGCCTTAGTGAGGATGAACCAAAAATAAGAAATAGATAAATAGTTAATAGGACAATGGGCTCAACTCAACAGTAGATAGGAATGGAGAGAAGGGTTTTAACTTTTGAATGATATGTACACACACATTCATAAAAAATAAAATAAAAATAAATAAAAAAATAAAAACTTTCCAAAACCTGACAATGGGGGATGTATATTACCCACGCAATGATAGAAAATAACTATAAAAGAAATACCCATCACACCAAAAACGAAAACAAGAAGTGGATTAGGAGAATCAAGTTTGAAGCCATGAATTTATGATTAGGTGCAAATAGTGCGGTGATGGTGTGGGGAAACAAAAGATAAGACAAGATGTGACACACTATGCAGTAAAAAACTAAAAAGTAAAGAAATGAAGGGAATAGGTGTGAAATCTGAAAATACTGATAAGACATTGCATGTGCACAGAAAAGAAATGAAACAGGGGCGACTAGCTGGAGAGAATGGAACAGGAGCAGAGTACCTAAACCAAGAGTGAGTATGCGGCGCTGAAGTGTCCTGGTGGAGGAGTAGTGGAGGGTTTATAAAGGTAGGGTTTGGGTTTGGCTCATCTTAGAAATATTATTTTATTGTTTTTTGTTTCCTCAAAAAAATAATATTTATTTATTGTTTCTCTCTCCTTCTCTCTCTTATTTATTTAGATATGGATTAGATTATTTCATGAAAATATTTCTTTTATATATTCTTCTTTTCCTTATTATTCTTATCAATATCATTTATCATTGTTAATTAATCAACTTTTTTTAAAAAAAAACTGATAATGTATTTATTTATTATTGTTTTCAACTCTTAATTTTATACTTCTAAATCTTTCCTAAGCTCATATTACTTAATAAATCATATCTTAATAACACTTATTTACTATTAGAAAAATTGGGATGTTACACTTACCTTCTTATTGAACAAAGTTATAGAGATGCAAATTAGAAAAAATTCAAGAAGATCTGGAAATGGGATGGGGTGGAGCGAATCAGAGTATTCTTATGGAGGGTTATGCTTAATACATTACCCACAAATCAGTGGCGGAGTTCCTGGTCGCAAGTTTCAGCGCATTGTGGTTCTTGTCATAATAGAGTAGAGGATGTATTACATATTTTGAGAGATTGTCCTTATGCCAAATCTTTATGGCTGGAGTTGTTGCAGTGGAGGCATACTCCAAAGTTTTTCCGTGTTGGGTTGAAAGATTGGGTGTTTATGAATATGAATGAGTAGCTGGGAAGAATTAGTGATTTTAATTGGGGCATCATCTTTGGGGTGGCTATATGGTTGTTATGGCAATGGAGAAATCAGCTGATTTTTGAAGATAATTTTGTGAAACCGATGAACCCTGCATTGACGATGCTCCATGTATGGAGGAGATATTCTACAAGAACTTACCATTCTTCTGGAGTGGAGAATTCATCTGGGCCGAGGGTTATGCAGTGGAAAAAACCAGATTATGGCTGGTGGAAGATGAATGTGGATGGAGCAGTCAACTCACGTTCTTCCAAGGCAGGCTATGGTGGGATTCTGCGGGATGATCAAGGTTCGTGGGTAGTGGGATTCAACAAGCAGGTTGGTGTCTGTGACGCTTCGAACGCAGAACTCTGGGCTATATTGGAAGGTTTGGTCTTGTCTTGGGATGTGGGAATTAGAAAACTTATAGTAGAATCTGATGCTGCAGAAGCTGCAGGCTTATTTCAATCTGGGAATAGAGCTGGTGGAAATCTGCTTTGTGATAAAATTCAGGGACTGAAGAACAGGGACTGGGAGGTCATTTTCAGATATATTCACAGGGAGCTAAATTGTGTGGCTGACGCTTTAGCAAAAGAGGGTATTTCTAAGTCTTGTATTTTGCATGATTGTCCTATGTATTTAAGGACCTGGGTGTTGCAAGAGAGCTTGGGGTTATATACCCCACATCTGTAACTCTTTTTTAGGCGCTTAGCCTCCTCTGTTATATCAAAAAAAAAAAAAAAACTTCATACATGACTTGTAAAAAAAAAATACTTGATACATGAACCAATGAAGGTTGGCACAAGTGATAAGCG
The DNA here is from genome assembly GCA_025563575.1 of Acacia pycnantha. Taxonomy (NCBI): domain Eukaryota; kingdom Viridiplantae; phylum Streptophyta; class Magnoliopsida; order Fabales; family Fabaceae; genus Acacia; species Acacia pycnantha. The sequence goes on from JAMWYP010000152.1 coordinate 853,105, forward strand.
GTTTGTGTCGCTTAAGCAATATCTCGAATTTGAGCCGTGTGAATGTAGAAAAGCCCCGCTAGAAAACTCTCCCACCATAGCCATGTGTGCAACGCGGGTCGGATCCAGATTAGTCAAGGCGAAACTCTATATACCGGATGGGCAAAAAAAAATTACTTCATACATGAATGCTACTTTTTTTCAGGTGTCTGTAATATATATAACTCATGACTAACACAAGGGGAAAAAAACTTTGATTTGAATATGATACTTAAAGGCAGTTTTCATGTAAAAAAAAATCACTAAATGGGCGAGTTTTAACTTGTCTTATTATGGGCCTTTTTAGGAGGATTCAAAATAACTTAATTACACCAGGTTACGGTTTTTTTTTGTAATACCCTAAAATCTGACTTAGGGTAAATATCATAAATTTAGGAAATTATACCTATTGGGAATAGGTGAGTATGAGGTTTCAAATATTAAGTTATAATTATCTTATTTTCTAAGGTAATTTCTAATGAAATTAGAGTGAATTAAGGTGTTAAAATGCCCTAAATGAGCTTAGAGCCATAAAATACTGTGATAAATTCTAAAGGGCAGTAAAATAATTATTAAAAATTAGAAAGAATATTGTCCTTAATTTAGAAAATTTATTAAATTATTTTCTTTGGAAATAAAAGAAAGAAAAATTAAAAAGTATTCTGGGAATCATAATTGACCCCATGGTTTTTAATATTTTACATGGAGCATAAATTACCAATGTCAATCCAATAATTGTGAGATAATAATTAATCCTAATTAAGAAAATTTTCAACAATTAGTAAGTGATTAGATAAGTATTTAATGGCTAATTGATTGGAAAATGAATAAGGTGGTATATAAGGGTTTAATTAGCCAATGGGTTAATTATTAATTAAGGTAATTAAGGCATAATCTAAGTGATTAAAAAAAGAGTTGAAAAGTAAAAAACTTAGCCAAGAAGTAACCTTCATATTTTCGATAAAATAGAAAGAAAAGGAAGGAAAAGAGTATGTAGTGTGAATGCAAAAGTGGTTTAAAGAATATTCTAAGGAATATTCTATGAAAAAGCAAATAGGATAAATGACCATCGATAGAAATTAAGTCCTAACTCAAAATCCTTGGGATAGGTAGAAAACATCTGGATATATTAGGAATCAGTGAATTTTTATCCAGAAGTTGGTGTTTCCGGAAGTAAGTTCCGTAACCGAAGACGTTTATCCGAAAATGTTCGGCAGGCAACGGAATACCCTGAATGGAATCAAAAATTTAGTTAACCAAGATATTTCCAAAGAGGAAGAATAGACCTTCAGGGCTATGTTGCCGGATTTCTGAGATTTTCCAAGATTACGCGATTAGAACACCGAACAGGGACTTTATCGGTATAAAACTTCTTGAGGAAGTAAGTTACATCACCCTAGTTACATGGGATGACATAGGGGGACGAAATTTTTGGAGGAAAATGGAGGAAAATGAGTGATTCTCATGAGGCCACATCTACCTCCTTTTAACCGTTGATACGAAAGTAGATCCAAGGGTTAAGATCCATAGAAGTTGCCTATAAATAGCCTTCACATTCTCCTTCATTTCTCACCAATTCACAAGCCATTTTAGAGAGAAGTTAGAGAGAGAAGCTCTGGAGAAAGTTGTAGCGAAGTTCTAAGTAAGTTCTTCGGTCCCTAGTTTCAAGTTCTAGTTTTAGTTCGGTAGTTCTTGAAGTTCTAGGGTAGATGTTGTTTTGATCTTTAATCTTCCAATATATGTTAGATATCATGTTTTAGGGATAAATATGATATATATTCCGAAAATTAAGTTGGAGAAGGAGTTATGGAAAAATTTTGGAAGATTAGAGTCAAAGTAACGAAATTCTGGCGAAATTTCGCCGATTAGTCAAACTAGGGGTGTAATGTCCTTCCTTTTTACTTAACATAATGACTAATTAAGGGTTGATTGACCACTAAGTAATGCGTCATCACTTGCCAAAATATACAAAATAAATCAGAGTATGCAAAAATGAGCCCTAACGTGGCAATATACAATCATCCAACATATACCAAAAAGGCAAAAGCACTACTTTTAGCAGTGTAGCCTTCCGAGGTCTTCCCTGATGGAACCGCACGGGAACTATCACCTGAAAAATGTGGTAACCATCAATCCAACTTATTACGAATACTAATATGTGCTAGTGAGGTGCCAAGTGGAACAATTTATATAACAAAGTATTAAAAATATAATTCACCAATATACTCGACACAAATTTTCATGTAAACAATTATATATCAGAAATTATGTATCACAGTGTTCATTAACACAATTCCCAATATGCCTCCCACCAATCCAACCGAACCGCCTTATTTCCTCCGACTAGACCCATGGGCTAAGTTACATCCATGTTACTGGTTACTCAAAAGCTCACTGGTCATGTGATGAGATTCGGCCAAAATCTTCAGAGCACATGTCTCAGACCATGGGTCCTTTCCCCTCATTGAACTAGTGGGGTGTCGTAAGCCCTCATTGAACTAGTGGGCTAGTCCCTCATTGAATAGGTGGGACAATATAAAGCCAACCATCGTGCACCAATGGAGGCCTCACCACGTGGTGGAATAAACTACTCCATTTCTTCCCAATTCAACCCCATAATTATCATAATAAATAACTCAACAAGAATTTTCCAAGATTTACACATTATTTAAATAACTCTCATATACAAGTCTTAATATCAAAATTCTCAATCTTATACATATATAAAAATATGTATATATTTCACAATTCAAATCATAAGATTCCACAAGGCAATTTCTATTAAGATATTCATAATCATTTCACAAAATACTCACAAACAACATACTAATACACATAATAAGTGGAAAGTGGTTACCTCTCGCCGAAGCTAACTATTAGCACACTGCTCCTAATCCAAGAGCTCAGACACACTCCAAAAATAAATCTACCACAACCAATTTACTAACCATTAATAACTCTTTAAAACTCTATAAATTATAACTTATAATTAAAAATATAAAAATTTTAATAATAAAATATTTGGAATGCTTGAAGTTGACAAATTATGACGGACTGAAAAATTAGGGAGACCATTGTAACTATAAATTTTCCTTTCGATTGATTATTATTTAATAACTCCATTTTCTATTTATTATTATTTACTAATTCCCTCTATTATTTATTCTCTTTTTACTAATAATAATAACAATATCTATTTATTATTTATTTATTACTAAACAATAACCCCCTTCGTTAATTATATATGAGTGAAATAATATAGGAATTAGTTAGATTTGATCCCTTTATATAGGAGTTTATAAATACTAACAACATAAAATACATTTTATTATGATACATATATATATATAGATATAAAAACCAACTTTAATAGATACCTTTTATTTGTGTTTGTGTGTGTCCACATATATAATCTCAACTAACAGGAAAGATCACGTTTTCCTTTCTTTTCTTTTTATATGTATAGTTTATGTGTATATATCAGCAAGCCACGCCTATATATAAGTTTATGTGCATATATCAGCAAGCCACGCCTATATATATTCTATGTACAATAAGTCTCTGAGTTTTAACATGTAATACCCGCATATTTATTTATCTGAAATATTATATTTTGATAAATAAATGGGTTATTTCTCATAAGTGAAGTTATGATCGTAAGACTCGTGGAAATATAGTCTATTATTCTAAGTTAAATTCTGTAGGAAATCAGGGAATTTAAGGGCCAAAGTGCCAACCGACCAAAATGCCCTTGTAAAGGGTAATTAACTTAGAGAAATTATAAAAAATACCAGAAGGCAAGAAATGACCAAGTGAATTAGGAGAGTATATTATCTCTAATTATGGTAATTTAATAAATTATGAACTTGGAGAAATTGTATAAGAAGGTTCAAAAAGTAATAAAAAGACCATAATACCCTTGCAATTTCTAAAAATGCAAGAGGCTTGAAAATACCAATGTTAATACAAGAGTATGAAGGTAATGAGGCATTGTAATTAAGAAAATTATCAACAAGTGATAATAAAGTAATTAAGTAATATTGGGCTAATTACTTAAGTATAAACAAAGGAAATTAAGAGATAATTGTGTAAAGCTCGAAAATTTGGTGGTAATTGGCTTAAAATTAGTAAAAATATATTTACTAATTAATTGGAAATTTTGGAGAAAAATAGTTGAGTCTAGGTATTTTTAAAGCCTAAATGCAAGAATGGACCAATGGGAAAATTCTGAAAATTATGTAAAAATAATTATTTAATTAATTAAATAATTAATAAAAAAACGAAATTAAAAAAAAGGGGCAGAAAAAAAAGGAAAAAAAGAAAAAAATAATATTAATGATAAATAAAAGAAAACTTAATATATAAGTTTTATTATAATAATAATATAATTAATTAAAGTGATAAAGGGTGAATAGTAAAATGGAAATTAGAAACGGATCCTATCTGAGATCTAGGAATGGGATTCCCAAAGTCAAGGTAAAATATTAATCGTGGGTTTTTATCTTCCGTTAGACTCTTAAGTTAATTAGTCTGGCCGTTTGTGCTTTTTCCTAATAAGACGAAATAGGAAATTTGAGAAAAGGCCAGATAGCCAAGAGGACGAAAAGGTTATGTTGTGACATTTGGAAAAGAATTGGGAATTTTCATGAACATATTTGGATTCAGTGATTTTTTCTGAAGAGATTGATATCTCCGAAAACGAATTCCGACATCGGACGCGTTCGGACACGTTTTTCGAGGAAGACTCAATCTGAATATCGGAGGCCTATATGGAATCAAAATTTAGGTTAACTTGGACATTTCTACTAAGTGAGAATATGTTTTCAGAGTTATAAATCCAGAATTTTGAGATTTCTCCGAAATCACGCGAATCGGCACCGACGAGAAATCGCTTGAAAAGCTTCTGGAAGGTGACACGTGGCCACCTCCCATTGGCCAAGGCACTTGGATTTTCGGCCAAGTGTGAATGCAAAAGGGGAGGAAAGGGTTTTGAAAAGTTGCTTTGGACGGTCCGGATCGTTTTCATAAAGTTGATCCGACAGTACGAAATCCTTCCCCGTTTCTATAAATACCCCTTCCTCTTCATTTCTCACAATTCCAACAGCTCCAAACCGAAAATCTAGAGAGAGAGAGAGAAGGAGAAGGCCGGGAAAATCTGAGCGAAGCTCGGGTAAGTTTTCCTAGCATCGAGCTTTAAGCTTTCATAGTTCTTTCAATAGTTAGTAATGCTAGAGTAGTCTTTATTTTTATGATTGGATATCATATGGAGGGCTATTTTAGTCTTTATTTTCGAAAATCATGATGGCGTCGGTTCGGCAAAATTTTGGGAAGAAAATAGACTATGTAGGAAGCGTGGCGAAATTCCGCCAAGTAGGGGGTATAGGGGCAAAATGGTTCGTTGACGGTATTCTCGCACGTTTTACTTTAAAAACGGTCGCTTTGACAAAAAAAACGCCGAAACGTCTGTCAGACGGCAGAACGACTGACAGAAATCGTGAGTTTCGACGTTCTATAAGAGTAATATCACTTTTATTAGTGATTTGGTACTATATCTCGGCATTTTGGGTAAAAATTACCATTTTGCCCTATACCCCTAATTGGCGGAATTTCGCAAAGATTTTCATTTACTCGACAAATTTTCTTCCCGAAATTTTGCCAGAACTTCGACGCCATTTTGATTTTCGAAAATAAAGACTAAAATAGCCCTCCCATATGATACCCAATCATACTTGAAAATTTAAAGGCTATTCTAGCATTATAACACCGACTTCAGTGAAAGAACTACGAAGACTTCTTCTTTGGGGACTCGATCCCTACCATGTTTCTACCTCGTCAGCATATATTTCAATGCAATGAGGCCTAAAAACAATAGTAGGAATCTCACTCCCTACTTGCTAAATCTATCTAACAATTCTACTAACTACCGAACTAAAGACCAAAGACCGAAGGACTTACCCGTTGAAGACTTCGCAGATTTTCCTGTAGCTTCTCTCTCTTCTTTCTCCTCTAGATTCAAAAATCTCAAGAGGAAATGGTGTGAAATACCAAAGGAGGGTGGGGTATTTATAGAAACTGGGGTAGGGTTTTCGTAGTCGGATCAACTTTGTGAGGAAGCGATCTCGGGCCGTCCAAAGCAACTTTTCAAAAACCCTCTTTTTCCTTCTTCCCTTCACACTTGGCCGAAATTCAGGCCCAAAAATAAAGGGTTTGGCCAATGGGAGGTGGCCATGTGTCACCTTCCGTAAGATTTCAGATCGATTTCTTCGATCGGCATTCTGATTCGCGTGATTTCGAGAAATCTCAAAATTCTGGATTCATATCTCTGAAAACATATTCTCACTTAGTAGAAATGTCCAATTTAACCTATATTTTGATTCCATATAGGGCTCCAACAGTCCAGTTGAGTCTTTCTCGAAAAACGTGTCCGAACAAGTCCGGTTTCAGAATGCATTTTTGAAATCTCCAATCTCTTGGAAATAATTCACTGATTCCAAATATGTCCCTATAAATTCAAACTCATTCCTAGATGTTGAGTTAAAATTTATTTTCTTCATATCCAAAAATATGCCTATCTGCATTTTTCTCTATTTCGTCTTATTAGGAAAATGCGCTAACGGCCTCGGAATTAACTTCCGGAAGAGTCTAACGGAAGATAAAATCCCACTGATCAATATTTTACCTTGAATTTGGAAATTCTATTCCTAGATCTCTAGATAGGATCCGTTTCCTAATTTTAGATTACTATTCACTATTTTTACTTTAATTAATTATAATATTAAAATATTACAACTTGCATATTACATTGATTAAAATTCTTATCTTCTTCCATTTCTAAGATTTTGTCCAGCCAAAAATCTGTAGCGAAGCTCTGGGTAAGTTTTCCAGTACCGAGCTTTAAGCTTTCATAGTTCTTTCAATAGTTAGTAATGCTAGAGTAGTCTTTATTTTTATGATTGGATATCATATGGGAGGGCTATTTTAGTCTTTATTTTCGAAAATCATGATGGCGTCGAAGTTCTGGCAAAATTTTGGGAAGAAAATAGACTATGTAGTGGAAGCGCTGACGAAATTCCGCCAAGTAGGGGTATAGGGGCAAAATGGTAATTTTTACCTAAAATGCCAGTTATTGTGTCAAATCACTAATGAAAGTGATATTACTCTTATAGGACGTCAGAAATCCTAATTTGCTGCCGTTACGCTGTCCAACGTGCCGCTGTCGGACAAACCACTGTTTTTCCGTCAAACATAAGAGATATCTTTCTGTGTTATGTTTGAATGAGTATGCTCATAGTTGGAGGGCATGTAGTACGAGTGAGCTCTGAGACGGAGATGTCACTTTATCGTTTTACGTAATTACCTATGAGAACAATAGGGAATTTATTATCAATACTATGTTACACTATGGTTATTGTTTGAATGAGAATCAGTTACTCTTTCACTCCATTGCTCTACTCTGATTGAAAAAAAAAAAAATTCGCTTTAGAAAATGGGATGTTACACTTTATGGTATCAGAGCCAGTATATGCTGATGGAAAATTCGACTCATGATCGGGGTTCTCCATGTGTGATCTGCGGACGAAGCATTGGCTCTTACTCCTGAGATGGCCTGTAGCCGGCTAGCCACCGGATGGGTTGCATGCGTCGTGAGGCGGTGCGTAAAACTGGCGGCTGAAGTATCTTATGTTGTCACGGCGGGAAATCGCCACTGAGACATTTTGGTATCAGAGCTAGTATAAGCTGATGGCAAATTCGACTCATGATCGGGGGTTCTCACAGTGTGATCTGTGACGAAGCATTGGCTCTTACCCCGACATTCGCACAGCAGCCAGCGGATAGGTTGCATCCGTCGTGAGGCGGTGCGTAAAACTAGCGGCTGAGGTATCTTATGTTGTCACGGCGTATTGGCGCCACGGAGACATTTTTGGTATCAGAGCCAGTATATGCTGATGGCAAATTCGACTCATGATCGGGGGTTCTCACAGTGTGATCTGTGACGAAGCATTGGCTCTACCCCGACATGGCCTGCCGCCAGCCACCGGATGGGTTGCATGCGTCGTGAGGCGGTGCATAAAACTAGCGGCTGAGGTATCTTATGTTGTCACGGCGTATTGGCGCCACGGAGACATTTTGGTATCAAGCGTATAAGCCGATGGCAAGTCCGACTCATGATCGGGGTTCTCACAGTGTGATGCGTGACGAAGCATTGGCTCTTACCCGACATGGCTGCCCGCCTAGCCACCGGATAGGTTGCATCCGTCGTGAGGCGGTGCGTAAAACTAGCGGCGAGGTATCTTATGTTGTCACTGCGTATTGGCGCCACTCGGAGACATTTTGGTATCGAGCCAAGATATGCGATGGCAAATTCGACTCATGATCGGGGTTCTCACAGTGTGATCGTGACGAAGCATTGGCTCTTACCCGACATGGCCTGCCGGCTAGCCACCGGATAGGTTGCATCCGTCGTGAGGCGGTGCGTAAAACTAGCGGCTGAGGTATCTTATGTTGTCACGGCGTATTGGCGCCACATAGACATTTATGGTATCAGAGCGTGATATGCGATGGCAAATTCGACTCATGATCGGGGTTCTCACAAGCAGATACGTGACGAAGCATTGGCTCTACCAGACATGGCTCACTTAACTAGCCACCGGATGGGTTGCAGCTGTATCAATACTATGTTACACTATGGTTATTGTTTGAATGAGAATCAGTTACTCTTTCGCTCCATTGCTCTACTCTGATTGAAAAAAAAAAAATTCCTCTTTAGAAAATGGGATGTTACACTTTATGGTATCAGAGCCAGTATATGCTGATGGCAAATTCGACTCATGATCGGGGGTTCTCACAGTGTGATCTGTGACGAAGCATTGGCTCTTACCCCGACATGGCCTGCCGGCTAGCCACCGGATGGGTTGCATGCGTCGTGAGGCGGTGCGTAAAACTGGCGGCTGAGGTATCTTATGTTGTCACGGCGGGAAATCGCCACTGAGACATTTTGGTATCAAAGCAGTTCTTTCTGGCAAGTATTTAACTATGTTACCACGAACAGTTTGGTGCCGAAGGCAAGGCTAGTTTATGTGGGTGTGCCAATCAGTCGCCGTATAAGTCGGTGAGGCCCCCATGGTAGACACTTACCTGGCCAATCTGTTCGGATAACGGAGTTAGGTTCTCAAGCCTTTTAAACTTTGAGCACGTTTTGAAAATGAGTACTGATATGACCCTGGTGTGTAGTGATGGACAGAAACGAAAATTCTTATACCTTCTATTCCGTAATAATAAGACGTAACGCTCGTAGATCCGTAGTTCCAGAGACGGCGGAACGAAGACGAAACCCTGATATTTCTGATGACCCCAAACCAAAATATGATTGTGACCCAATATGCTACCCGGAGTCATTGACTAGAATGCCTTTAGAGCCGGAGAAACCTGTTGGCTCATATCATTCATCTGATGACAACAACGTGGGGATATACGAAATAACCACTGGTCATAAACCAGCTGGGTGATGTAATATACGTTAGTATGTACATTACATCTAATATGAAAACATATATATGTTTTGATGCCATGTGTTGTGTTATTTTCTGACACTTGTCCGTTATTTGACCAAAGGAAAGGTTAAAACATGGCCATCATAAGAGGGCAGTGCTCCAAGAAGTAGGGGCGGGGCGAGGCCGAGGCCGAGGTAGACTAGGAGGCAGACAGCCTCAAATAGACGCGATACCCGAACAAAATCTTATACCAAACCAACCTGAACAAAACGAGATCCAGGAGATGAGGAGAACTCTACAGAGCAGAGCTCTCATTAACGCGCTCGTAGAGAGACAGAACCAACAAGATCTGGAAGCTGAAAGGCAACTAGCAGAACGAAGGGCGGAGGAAGAAAGAAGACATGCTGAAGAAGAAAGACAAAATGCCGAGGATGAATTAAATGATGATAAGGATGAGGAAAACGCTGAAGAAGATGAGGAAGAGAGAAAAACACTCAATACTGGGTTAACCAGTTTTGTAAGCTGAAGCCGCCAACTTTTCGAGGAAAGCTATACATGGCAGAGGATTGGCTGAAGCGATTAGAGAAGGTGTTCAAGGTGATAGACTGCCCAGAGGATCGCAAAGCGTAACTAGCAATCTACCAGCTCGAAGGAGATGCAGCACTGGGTGGGAAGTCACAGAAAGCAACCTGCGGACCCAATACTATCCCGTGACATGGGAGAAATTTCTAGAGAAATTTCATGACCAATACTTTCCTCCTTCGGTGCAAATGAATAAGGAGTCGAACTTCTCCACATCCGACAGAGATATGAGGAATCTTTCGACGAGTACTATGCTCGATTCATTAATCTCTCCCGATACTCCCCACACCTGAGGAAGGGCAACGATGAAAGAAGTATGGTGAACATACTGATTGACGGGCTAAAATATGAAATCGGTGAAAGACTTATGTCCCAGCGATTCCAGAATTTGACAAGCGCTGTAGAAACTTGTCGGATGACTGAGCGTAATCTGAAAGGATTCCAGAGATCCAGAAACTTCAACAACAACAATAACAATGCAGGACGTGGTAGCTTTAGAAACGGGAACTCCTCACGAAAGAGGAAGGTGCCTTGGGACAACTCTAGTGGTGGAAACAAGAGGCCAGTCCAAACTGAGCAACAGAACAATCCCAGGATGGCAGAATCTCAGTCTTGTCCAAAGTGCAAGAAGTACCATCCAGGAGTCAACTGCGATGGGAAACGAATCTGCTATAAATGTCAGAAGCCGGGACACATCACCTGGAATTGCCCTGAGAAGGCTGCTGAGACAAGACTACAGAACTCAGGACGAATCTTTGCGCTAACCAATATGGAGGCTGGCGAATCCTCAGGAAAGGACCGAGATACTATCGAATAGTACAAGTCCATGTTGGTTGTGAACCGACTCGGGTGTTAGACCAATCGATTTCTTTTGATACTTGTACGGATCCTTTTGGGATGCATACTTATGTAGTAGCTACACCATTAGGTGTAAGCTTTTAGCTTGTAAAGCATGTTTTGAACCAAGTTGTGGGTTAATATAAATCTTCTTACTACTTCATAGCGTCAATAACATTCTCAATGGTGTTAAGCTAACAGGTGATGTAGAAAGTAAGTAACAAGCGGATAGAGGCTCGTTTAAGGTCACCGACTCGGATGGAAGCTCGTCTAGGGGCACCGACTCGGATAGAGATTCTGTTAGGGTCACCAATTATACATAGCGGATAGAGACATCGTTTAGGGTCACCAATTATACATGCTGCTCTACACTTAAGTTGCTCAACGGAATTGCCGGAGCAGAAATTTTCTAGACCAGATATGATCAATCACATTTCATAGTTTGAACAAGACAAAAAGGAACGTTAGAGTCTTTTGGTGATTGTGATGATCGTATATCCTTCGAAGCCGGTGTCAATAAAGCACCTCAAGGGCGAATGTATAGTTTGCATTACGTGAGATCATTTCGTGAGATCATTTCGGGAGATCATCCAAGGATTCATTGGAAACAAACTAGTCAGCCTTATTTCCAAATATGATTAGACTTCCATAACAATTTCCATATTTCTTAAGTTATATTCGACCGTGATCATGTCATTAAGTAGGAGATATCTTATGTTGTCATGGTGTGTGGGAACCATGAGGACATTTTTGGTATCCATTTTGGTATTTGTAGAGTTAACCGCGGTGTGTGGGAACCATGGGGAAACATTATATATCAAAGTACGAAATGATAAGATCTTTGTGGACAAACCAAGGCGAATTCCCGATCACCAAGAAGGGCGGCTGACAGACGAAGTGAAGATCCGACACGTATAGTCCAAAATCCAAGTAGGATGGGTTTTAGTTAGTACAAAGTTGAGATGTTAGAGTACAAATTTCGAGGACGAAATTTTGTTTAGGGGGAGAAATGTAATACCGCATATTTATTTATCGAAATATTATATTTTGATAAATAAATGGGTTATTTCTCATAAGTGAAGTTATGATCGTAAGACTCGTGGAAATATAGTCTATTATTCTAAGTTAAATTCTGTAGGAAATCAGGGAATTTAAGGGCCAAAGTGCCAAACTGACCAAAATGCCCCTGTAAAGGGTAATTAACTTAGAGAAATTATAAAAAATACCAGAAGGCAGTAAAATGACCAAGTGAATTAGGAGAGTATATTATCTCTAATTATGGTAATTTAATAAATTATGAACTTGGAGAAATTGTATAAGAAGGTTCAAAAAGTAATAAAAAGACCATAATACCCTTGCAATTTCTAAAAATGCAAGAGGCTTGAAAATACCAATGTTAATACAAGAGTATGAAGGTAATGAGGCATTGTAATTAAGAAAATTATCAACAAGTGATAATAAAGTAATTAAGTAATATTGGGCTAATTACTTAAGTATAAACAAAGGAAATTAAGAGATAATTGTGTAAAGCTCGAAAATTTGGTGGTAATTGGCTTAAAATTAGTAAAAATATATTTACTAATTAATTAGAAATTTTGGAGAAAAATAGTTGAGTCTAGGTATTTTTAAAGCCTAAATGCAAGAATGGACCAATGGGAAAATTCTGTAAAAATTATGTAAAAATAATTATTTAATTAATTAAATAATTAATTAAATAATTAATAAAAAAACGAAATAAAAAAAAGGGGGGCAAAAAAAAAAGAAAAAGAAAAAAATAATATTAATGATAAATAAAAGAAAACTTAATATATAAGTTTTATTATAATAATAATATAATTAATTAAAGTGATAAAGGGTGAATAGTAAAATGAAAATTAGGAAACGGATCCTATCTGGAGATCTAGGAATGGGATTCCCAAAGTCAAGGTAAAATATTAATCAGTGGTTTTTATCTTCCGTTAGACTCTTGCGGAAGTTAATTCTGAAGCCGTTTGTGCTTTTTCCTAATAAGACGAAATAGGAAATTCTGAGAAAAGGCCAGATAGCCAAGAGGACGAAAAGGTTATGTTGTGACATTTGGAAAAGAATTGGGAATTTTCATGAACATATTTGGATTCAGTGATTTTTTCTGAAGAGATTGATGTTTCTGAAAACAAGTTTCGACACCCGGACGCGTTTGGACACGTTTTTCGAGGAAGACTCAACTGGAATACTGGAGGCCTATATGGAATCAAAATTTAGGTTAACTTGGACATTTCTACTAAGTGAGAATATGTTTTCAGAGTTATAAATCCAGAATTTTGAGATTTCTCCGAAATCACGCGAATCGGGTACCGATCCGGGGAAAATCTGTAGCGAAGCTCTGGGTAAGTTTTTCGGTACCGAGCTTTAAGCTTTCATAGTTCTTTCAATAGTTAGTAATGCTAGAGTAGTCTTTATTTTTATGATTGGATATCATATGGGAGGGCTATTTTAGTCTTTATTTTCGAAAATCATGATGGCATCGAAGTTCTGGCAAAATTTTGGGAAGAAAATAGACTATGTAGCGGAAGCGCTGACGAAATTCCGCCAAGTAGGGGTATAGGGGCAAAATGGTAATTTTTACCTAAAATGCCAGTTATTGTGTCAAATCACTAATGAAAGTGATATTACTCTTATAGGACGTCAGAAATCCTAATTTGCTGCCGTTACGCTGTCCAACGTGCCGCTGTCGGACAAACCACTGTTTTCCGTCAGAAAGTACAGTTTCCGCCAGAAACATTTACGTACATCAACGAAGGTACGTTCGCGTACTGTAACACTAATCTAGTGCTGCTCATATACATATATGTGATAGGTACATTCACGGATAGAGATTCGTTAGGGGTCACCGAGATACATTCACTGTTAGAGACTCGTTCGGGGTTACCGATTATACATACGGTTCACACGGGTTATAGAGATATTAATACCGTTAGAGTTTTCCTAGCGCCGAGGACACGACCGATCATCGTGGCACTTGGTTTTTGTGCGAGCTATTATTGTGTAGGACTTATACATACTGCTTTAACGCTTATGTTCTCTCGTGTCACAATCATGCAATCATGCATCTGCTATATGCATAAGAGATATCTTCTTGTTATGTTTTGAATATCTGTCATCCGTATACTGTTTTATTTGAGCATAAGGTTAACCGTTACCTGAGATTCAATTCGATAAATTGAATCTCAGCTATAGCTTCAGGGTCAGGAGGACCACGGATCGGAGATCGAGGCAAGCTGCACGAGTATGCTCATAGTTGGAGGGCATGTAGTACGAGTGAGCTCTGAGACGGAGATGTCACTTTATCGTTTTACGTAATTACCTATGAGAACAATAGGGTGCTGTATCAATACTATGTTACACTATGGTTATTGTTTGAATGAGAATCAGTTACTCTTTCGCTCCATTGCTCTACTCTGATTGAAAAAAAAAAAAAAATTCCGCTTTAGAAAATGGGATGTTACATAACACAAAACAGTAAAGCTTAGTCTCTTGAAGTTAATATATATATAAAATTAATCCAAGATAGCATCTTTCTCTTTCTTTTCAAATGCAACGTGATATATTTTGTCAGCAACCGTATTTACATATACAAGTCAAAGCCTTATATTCTTTCTTTCCAAGTCCAACGGTACACACACACTATATATATATATATATATATAACTTAACAACAAAAATAAACCAGGTTTCCCTCTCTCTTTGTGTGTGTGTGTATATATATACTATAAATGAGTATTATATAATTAAATTATATAAACGAGTATTTTATATAATTTAATTATGGGTACACATTAGGAATAAACCCATTTTGACTTTAAGATCTATATATATATATATATATATATATATATATACGTATTTTATGCAGGGCTATAATCATACTTTTCATGACTGCAAGCTTATATATATATTCCAAATGCAATATATTAATCCATTAGCAAGTTTCCTATTTGCTTTCCTGTGCAGCGATGGATAATAACATGGCTTTATATACCTATATAGTTGTGCAGCAAACAATATGACAGCGAGTTATATACCTATCCGCAAGCTTTTCATATGCATCGCTATATATATAGACAGCGTTAATACATCCATATTAACCCAACCAGTTTGGTTCCATACGCAGTTATACTTATATATATATATATAGCAGCAAACAGGAAAGTTCGGTCCTGTTTCTTTCTTTCCAAATACTACAGTGACATATATATATTCACAATTATGATAGCAAGTCTCCATACGCAGCCGTGTATATCAATAAAATAGCAAGTTTTGGGTTCTCTAAATATATATACATATATACTAACAAGCAAACAAGACTTACGTTGGAAAGGTTTGGGATTAACTCTAACTCTGAGTGCTTCTCACCGCCCCTGTTTTCTGAACTTAATGCAGAGCAAGAATGGATGAACTCACCCTCTCTTCCTCAGTTGTCTCTCTTTCTCGTTTTCGGTCTTAACTCTAGCTGAAACAATATGGATGAATGGAAGCCAAGAAGCAGGGATATATAAGGACCTAAGGGTCCAGTCTAAGGGGAATATGCCAACGGTAAAGCATCAAGGTCGAGATGCATGGGGTTGAGTTGTCGCTGTTGTGGGAAGCATGCCGTTGCTGGTTTACATGATCTCACTCTGTGATGTTACATTTCTCCTCCCGTTCAATAAATTTCGTCGTCGAAATTTGAACCTATAACTTCGAGACATTATTTTAGACATCCAGTCTACTCTTTTCTTATGCATGCTTACCTAGCATGCACTCTAGTATTCAGACAATTATCTTATTCATCTTGTACCCAGGCATAGTATTCAAAAACAGGATCTACTGATCCATTCTCACAGGCTCACAGCGCTTGGTTACACAGACCTTGCTGTCTGACTCATTTTGCCTATTGGCTTATCACATACTAACCTTCCAGCACATTCTATTGTCATAACACTGGATTTCTAGCCCTACTACCCAGGGAGTTATCGTCAACTTAGGTATCTTATCAATCACCTGGTACATATCGAAATGTTTTGTCAGCCTCAAGTTGTACTCTAAACATATTTGTCTAAAGTCACCATGCCAATCAACATTCCACACAGTGCTAAGCATCACAGGTCTTATGGCCCGGGGACACCGTACCGTGCAAATTTGCACACCGGGTCTTACCGTCTCGAGCCTCTGCTCGTCTATTCCGTGTTTGAGCTTCCTTAACTTAAGCCCTCAGACCACTTTTCTCTTGCTTAGCACACTGGAAATTCTCATCTGACCTATCCGGTTCAAATCTCCAGACCATTCTATCAGTTTCTATTCCGGTATAATTATCACCAATTGCACCGCCTTTCGTTTCAACTATGCTGTCTCATTTTCAAATTTTCACACATTGAAAATTTTCTGTGGTCGTAATACATTTTTATAATTGTACAAAACAATATGCTTTTCCAATAAACCATAATCGTTGCCAGCTCAATTTCGAGAAAATAGATTCTTTACCGGCCCAAATTCAAGAAACACATTTTCTGCCGGTTTAACACACAATGAAATAATTCATTTCACAAAATTCAACAACTAAGAGGCACACGCCACCACTTCACCCTGCCTCACAAGGACGTATCCCAATCCTTTCATACAAACCATCAAAGTGACAACGCGCCTACCCCGATGTGGGAGAATTTCCACCCCTACATAAGGGACCTAGTGTCCACATTAGCATATCTAATAAAGGCTCTCCACCGCTTTCCCAGTCAAGCCATTCCATAGTCACGGCCACTACAGTGCACCGCTTTCCCAGCTGACCAATTCCTAATCACGATTAGTGCCGGCCTAACACAAAGAAATACACGCCCCTTTAAGGTAGAACTACTCAGATTAGGAATATTCACCATTGGTGCGAGTGTTAACCTCTCATATCCCATTAAACAAATTTTCAATTCAAATGAGCTTTATAACATGCCAGCGATTTCAAACATTTTTGAACATATCTGACAAGATCCAATAAACTGAGTATTTCTATAACAGTTTCTAGCCTCTTCCAGTTTCGTAGTACTGCTTCTACCACAAACACGATTCACAATTCAATTTCAAACCTGGGTTCCATCAGAACCCTATCTATGAGACAACATAGTTCAAAAACAACCACTTCAAAATGGTTTAAAATTCCATGGAAAATATTTCTTTTAAAACTTCAGTTCAGAAAATTCAATCTCAAAAATTCACAATATAGCAGGTGCATTGGCAACTCAAAATTCAATTTTCAAATATACCAAGAACCAAACAACTGACATAGAAGGTCATCAAATCCAATTACATCTCAAACTCTATCTTTAGCTATTCGAGCCATCCATAAGACACTCCGTTCATTCCATTCCATTTGTCTGGTAATTCCAGAAATAATGCTTGTAACTCTCAGGCTTGCAACTTTCCCGGGACACTATTTGGTATTCTTGGTCTAGTAATTGTAGGCTTTTGCCAGCCTATGAACATACTAGTCATATAGAACTTAAGGCCTCTTATTGAACACATATCAAACTTAATGACTTGAAATCATACCAATTTAGTAAGTCTCATTGCCCACTGTATATTCATTTCACAATTTCACTCAATGATAACACACATATGACACTGTAGCACCCCATGGCAATGCATTTAATCACACAAGTTCATATGGGGTAACTTGATATGAACTTCCAATAATAATCCAGCTCCAGGCATAGTCTCAGATCCATTTTTTTCCCATATTGGGTATTCAACCCACATCTCAGGGGTCTATTAACTACTATCATATCTATAGTTATTGGTCTTGGTCATGAAACTATAACCTATAGTTACCAAGGTTCTAGCTACTCCTTGACTCCTCCAAGGAAGAAACTATTACTCATTCTTTCTAAGGGAAAAATCATGAGATTAAAAATCATCCCCTATTAGCTAATAACCTCCAAATACCTCATACACGTGGCTACCACACTCTAGTGCCTTAATTTATTCAGATCAATCAAATACCTAAAGAATCTCTCATTATCAAATCTGATTCTTAGGTTCATTAACCAAATACTGAAACCTTGACTATAGCCAATAAACACACTACGATCATAATGATTTATAGCTTACAACATTCAGGCACTATCCTCAAATAACCCCAAACAACAATAATTATTAGATTCACAATCCAAAACATTGTTTGGGCCAAGAAATCATATTGCCTCAATAATACTCAATATACAAAGTAAGATCATAATTCTCATTCCTAGTCTAAACCTCGAAACATTCAAATGTCCTTCTCATAACCAAAACACAATACACTAGGTTCTAATTCCCTTTCAGTCCTCAATATCACAAGGGCCTATTCTAACATTATTCTTTCATCTAATCGACAACCCTCAATCATACCCAAAGCATTGCTCAAAGCACCGCATCAATCAACACTTACAAGGTTCCTACTTTCAAGTACTAAAACCTTAGTACAACCTTAATCACATTTCGATCTAATCATCAATCAATATTCGCAGGATTCCTATTCTCATGTATTGGAACCTTAGTACAACCTCATTCACATTTTGACCTAGGCACTAGTTCAACTTAGATTAGATTCAAGCCTAATCTCAATCATTTCCTTATTCAATCTAACATCCTCACAGCATCTCTATGAATTACCATATGTTATACCTCAAAGTTCTAAGGCCTTAAATCAGAGAACCTTAAATTCCTATAATACTTCACAGGAGGTCACCCATCCCGAGATTTCTCATGTCTAAGCACAGTTAACCTCAAAGTCTTGATAGGATATAGGGATCATATCTTGACTTAACAATAAAAGCCCTAGGATTAACGACAGATTCTACATTCTGTGCCATCTCAGCTATCTTCAAAGCCCCCAACTTCCAGAGCCTAAACCCTCTTATTTTCTCTTTCATTATGAGATTAGATATAGCAGAATTCTCAGCACAATTTTCTACCATGGGCTTTAATGTTGGGTGAAGAGAAACAAGACTTACTTATCATAAATTTTCTGAGTATGTACTTTAATTTATGAACTTCTTGCTTTTGTTAAGAAGAAGGATTGAGTACAACTGCAAAATCTAAAAGGCCAGGAAGCTTGTCAAGAAAATCTCCTTTGTAGAAATGAAGCACCTGATTTGTTATAGAACGCAAATCTTGAATGACGGCCACTTTCCTTTTGAAGTCAGAGTCCTTCTGCACGGTGTTCTCGACCAAGTCACAGAAATCCTTCTTTAACATGATTTTGATATAACGTCCAGACAACACAACTTTTTCCAGAAATTTTCACTTTGTTAAGAGACTGAATTATGTCAATATTGTCATTCCTCGATGTGTGTCCCTCATCTAAGATTAGAATAGAAGGTACCTCAAGTAATATCTTTTAGCAAGATGTTGATGTGTGGCTAGTATCAGTATCACAGTCAATTGAAGAGAATTGTTTATATTCTAGGAAAAGAATACTCTTCTGCTTTACCCACTATTTTAAAGCTTCAAGTTTATTTAATCAATTCAAACTCAAGTAGATATTCTAACCTATTGTTAGAACCTATATTCTGATTTGACTTCTAAATTTTGAGCAGACAATTCAATTACCAAAATTTCTACCCTGATTCCAACTTGTCACTCAAAATTATCCAAGTATCAATTTATCTGGCTTCCTCAGAAATGCTAAGTATTGTCCCCTTGATATCCATTGCACCCTTTCTATGTAACGGACCACCACCGTCAAGGACTCAGTCAAAAACCTCTATCCCCAGAGCATTAATGTATCTTTGAATCGATGTAAAAGAGCCTATTTCTTTTGAGACATCGGTGTCTCAGGAGCATTTGGAGGTCGCTTAACGGCGAAGTGAGTCCTTCGTATGTGCACCATTCTCCCCACCTAAGGATGAAACCTACCCTAATAAGTAAATGATAAAGCAACACAATAAAACAACTAACCAAGGAAGGTATGTGAGAATATTGTATATTGCCACTATATGTAATGCATGCATGACTGTTATCAAAATCATATGCTCTGATACCAAATTGTAATGTCCTTCCTTTTTACTTAACATAATGACTAATTAAGGGTTGATTGACCACTAAGTAATGTGTAACATCCCAAATTTTTGGACCAGAAGGTTGGAAATAAAACTGAGATAAGAAGGCTTCTAGCCAGTAGAGTCCAAAAGTCTTAAGCTTATTATGAGGAAAAACTTAAGATAATTATTAAAATTATTTTGGACCTTGAAAATTTGGGAAGATTATGAAATATTATTTCGAGGATATAGAAATATTGTGGTGGATTTAATTATGGGAATTTTAGCCTGGATAAATGTTAAAATTAGTTATTGGAATTTAAGGCGTATTATCCTGTAAATTAAAGGCAATCTAGTTGGGAATAATTATTGGCCGGAATATTTTGGGGATGATATTTTATAGCCAAAATAAATTAATTTGAGGAAATAATAAAGTCAAAGAATATTTAGAAGGGATAATTTATGGCCTAAAATAATTATTGGAAGTTAAGACCTAATCTCCATGAATTTTTTGGGAAAAGAATTATTGAAGTTTTTTGGTCCATATTAGAAAGAAATATATGAACCAGAGGTATTATGTATTGGAAGCCACCAGCCCTTATAACTATTTAATTCTTTATTCCTCATATGTAATCACGTGGCCTCTCATGCAAAGCACCAACTCTACATTTCTCTAATATTCATTTGGGACACTCCAACCATTTAAGTTACTACAGCCCATTTTGATATGTTCCATCAGCCCATATACTTCGACTAAATAAAACAAAACCAACCCATCCTACTAACCTCAACCATCATATGTCATCTTGGTCAAAGGCCTGCAAAGAGAATTTCATATTGGAGGAAACTAAACCCATATCACAGCGTTATTTACGGAAAGAAGCAGATAACACCATCTTCTCTCAATTTTCTGATCTCATTTGGCCATCTACTGTGCACACAAACAGCAAAGTCACGCCTCTTATATCAGCAAGCGCAGACCCCAGCCCCATGCGTCTCAATCTCAATGCTTTGAACCCTGTGTATTCTCTTTTCAAACTGGACCCTCAGTTTATTATATAACCCATGCTCCTTGCTTGTTAATCATCCACAAGGCCAAAACGAAAAACCAGAGACCGAATTTGTGAGGAACTGAAGCAGGAAGAAAGACCGAGAGAGTGTGAAACTGTGAGAGGAGAGAAAGTTCATTTGCCTTTCTCTGTTTTAAAACAGCAAAACAGAGGTGTGTGTGTGGCTGATATATATATATATATATACAAGTTTGCGTTGCTACTACATGATTAAAACCTATGGATCCATATATATATAAGTCATCGCTGTCGGTGAAAAGAGAAGGGAGGAAGTTATCTATTTTGTGTATATATATATCTTCCAAAAAGTTTAGTTGCTGCTATAAAACTTTTACTGTCATATGTATTAAAATGTCGCTGCACCCCTATAAATAAAAGAGAGAAAGGAAGCTTGATTTTGTGATGAGTGTGAATATATATATATGGCATATACAGGGAAAAAAAAAAAACATTGCTATCTTTTCTAATTATATAAATAGAAAACCTTCCTAGGATCGATGCTCTTGAAATATCATAGGGATCTATCACTTGGATAATTTTTTTTGGTTTTCCCTGTGACCTTATTCATTGAATATAATATATATATATATATATATATATATATATATATATATATATATATGAGCACATATAGAGTTTGTTGCATGTTGGAAATATGTGGTGGATTGAAAGTATACATATATACAAACGCTCTCTGTATAAAGAAAAAAAAAGGAAAATAATAGTGTGTGTATATATATATTATATATCATTATCCATGAATCTTTAGGGGAGGGAAAAAAAATATATATATATATATATATAGGAAATTTGTTGTTATGATATAGATATCAGTATCTTAACTGATCCATATATATATATATAATATGCTAAATCATATGCATTTAAAATAATAAGATAGTATATCATGAATATCCAAAGAGTATATATGAGTTTATTTATAAGAACATAACTTGAATGATGATGAGTATTTATTAAACTCCTAATTTAAAGTGTTGGGATAGCCTCGAGAGTTTAAAATAATTATAGAGAAATAAGTAGTGAATAATAATAATTAGTAAAATAATAATAGAATAAATAGATATTGTTATTATTAAAAAGGAGAATTAATAGTCTCATTAATTTTTCAGTCCCGTCTTAATGTGCCACTTCTAGCATTCCAAATATATACATTTATTTTATGAAATTATAAGTTATAATTTTTATCATGTAGAGTTTTAAAAGAGTTATTAATGGTTAGTAATTGATTGTGGTAGATTGATTTTTGGCGTATGTTTGAGCTCTTGGATTAGGAGCAGTGTGGTAATAGTAAGCTTCGGCGAGAAGTAACCACTTTCCACTTGTTATGCATATTGATATGTTGTTGTGAGTATTTTGTGAAATGATTATTAATATCTTAATGGAAATTGCCTTGTGGAACCTTATGATTGGAATTATGAAATATATACATATATTTATTTATGAATATTGGAAAAATTCATGTTGAGTTATTTATTGTGATAATTATGGAAAGGATTGAATTGGGAAGAGATGGAGTAGTTTATTCCACCACGTGGTGAGGCCTCCATTAATGCATGATGGTTGGCTTGTTATTGTCCCACCTGTTCAATGAGGGACTAGCCCACTAGTTCAATGAGGGCTTACGACACCCCACTAGTTCAATGAGGGGAAAAGACCCATGGTCTGGGACATGTGCTCTGAAGATTTTGGCCGAATCTCATCACATGACTAGTGAGCTTTTGAGTAACCAGTAACATGGATGTAACTTAGCCCATGGGTCTAGTCGGAGGAAATAAGGCGGTTCGGCTGGATTGGTGGGAGGCATATTGAGAATTGTGTTAATGAACACTGTGATACATAATTTCTGATATATAATTTTTGACATGAAAAATTTGTGTCGAGTATATTGGTGAATTATATTTTTGATACTTTGTTATATAAATTGTTCCACATGGCACCTCACTAGCACATATTAATATTCATAGTGAGTTAGATTGATGGTTACCCACAATTTTCAGGTAATAGTTTCGTGCGGGTCCATCAGGGAAGACCTCGGAAGCTTAGACTACTCTACTAAAAGTAGTGCTTCTGTCTTTTTGGTTGATGTTGGATGATTGTATATTGCCACGCTAGGGCTCATTTTTGCATACTCTGATTTATTTTGTACATTTTGGCAAGTGATGACCCATTACTTAGTTGTTGATCAACCCTTAAATCAGTGATTATGTTAAGTAAAATGGAGGATGTTACATAATGCGTCATCGCTTGCCAAAATATACAAAATAAATCAGAGTATGCAAAAATGAGCCCTAACGTGGCAATATACAATCATCCAATTTATACCAAAAAGGCAGAAGCACTACTTTTAGCAGTGTAGCCTTCCGAGGTCTTCCCTGATGGACCCGCACGGGAACTATCACTCGAAAATGTGGTAACCATCAATCCAACTTATTACGAATACTAATATGTGCTAGTGAGGTGCCATGTGGAACATTTATATAACAAAGTATTAAAAATATAATTCACCAATATACTCGACACAAATTTTCATGTAAACAATTATATATCAGAAATTATGTATCACAGTGTTCATTAACACAATTCCCAATATGCCTCCCACCAATCCAACCGAACCGCCTTATTTCCTCCGACTAGACCCATGGGCTAAGTTACATCCATGTTACTGGTTACTCAAAAGCTCACTGGTCATGTGATGAAATTCGGCCAAAATCTTCAGAGCACATGTCCCAGGGCATGGGTCCTTTCCCCTCATTGAACTAGTGGGCTAGTCCCTCATTGAATAGGTGGGACAATATAAAGCCAACCATCGTGCACCAATGGAGGCCTCACCACGTGGTGGAATAAACTACTCCATTTCTTCCCAATTCAACCCCATAATTATCATAATAAATAACTCAACAAGAATTTTTCCAAGATTTACACATTATTTAAATAACTCTCATATACAAGTCTTAATATCAAAATTCTCAATCTTATACATATATAAAAATATGTATATATTTCACAATTCAAATCATAAGATTCCACAAGGCAATTTCTATTAAGATATTCATAATCATTTCACAAAATACTCACAAACAACATACTAATACACATAATAAGTGGAAAGTGGTTACCTCTCGCCGAAGCTAACTATTAGCACACTGCTCCTAATCCAAGAGCTCGACACACTCCAAAAATAAATCTACCACAACCAATTTACTAACCATTAATAACTCTTTAAAACTCTATAAATTATAACTTATAATTAAAAATATAAAAATTTTAATAATAAAATATTTGGAATGCTTGAAGTTGACAAATTATGACGGGACTGAAAAATTAGGGAGACCATTGTAACTATAAATTTTCCTTTCGATTGATTATTATTTAATAACTCCATTTTCTATTTATTATTATTTACTAATTCCCTCTATTATTTATTCTCTTTTTACTAATAATAATAACAATATCTATTTATTATTTATTTATTACTAAACAATAACCCCCTTCGTTAATTATATATGAGTGAAATAATATAGGAATTAGTTAGATTTGATCCCTTTATATAGGAGTTTATAAATACTAACAACATAAAATACATTTTATTATGATACACATATATATATAGATATAAAAACCAACTTTAATAGATACCTTTTATTTGTGTTTGTGTGTGTCCACATATATAATCTCAACTAACAGGAAAGATCACGTTTTCCTTTCTTTTCTTTTTATATGTATCGTTTATGTGTATATATCAGCAAGCCACGCCTATATATATTCTATTTACAATAAGTCTCTGAGTTTTAACACAAAACAGTAAAGCTTAGTCTCTTGAAGTTAATATATATATAAAATTAATCCAAGATAGCATCTTTCTCGGAATCAGATTCCCTGCCTATCCTTTGGATAGGCAAGGAGAGCCCATCCCATCTGGACCGTCCAGATGGGATCTGGACGGTCCAGATTTTTTTTTCGTTTTTATTTTTTTTCTACATGTAAAAATCATTTTTTTCAAAAAATTTTAGTTGAGATATTATCTTTATTTTAGATTCTCTACCCACTAAAATTATTTTAGATAAAAAATAAAAAAGTAAAAAAAAAAAAAATCAGATCAGGACGATCCAGAGCTTGTCCGTACGGACAAGCTCTCCCTGCTTGTCCTACGGACAAGCACCGAAACTGGGTCCATCTTTCTCTTTCTTTTCAAATGCAACGTGATATATTTTTGTCAGCAACCATATTTACATATACAAGTGAAAGCCTTATATTCTTTCTTTCCAAGTCCAACGGTACACACACAAACTATATATATATATATATATATATTTGTATATTCATAATCTTAACAACAAAAATAAACCAGGTTTCCCTCTCTTTATGTGTGTGTGTGTATACTATAAATGAGTATTATATAATTTAATTATTTAAACAAGTATTTTATAATTTAATTATGGGTACACATTAGGAATAAACCCATTTTGACTTTAAGATCTATATATATATATATATATATATATATATACACACACATACACACACACATATTTTATGCAGGGCTATAATCATACTTTTCATGACTGCAAGCTTATATATATATTCCAAATGCAATATATTAATCCATTAGCAAGTTTCCTATTTGCTTTCCTGTGCAGCGATGGATAATAACATGGCTTTATATACCTATATAGTTGTGCAGCAAACAATATGACAGCGAGTTATATACCTATCCGCAAGCTTTTCATATGCATCGCTATATATATATAGACAGCGTTAATACATCCATATTAACCCAACCAGTTTGGTTCCATACGCAGTTATACTTATATATATATATATAGCAGCAAACAGGAAAGTTCGGTCCTGTTTCTTTCTTTCCAAATACTACAGTGACATATATATATTCACAATTATGATAGCAAGTCTCCATACGCAGCCGTGTATATCAATAAAATAGCAAGTTTTGGGTTCTCTAAATATATATACATATATACTAACAAGCAAACAAGACTTACGTTGGAAAGGTTTGGGATTAACTCTAACTCTGAGTGCTTCTCACCGCCCCTGTTTTCTGAACTTAATGCAGAGCAAGAATGGATGAACTCACCCTCTCTTCCTCAGTTGTCTCTCTTTCTCGTTTTCGGTCTTAACTCTAGCTGAAACAATATGGATGAATGGAAACCAAGGAGCAGGGATATATAAGGACCTAAGGGTCCAGTCTAAGGGGAATATGCCAACTGTAAGCATCAAGGTCGAGATGCATGGGGCTGAGTTGTCGCTGTTGTGGGAAGCATGCCGTTGCTGGTTTACATGATCTCACTCTGTGATTCCATACCGTGTTTGACCGAGATATAAAGGCTGAGGAGATCGTGATTTTCTTCTGCTCTTCACCGTGATTGACGCTGCTCGGGTTAATGTGTTGGGTAATGGGAATGATTGTGATCTCACTCTCCTGTTTTGCGTTGGGCTGGTAATATAAGGTAATGGATTTTATATTCAAATTATAGGTAATGGGTTGGATTTTTTTTTTTTTTTTTTTTTGCTCAAAGGAATCCTGTATTACCACTAATAATGTCAAAAGGTCCAAGACCATACAAGGCAAATACTACAACCGAAAGAAACTGGAACACAGCCAGCAGCCAAACAACATAAAACAACAAAACTCCTACATTAACCAAAAGCGGACTCACAAACTCCATAACCGGAAGAAGAGGAATTATTACAAGACAAATGAGCTTCCTGAATATCCGAGGTTAGAAGTGACAGTAAAGCAGGTGTTGGTTGGAAAACCCACCCCATCGGGCACACCTCTTTATAAGCAGTCGCAGCAAGAAAATCAGCGACACAGAGAACCCAACCTTGGAATCAAGAATACAAATAATATCATGCACGATGCCCCGACTTTCCCATTTAATTAAGCCAGGAGACCTGGAAGTAACACAAGAATGCAATTGAAGACAATCTGTCTCAAACACTACATTGTCCTGCTCTATATCCACAACCAGCATAAGGGCCCTTTTTAAGGCTAGGGCTTCAGTCATAAACGCTGAAATGGATTTAACCTTAGACACAAAACCCCATTGAAACAGGCCCCATTTGTTCCTACAACAAACACCAATAGACGCCGATCTTGTAGCCGCACAAAAGGCACCATCACAGTTCACTTTCAGAAAGGTAGGGGCAGGGGGCAGCCAAGTAACCTCCGGCACGATCAGGTTGCTGACCTGATTATGACTGATATGCAATCTGTTCCATACTAACCCATATTCCCAATTATGGTTCCTAGCTAGATTAATCACAGACATAGGATCAGGCTCTATGTGATTGAAGATTTTTTCATTTCTATGCTTCCAAATAAACCAAAGAGTCCAGCATATGAGAGAAACATCTTGGGGGCAGAAAGTAGAGTTACCTGTAATCCATAACCACCAGGAGTTAAAGTTGTTCACATTCATAGTATTAAATTTGACACCCAAGGCACTCCCGAACCAAATGCAACGTGTCCAAGCACAATGGAAGAATAAGTGTTCCAAACTTTCATCCAACAGCTCACAGATGGGGCATAAACGCGTTTTAGATCTTTTCTCCTAAATAATGAAACATTTGTAGCCAGCACATTATTTAGAGCGCGCCATATAAAATGCTGGACACGAGGCACAATCCTGAGACGCTAAATCTCTTTCCAGGATGCAGATGGAATAATAATTGAGGAACTTGCTTTGCTGCTTGGGAGAACATTCCTGGTCTTAGCTGTATCATAACCCAATCAGACCTGATAAGTGCCATTCTTAGCCCCAGTCCATACGAGCCTATCGCCCAATCCGTTGGAAGAAATTGGGATCTGATAGATTGCCTGCTGGATTTCCGGAGGAATGAACTGGGCAATCTGTGATAAATCCCAAACACCGTCTACAATTAAGTCTTTCACCTTACCATGTGAAGCAATAGGAACATCTCTTACCGACGGCTTCGGAGGGAAGGTCACCTCCGGAACCCAATTGATCCCCCAAATACTAATCTTTTCCCCAGAGCCAAGGTCCCACCTCAAGTCGGTCTTAAGAAACTCTCTTCCTTCGATGAGACTAGACCAACACCATGACGCTTTATGGCCCTTCTTCGCCTCCATGAACTCGCACTCTGGAAAGTAGATACTCTTAAACACTTGTGCCCATAAATCCGATGGTCTAGTCATCAACCTCCACGCTGTTTTGGCCAATAAAGCATCATTCATAGTTAGAAGATCACGAAAACCCATCCCACCTTGTGTCTTAGCAATAGTAAGCGCATCCCAAGCCTTCCAATGAATCCGGTTGCCCCAAGCCGAGCCGTCCCACCAGAAATTCGCTATGATCCTATTCAATTCCTTGCAAGTACCAATGGGAAATTTAAAACAATGCATGGGGAAGATGGGAATTGCTTGAATTTTAGCCTTAATCATCACCTCCCGACCTGCAAATGAAAGGAAAGAGTTGCCCCACCCCTGAATTTTCTTTATCACCCTCTCTCTAATATAAGCTAAGGCTTGGGTCTTCGTCTTACCCCAAATACTTGGGATACCCAGATACCTCCCCGGATCCTCAGAAGTTTGAATACCCAACTTGGAACCCACATAAGTCCGAACCTCCTCAGGGGTGTTACTAGAGAAGAAAATGCTGGACTTCTCTAAGTTAATCATTTGTCCAGAGGCTCTACAATATTTCCGCAAAATACTATCTAAGGTAATTACATCCCTCCTGCTAGCATTCATGAAGAGGAGCGCGTCATCAGCAAAGAAGCAATGGGACAAAACAGGACACGATCGACTTAATTTAACCCCACGAATCTGATTAGCAGCTATGCTCTTATTGATCATTAGTGAAAGCACTTCAGAAACCAGAATGAACAGATAAGGGGAAAGGGGGTCCCCTTGTCTCAGGCCTCTGGAAGGGGTAAAAGAATCAACTTTCGTACCAGATAGATGCAGATTCATTTTAACTGAACTGACACACTTCATTATCAAAGCAACCCAAGGAGGACAAAAGCCAAACCGAAGCAAGACTTTTTCCAGGAAAAACCAATCTACTCTATCATATGCTTTGCTCATGTCCATCTTAAGAGCAAATTCAAACTTGGTCTTCGTCTGTTGTCTTCTTAAGTAGTGGTAGACTTCATGGGCGATCACTATATTGTCCTGGATACATCGCCCAGGAACAAATGCTCCCTAACTGTGGGAAACACAGCTATCCAAATATGGTTTCAGTCTAAGAGCCAGCAATTTGGAGATGATCTTATACAAGAAATTGCATAAACCGATAGGCCTCAACTGCGAAACATGATCCGGACGCTCCACCTTAGGAATTAGGGAGAGGTTGGTGTCATTGATAGCATATAACTGGACTTTACCATCAAAGAAGTCCTTAACCAATAAGAAAATAGATTCTTCCACCTCCGCCCAAGAAGCATGATAGAAGAAGCCTGAAAATCCATCCGGGCCTGGGGCTTTAGACTTCCCCAAGCTGAATGCAGCATGCTTGATTTCCTCTCTCGAAACAGGCCTCATAAGTCTACCATTCACCTCCTCAGATATTTTAACATCAACATAGGCCAAAACAGACTCAACATCAGTGGGACCTGCAGAAGCAACAAAAAGATTACGAAAGAAGTTAGTAATATTGAGTTCAACAGCATCACTCTCTTGCAACCATGCCCCCGAATCATCTTTAATGATCAAAATACTATTTCGACTGCTACGTTTCATAGTTGACACGTGGAAAAACTTAGAATTCCGATCCCCAGCCTCCAACCAGCTCACCCTAGATCTCTGCCACTAGAATTGTGTTGGTTCTATATTAGTTTTGATGATGTCTTATATAGATGTCATTCTTAAGAGCAAAAGTTGTATGATATATTTATCTCCTACATTGACTAACTACTATATTTTGTGTAGATTAGTTTAAGTTGAATTATAGCTCAAGAAGGAGATAAGATATTTTAGAAAGAAGAAATTGAAGAAAATATCAAGCTCAAGAAGAAGAGGACATATATTGAAGAATTAAATTATGAATATAATCAAGAGAAGAAGACTTGCTGAATGGAATGATAAAATCATCATACAAGTTATTAGATTAATTCTACAAGTCTCCACAGTGATATGGAAGTTGGAATGACTCAATTTGAAGTTAAAATAAGGTACAAAGTGATTGCTACAATGATTCTCGTCCATAAAAGAAGTTAACTCGAGCCATGGGATGATCTGCCTCGAGCCAAGGTCTTTTACAGTGTATTTTCGCATGTGGAAGCTGCTGACTCGAGCCTAGGTTCCATCTGACTCGAGGCAATCGTAATTATGAAGAAAACTTGCTGACTCGAGCCAAAATTCCAACTAACTCGAGCCTAAGTGTACTCTGTTCTACGTTCAGCTTCGGGCGACCTCTGGTAATTCATCGATATCTCTCAAACCAGAAGTTCGATTGAGGTGAAACCAATTTTGATGGAAACTAGACTTCCAATGCATCATTTTGGTATAAAAATAAAGTCCAAATGAGGTCAGATGAAAGAGCTATGAATTTCTGAAGATGACAGTAACATCAGCGTCACACACCAGACCCACCTTCAGTATTTTGAGTGTATCTCATGAATGGAAAATCCAATGGAGCTGAAATTGGTGCCATTCGAAAGAAGACTCAATGGGATTTCCATAAAGACTTGAAACAGCCAAAATGGAGTTCATAACATGGAGTTATGATCCTCTAAAGTTGATACACGAAATACTGGAAGCAACAGAATCAAATCAAAGATCAAAGAATTGAGAAAGAGCTGTGTTTCCTCGAGCCAATATCCAAACAGAGAGTTTGAAGAATGGAGAATACTTTTAACTCGAGCCTCCTCAAATGCAACCTCGAGTCTCCAAGACTCGAGCCAAGGTATTCTGCACCTCGAGTCAAATATTCCTGGAATTAATGATTAATTCACGAGTTGCCTCGAGCCAGAGTTTTGGTTACCTCGAGTCAAAAGCCAAACAGAAAGATAGAAGAATAGAGAGAAGTATTTGACTCGAGCCAACCAATATGCCTCGAGTCAAAATGGAGACAGAGAGTTAGACGAATTGGGAGCAGTTTTTAACTCGAGCCAGATCTTCACCTCGAGTCAACCACGCAGCAAATGTAATCCCAATACGATATCTGTGATTGATTTGTTCCTGACTATAAATATTGATCTGCCATTATCACTGATTATATAAACTGATTAATTTCTATTTCTAATGATTCTATTTAAGTAAGTTTCAGGAATCAAATTGATAGAAGAGAGAATCGCCACACGCGTCATCTGACAGAGGAATCTTCATGAAAGATTAAAGATCTTCGTTTGGAAACAAATCATATAGCAATTACTCTGATTTTATTCCCTGACCAAATAGAGGAAATACAATAAATGAATCAACGGTCAGAATCATCAAAGCAGAGCAATCATTGGAAGTCCAAACAAATATCATCAAACGAGAATCACAAAGAGAATCCGATCAGATTATGGGCATTAATGGAATTCAATATGCAGCATCTGCAATGATCATCTTCAAATCATTATAAATAGATGGAGAACCATCTGCTCTCAACACACACTGCACAGCAAACACACAAAGAGAAATAGAAAGATACTTGCAAGAGTCTAGTTCCGCTATACTCTTGTCAGATACTTTCGAATACTTTCATCCAATACTCTGCATTACTCTCGGTTGATATCTTGTAATACCATGTACTTCAGTGCTTAGAGTTATCTTCTCTTATAGAGAGTTATCCTTCAGCTATCATTTCATTGTGAGAGTCTCAAAGTTTTGGGACTTTGGGATTGGGTTATTTGATTACAACTTGTAAGGGGGAGTGTAATTCATGAGTGAGATTTAGTGAAATCTCGGAGTGTTTCTGGGGACTGGACGTAGGTCAAGAGTTGGACCGAACCAGTATAAATTCTCTGTGTCAATCTCCTCTTCCCTATCTTTACTTTGCCTTGATTTACATCTGTTGTGTGGGTGACTGTGTTATTGAGCTAACAACGAAAGAATTTTGTAATCACCTATTCACCCCCCTCTAGGTGATATTCCACCTTCATTTGGTATCAGAGCCAGGTTTCTCAGTTGGGCTTGACATCCCGAGATAAGATCATGGAAGGAATATTACCTGAAGGTTCCTCAATCAATGACCACCTGGCTTTGACGGAGAACATTATTCATTTTGGAAAGCAAAATTCAGAGTATTTGTGTTAGCCATGGAGTATGGTCTTTGGCAAGTAATAGAGAATGAAGATTATGTTCCTACAAAAATTGTAGGAGGAAATAACGTCCCAAAGGCTGAAGATGAATTCAACGAGGATGACAGAAAGAAAGTGACTCTTAACAACAAAGCCATCCTGATGCTTCATAGTGCTCTCAGTCAAAAGGAGTATTCCTGCATCTGCAATCTATCTACTGCCAAGGAGATGTGGAAAGTCTTAGAAACTTCATACGAAGGAACCTCCGGCGTAGAAGAAGAAGAAACTACAAATATCTATTTAGTTGTGGAAGAAGAGCAATCAGAAAACGAAGAAGAGGTATGTGATTCTGAACCATCTTATGATGAATTGTTTTCTGAGTATAATGAATTGCATTCTGAATTTAAAAAGATTGTGAAAGAACTTTTTGCTTCCAGAAAGAAAATCAAATTGCTGAAACAACAAGTTAAAGATTTACCTCCAGTTTCAGTTTGTGAAAAATGCCTTGATCTTGAAAAGAAAAACTCCTACCTTACTAAAACACTTGAGAAGTTCACTAAAGGTAGTGAAATGCTCAATGTCATTTTGAATGCTCAAAGATTTACAAATGACCGATCAGGCATAGGATACAATCCTACTTTTGACAAGAAGAAAGGTAAAAAGAAAACTGGTGGAAAACATTATTTGAATTATTTTCAGAAATCAGTTCATAACTCAAATCCACTTGCTCACTGTAAATATTGTAACCGAAAGGGACACAATACTTCATCTTGCTTTCATAAGAAAGATAGAAGAGATAAACCTGTTGGTAACTATCAATGGGTACCAAAGGGAACTTATGTTTTCCCTAAGGTTCGAACTAACAATGAAGGACCCAAGTATAAGTGGGTACCAAAATGTCCATCTATTGCCTTGTGTGTGCAGACTGATTTCAAAAATAATGGACACAAAGGAGCAGAGAAGATGAGGAATCAAAGAGCTTTTTATGAACCAAAAAGGAGATCCTCTCAAGTGCCAAGCAGAAGACTCATGAAGTCTATACCCTTTGAGACAACTTTGCAGAAACCCATCGAAAGACATAAGATGCAGTGGATAAGCAAAATCGATCCCCCAAGTATCTAAGGTAAAATGTATACAATGATAAAACCTCCCTTCCTATCATCTGAAATATTCATTGAGGTTTTACTTTTGAAGGTTTAGAAATAAGCATTGCAAACTGATTTGAAATTACATTTTACATCTCTTAAAAATTCATTTAATAAGTTTATAAAGGGATTGCAATGTTCAATAGTTTAATTCTTTATGCATACATGATGATTTGAAAAGAAAGTATCTCTTTTATGCATAAAATCATGTTTAGTTCATTATGCTCAATTATGTTGAATTGATCATATTCATAAGAGCATGCAAATTTTGGTTCCTACAAGCTAACGTTGATTGGATCCAA
Organism: Acacia pycnantha; assembly: GCA_025563575.1. Taxonomy (NCBI): domain Eukaryota; kingdom Viridiplantae; phylum Streptophyta; class Magnoliopsida; order Fabales; family Fabaceae; genus Acacia; species Acacia pycnantha. The sequence goes on from JAMWYP010000152.1 coordinate 886,799, forward strand.
GTAAGGTTGGATACCAAGAAAGAAAAAGACTTATATGGTTTTGTAGGAAGAGAAAAAGCTTCTCATGAATGGAACATAGAGAAATAATTCAAGTCTTGAGGAAGCTAAATAGGCTATGCTTGATGTTGATGATGAACGTCAAAAAGGGAGACATCTATATCAATCCACCTTAATCAAGCAAGCTTCTATAAGGACAAAAAGGAATTACGGTGATATCTAAACCTTGCCCTATACTCGTGCCTATATGAAATTTGGGTAATGAATAATTGTCCATTATTGCATTCCATTAGCAATCAATTAGTTATGTTATTTTCAAAAAGGTTTTTAGATTGCTAAATGGACCAAAAGTGAATCTGTGCATTACTTTCTGATTTCATGTTTTTGAAATGCACAATTCTGAAATTGGTTTGATTCACTTTGTCTTGTGAAAATGCATACACACGTTTTGAAAAATATTCATACTTTGAAAGTATTTCAGATAGATTTGAAAAATACTTTGAGTGCATTCAAATGATGTTTCAAATTAGAAGTTAGTGTTGTACACTGAATAATGTATATGCTTCAAATTTGTTTAAGTTGAATATTTTCTATCCCTCACATATTCATCTTTATAATTCAATGTGTTGCTTGAACTATCTAGTTTCACTCTTGAACTAGTTGGACTTCATATCTAATAAGTTATTCATATATCAGTTTCAAGCCTATCTTCAAGAAAAGAATTCGATTTGTAAATCTGTTATGCTTACTACATAAATTTTTCAATGGCCTAGTTATTCCAAGCTTTATAAATGTTTATTAGTGCATTAAATGATAATGCATTAACCATTAATGGAATAACCTACTAGGATAATCTTCTTATGCACTTCATCATCCAAGAATCCCGGTATTCTCTTAGTTGCTCAAGTACTTGACATTTGTCTTCCATCCTTATTTTGAGTAATCGTATTCATAGTCTTGCCTATAGCATTCATATAATTTTAATTCTAAAATGCAAGATTATCTACTGGTCAATAGCAAAGTCATTGTGCTTATATACTTCATTGTGCTAAGAATGTTTCTTTAGTACTCTACCTTCATGACTCTTGCTTTTCACAATCTCTTCAACTGGAATATTCAACATTCTCTCTAATCAAGCATACTGATATATTCAATCTATTGACTTTCATTTTTAGTATGCACTGATTTTCAAATATACTTCAAAATGAATCTTTCACTCATGAAAATTTTGATGCATTATTTCGGTTTGAAAGAACATTCAAGATTTGAAACAATTTGCATGTTTCATTATCATTTTTGAAATTTTAATCTTATCCATGGATTACATGAGATGCATTTCAATGACATCTTTTCTACTTAAAGTGTATTTCCAAATTGTCATTCAAGAATAACATTCTTGACATGATTAAACTTATTTGTTTGGGTAAAATTATATGGAAAGGAGCAGCTCATGTTTTAAATATTTTGTATAACTTTCTGCTACCTTCCTTATATTTGCTTTTGAAACTCTACTGCAATTATATAATATTTTGAATCCTCTATGGCAGAGAGATTTGTGCTTCATATCTAAGTTATGCAGTGTGCTTATTGCTGCATTCTATTTTTGCTGCTAACTCTGATTATGTTTCAAATCTCTGATCCATTCTGATTGCTAACTCTGATGAAGATTCTGATTTTGTTTCTGATTATGATTCAAACTTTAAATTTTGATTTGTTATCTAATTATCATGACTGCTTCTGATCTCAAGAGTTAAAATGAAATTATCAAGTGAACTATCATGAAGCTTCTATTCGTTCAAATGGATTAAACAGAAATAAGTTAGATGAATCAAATCTTATTCAAGAATTTCAGTGTTTCTATAAAAGTTTTGGCCAAACTAGTTTTCATTGATTTCAAATGTTCAAATCCTTATTCTTTGAAAACAATTAATTGTTTACAAGTGTTGTATGCTCTTTGCTCAAGTTTCATATGATTTATTTCTGAAAGAACATGAGAGTTGTCTTGTCTAACCTTGTGTGGATTCAAGAAACATTGGGTAGCAAGGAGTATCTAGTACTTTGTTTTGCAGGATGCTCAACGAGTAGCCTTGAACTGATAATACCCGAGTATATGTCACAATACTCGAGTAATATCGAGATTTAACCTGGTCATTAAGTGCACAATAGACCAATACTCGAGCATCATAGATACATACCCGAGTACTGTCAAGGCAGAGATAAAGAAATTTGGCATCACATCATTATTTGATATTATTAGAAAGAATGCATTCATTAAGGGGGAGCTTCTCATTCACATATGTTTTATATCTTTAAAAAGCTCATCTCCTTGATTTGAAGAAAATTATCTTTAAATAATGCTCATCCACACTCACTATGATTTATTAGTTTTGATGATGAGTTAATATCATATTTTCCTTTCATTATCTCAATTTGAAAATATCATACAGAAAGGAATATTTGGATATTTGATTGCACTAACAATTCTCTCTTGCAAGAAAGTTTTACAATTATGACAGGAGAACTCAGTCTGTGCAAAGACTTTCCTAAATATACTACAAGGAAAAACTATTACATTGAGGAAAGATGTTTTGATTACACTGAAGCTGTGATATGCTCTACAAAGTAGAAGAAAACTTCTTGAAGCCAACTGAGACATATTCTACAAAAGAGCTATATAAAGTAAAGGAGAAAGATGGAAATGATCTCATACAAGAAGAAAGCAAGCAAATGGCCTTCATTGATTATTTATCAATTTGCAGAACCTACATGAGCATTTTTGAACTTTATCCTTTTATATTCAGTAAATTTTGCACATGTTTGGTGTTTATATGCTTTAAATGTGAAAGACTTTTTGAAAACCTCTCCAAATTCTCTCAATTTATTTTTTTTCATAAAACCATTCCAAATTACATCATATTAAGAATGAAAACAATTTCAAATGGGGGAGAGAAAATCAGTTCTTTGATTCTGTCTAATTTGGTTTCACATTTGCCTCTACAATCATCTCTTCTTTACTTCAACTTTTTGCGAATGACAAATAAGGGGGAGAGAATGGCAAGAAAAATATACTGGGTTTATTAGCTTTTCATATTCATAAATATTTTTCTCAAAGTATTTGACATCATCAAAAAGGGGGAGAATGTTGGTTCTATATTAGTTTTGATGATGTCTTATATAGATGTCATTCTTAAGAGCAAAAGTTGTATGATATATTTATCTCCTACATTGACTAACTACTATATTTTGTGTAGATTAGTTCAAGTTGAATTATAGCTCAAGAAGGAGATAAGATATTTTAGAAAGAAGAAATTGAAGAAAATATCAAGCTCAAAAAGAAGAGGACATATATTGAAGAATTAAATTATGAATATAATCAAGAGAAGAAGACTTGCTGAATGGAATGATAAAATCATCATACAAGTTATTAGATTGATTCTACAAGTCTCCACAGTGATATGGAAGTTGAAATGACTCAATTTGAAGTTAAAATAAGGTACAAAGTGATTGCTACAATGATTCTCGTCCATAAAAGAAGTTAACTCGAGCCATGGGATGATCTGCCTCGAGCCAAGGTCTTTTACAGTGTATTTTTGCATGTGGAAGCTGCTGACTCGAGCCTAGGTTCCATCTGACTCGATGCAATCGTAATTATGAAGAAAACTTGCTGACTCGAGCCAAAATTCCAGCTAACTCGAGCCTAAGTGTACTATGTTCTACGTTCAGCTTCGGGCGACCTCTGGTAATTCATTGATATCTCTCAAACCAGAAGTCCGATTGAGGTGAAACCAATTTTGATGGAAACTAGACTTACAATGCGTCATTTTGGTATAAAATTCAAGTCCAAATGAGGTCATATGAAAGAGCTATGAATTCCTGAAGATGACAGTAACATCAGCGTCACACACCAGACCCACCTTCAGTATTTTGAGTGTATCTCATGAATGGAAAATCCAATGGAGTTGAAATCGGTGCCATTCGGAAGAAGACTCAATGGGCTTTCCATCAAGACTTGAACCATCCAAAATTGAGTTCATAACATGGAGTTATGATCCTCTAAAGTTGATACACGAAATACTGGAAGCAACAGAATCAAATCAAAGATCAAAGAATTGAGAAAGAGCTGTGTTTCCTCGAGCCAATATCCAAACAGAGAGTTTGAAGAATGGAGAAGACTTTTAACTCGAGCCTCCTCAAATGCAACCTCGAGTCTCCAAGACTCGAGCCAAGGTATTCTGCACCTCGAGTCAAATGTTCCTGGAATTAATGATTAATTCACGAGTTGCCTCGAGCCAGAGTTTTGGTTACCTCGAGTCAAAAGCCAAACAGAAAGATAGAAGAATAGAGAGAAGTATTTGACTCGAGCCAACCAATATGCCTCGAGTCAAAATGGAGACAGAGAATTAGACGAATTGGGAGCAGTTTTTAACTCGAGCCAGGATCTTCACCTCGAGTCAACCACGCAGCAAACAGAATCCCAATACGATATTTGTGATTGATTTGTTCCTGACTATAAATATTGATCTGCCATTATCACTGATTATATAAACTGATTAATTTCTATTTCTAATGATTCTATTTAAGTAAGTTTCAGGAATCAAATTGACAGAAGAGAGAATCGCCACACGCGTCGTCTGAGAGAGGAATCTTCATGAAAGATTAAAGATCTTCGTTTGGAAACAAATCATATAGCAATTACTCTGATTTTATTCCCTGACCAAATAGAGGAAAGACAATAAATGAATCAACGGTCAGAATCATCAAAGCAGAGCAATCATTGGAAGTCCAAACAAATATCATCAAACGAGAATCACAAAGAGAATCCGATCAGATTATGTGCATTAATGGAATTCAATATGCAGCATCTGCAATGATCATCTTCAAAGCATTATAAATAGATGGAGAACCATCTGCTCTCAACACACACTGCAGAGCAAACACACAAAGAGAAACAGAAAGATACTTGCAAGAGTCTAGTTCCGCTATACTCTTGTCAGATACTTTCGAATACTTTCATCCAATACTCTGCAATACTCTCGGTTGATATCTTGTAATACCATGTACTTCAGTGCTTAGAGTTATCTGCTCTTATAGAGAGTTATCCTTCAGCTATCATTTCATTGTGAGAGTCTCAAAGTTTTGGGACTTTGAGATTGGGTTATTTGATTACAACTTGTAAGGGGGAGTGTAATTCAAGAGTGAGAATTGCTCCGAGTGTTACAGAGTGTGTAATCATTTGATCGTAAGTTAGTGAAATCCCGGAGTGTTTCTGGGGACTGGACGTAGGTCAAGAGTTGGACCGAATCAGTATAAATTCTCTGTGTCAATCTCCTCTTCCCTATCTTTACTTTTCCTTGATTTACATCTGTTGTGTGGGTGACTGTGTTATTGAGCTAACAGCGAAAGAATTTTGTAATCACCTATTCACCCCCCCCCTCTAGGTGATATTCCACCTTCAAATTGCTCTTCCAGCTCAAAAAGTTTATCCAACGCCATCTTTACATCAGAAATAGCATTCACCGTTTCCCTATTACGCACCCCTTGAGATAAGGAAGTCAACTCTGATTGTAATTGATTGATGCGATTAGCCGAGTTTTGAAATTCTTTCTTGCTCCACACTATCAGCTTCGACCTGCATCTATTCCACTTGCATAAAAAGTTAGACACCATATTTTGGTCTTCAATCACCGCCCTCCTCCAGCTGTCCTTGACAACTTGGTTATAACAACCGTGCCTAACCCACGGGGCTTCAAATTTGAAGGACCTCTGCCTACGGGGATTAGCAGGGGTACACTGGATAAAAAGAAAATGATGATCAGAACCAGTCGGTTCGAGATTATAGACCTAAATATTTGGAAAAGTCTTCTTCAGCTACAAATTACCCAGCGCACGATCAATTCGCTCCCAGATTGTATCGGGCTCTTCTCTATTATTACACCAGGTGAACTGACTACCATGAAACCCCAGATCGTCTAAATCGTAATCAGCCAATAGACACTTAAAGTTCAAAATTTTCCGCCATGCCCTCGGGCGCCCACCCCTCTTTTCTTCCTGACATAGTATATCGTTGAAGTCTCCTAGACATAACCAGGGAACAAAAATGGAACGACTAATCCGCCTAACCTCCTGCCAACATAAATTCCTCTCTACTTCCCCAGTAGGACCATAGATAAAAGAAATGTAATTAGGAGTATCAAATTCTCCCGAAACCACAGAAGTATGAATAATGTTTGGTGACGAGAAGAGAATGTTTACCGAAACTGAGTCCAACCACCAGAGGGCCAGACCACCACCGTACCCAATAGGATCGACTATCCATTCCTAAGTGAAACCACACCGCCTTTTCAGCTTCCTAACTACTCTTGCTTTCTGCTTCGATTCCATCAAGAACACCAGTTGGGGCTTTTTACGGAAGCAAACTTCCTTGAGATTCCGAACTGTCGAGGCAGCCCCAAGGCCTTGACAGTTCCAAGATAGGATATTCATGGCGCACCGGTGGGGGAATCATCCCTACCACCGGCGTTGAGAGGAACAAAACTCTCCGAAGCATCATGTAGAACCAGACCAGGGTTAATCCACTCCGCAGGAAAATCGATTTCACCCGTCGACGAAAGAGAGGAGGGACTATCGCCTAAAGAGATAGTCAACTTACCACGAATTAGAGATTTGAGAGCACGAAAATTCCGTCTTCTCCCTCTTGAAGTCACAGATCGCTGAGTACACAGAGTAGGGTCAGGAGTGAATTCTTCGAACACAAGCTTGCGTTGTCGTTTAGCCTCCTTGGGCCCCTCCTCCTCCACATGCGACTGCATAAAACGAAATCTCTTTAAGGATAAGGATACAGCTGAAACGGGGGACAGCCCAATAGCAGGAGATGGGCCTGCGCAGTCCACTACTTCCTCAGGAGGGAAGTCCACCTTATACTCCAAAATAGGGCCTTCAGACATAAGGCTAATATCCACCAATGTGGGCTTGGCTGGTGCGCATCCTAGATCCAAATTGCATAATAGCTTCTCTGGGAGGGCCCCATCTGACTGAGGAGCATTGACCAAATTATCGGGAGAAGCGATTATCACCTCTGCCATACTCTTATTTTCTACTACCGCAGGCGCATGAAAAGGGGCCTGGTCAGACCCTAAAGCCGGTATTAGGGGATCAAACAAAACACCTTGGGATACCCGACTCACATTCTGACCAACTAAGACGAATTCAGTTAAACCTTTCGACTGACTGAGGTTATCCTTGTTGTGCCCATTACCAGAATGAGATACGTCCTTCATCGGAGACAAGGTCCGGCAAGAATTCACCACCGAACGCTGAAGGTCAAAAAATGGAGCCTCAACCCAATCCTTCTTCCAAACCACCACATTCTCCTCAATAGTTCGCACAGAAGGAACACTCATCCATTTACCATACCCAGGCTCAGATTCATTGACACTCATGGCAGGTTCGGACCCCTTACAACCAGCTCCATTATGTCCGATTCTTCCGCATTTATAACAAAAAATCTGGAGTCTTTCATATTTAATGGACACCCAGACATGTTCCATGTTGTCACGTGGAACCCAAAAACCGGTAGGTAAAGGAGAATCATAACGAATAAGGGAGCGCACCCTCAGAAAGCCGCGTCCCAACTTCCCTTCAACCACCGGTTTCTCGAACATAACTGTCTCACCAATAGCATCCCCAAGAACCACAGCGTTTGAGCTTTCAAAGGCTTCCACCGGCAACCCATGAAATTGAACCCAAAAAGGAATAAGATCAAAGTTCACATCTTTAAGCACCATCAAGTCATTCCACACTTGAAGATTGAGCAAAAAGCCCTGGATAGACCAAGGGCGACCCTTGAGGACGCGAGCGTAGGCCTCCTTAGTTTCAAAACGAAAAAGGAACACCAGCTGACTGCGATCTAGCTCTATTACCTCAACCTCCCCATCAAGTTGCCAACCCTTTTTAATCATAGAAATCACAGTGGGGACGTTTAAATTTTTATTAGTAAGAATCTTACCTACAAGCGTACCACCTTGCGCCTTCGCCTTCCTACCCAAGCTCAGGACTAACTGGTTCGGTTTAATGGATCCACTAGACTGACCTTCCTCCATTACAAGAGATCCTGCCCTTAAGGCACCCAGCCACTACACACGCACTCCAAAGGAAAGAAGAGGAAAGGGTAAAAAAAGAGGGTGAATGGGAAGGTTTGTGAGGAGGAGAAGACGATAGGGAAGAGGGAAGAGAAGATGACAAAGGGAAGGAGGAGACCGGCGATCAAAGACCACCGGACGGACAGGTTCTCGAGGAAACCAAACGGCACTCACAGAGGAGAGAATCGGCACTCATAGAGGAGAGAATCAGTGGAGAATTCATGGGTTGGATTAAGATAATGGGCTTTGGTCGTATTTTATTTCCCTTTCTTCATGCGTGATCCAGTGCACCAACTAATGTATAGACTTCTGCTAAGCTGTTGCGTTTTTTAAAAAATATATATATATATATATATCACTAGGAAAATTAATTTAATCATTCGGTTAATTTCCACCGTTTTAATTTTCATATATTATTCCTACAAATTGTTAGGCATAAATTATTCCTTATTCGGAATATTCTTTTCCCAAAATAAATTAAGGAAAAATATGCCTAAAATTTTCAATAATTAATTTCATAATTATTTTAGACAAAAATCACATAATTAATTTCCATAAAATATCCAAATTTCAAATCCCAAAAATTTGGGATGTTACAAGAGGCAAAATGGTAATTTGTACCTAAAATGCCTGTTATGATGTTGGACGTTGATATATGTGATATTATCCTTATAGGATATTTGTGAGCACGTACCGTTGTCGTATCGCTGTCAATTTACCGTATTCTGCCAGAAATACCGTATAACGTCAACAAAGGTACGTTCGCGTACTGTAACACTAATCTGATGTTTAATGTATGCGTATATGTACTATGTGTATGGTATGCTTTCATGAAGCAGCTGATAGCTCTGTGATATGTTCATGTACTATTGTTATGCTTGCAGGGTATTGGGATACGATTGTTAGGTGTGAAACGATGGCTAGATGTGAAACGTATGCTAGGTGTGACACGATAGCTAGGTGTGACACATTTGCTAGGGGATTATGTGCTATTGGGATATGCTTGTTTGCTGTATGATTATCTGTAATGCATATGTTGTGTATGTAAATATGAGGTTAACCGTTACCTGAGGTCCGGTGCGGACCTCAGCTCTTAACATAGCGTCAGGGTCAGAAGGACCGAGGAAAGAGGAAAGCTGCAAGCTTAGAGGTTCGACTGAAGACTATCGTTTGCTGTCACGGCGTGGGAATCAAAGAAACACTTATGTTGTTGTTTACTTTAAAAACTCTCGGTTACTGTACCGCTTCTGTAATTAGCCAATAGTCATTTTGAATATATATATATCAATTACACTCTTGCTCCGATGCTCTACTCTGATGAAAAAAATTTATACTGCTTTTGAAAATGGGATGTTACATTTTTACTCAGACCTACCTTTTTCAGTAATTTTTCATCTAAATTTATTGTTTACATTATCTTCTAAACAAGTTTTGTTTGAAAAAAATAAGGCAAAGTAATGGGCGGGTTGGACAGCCCATGCCTAAACCTATAGCCCGCCCATTTAAATTTATATGGGTACGGGTTAGCCCATACACATTCCTCAACCCATTTAAACCCATGTAAATGGGCTAACACATAAATGGGCGAGCTGACCGGGTTTTGGGTAACTCATTTACATTTGATCTTCTTTTTTAAAAAAATAAAATAAAATAAAATTATATATATATATATATATATAAGCATTAAGCATCCATTCATATATATATATATATATATATATATATATATATATATATATAAGCATTAAGCATCCATTCAAATCCATCATTTTAAATTCTGAAATCTAAATATTCAATAAACACAATTCACACAAAAAAAATCTAAATTTAAACAAGTACCATCCTAACATAATTTTGATATTCAAACTCCAACTCTTAACTTAAAACATTACAACTATTTGCATAGGACAAATCTGATAACTTTTAAATTCATCATCAATGGGATGGATCCTAATACTTCTCAATTCATGTGTATAGGACAAATCTGATAACTTGTTTCCATACAATCTTGGGGAAATAGGGTCTGTTAAATCATTTGAAGGGACAAGCTTTTTAAAATATTCATCAACTGATTAGGCTTTGTTTGGGAGTTTAGAAGGAAAGGGATGCAAGGAGAATGGAGAGGAGGGGATGGAAGGGAAATGGAGGATATTTCCTCCCCTTGTTTTGGAGTTAAAAAACATAGTAAATGAGGAAAATAGAGGATTAATGAGTTATTTTACCATTTTGTCCTTTTCTTTAATAATTAATATAATTATTATACTTTACAAATAAATTTAAATTTAAATTTTCTAATAAAATTAATTATATAATTTTTATATTCAAAAAATTATTTATGTGGTGGCGGCCAAGGTAGTTAAAATCGAGATTTTACGTAAAACCAGAAGAGGGATAAAAAACATAAAAACATAAAAGCGTTTGGAAAATAAATAAAATCGTTTTAATGAAAAAAATCGTAAAAACGTAAAATCGCAGTGATAAATCGAGATTTTAACTACCATGATGGCGGCGGTGGGGGTGGAGGTGGTGGTGGTGGTGGCAGTGGCGACGGTGGTGAACGAGGGTAATAAAGTAATTAATATATTTTCCCTCTTAAAAACCCCTGGGGGAACTTTATTTTTTAGAAGAATGAGGGTTTTGGGGGATTTATAAAAATCTCTGATTCCCTTCCCTCTTATTTTTAAAACTTGCAAACAAGGGAAGAGACTATCAAAATCCTCCATTCCCTTTTCTTTCCCTCCAAAATAGAACTCTCAAACAAAGCCTTAAAGTCTTTGTGTTTTTTTATGAGTGCTTTGACAAAATTGTTCTTTACCATCCTTCAACAAATTCAAATGCACAAATAAGCCCATAAAAAAGGTATCTTCTAAGATTGGAATTTATACTTTTATGACTTTTATGGCTTTCCAGATTCTTATGTTTCCACAAACTAGATTTAGAAGTAAAATCTTCATAGGAGATATAACTGTTCAATAGTAAATGACTTTAACATAATAATCACAGTACTTGATATATAAGAGGGACCAACCTAAATTAAAAAGCATTGCACAACTAAATAGGCGGGTACGGATAACCCAATAGTGTGTCCATAACCCATTCATTTAAGTCTTAAATGGGCAGGTTCTAACCCAACCCGTTATAGATTTTTTTGGACGGGTTTAAAATAACCCAATTAGACCAAGTTGGGGTGGGCACACCGGGTTGTGGTTTCTCGCTCATCCATAGAAAAAAGTCACTAACTATGTTAATTCAAATAGGGATGGGATATTGTCACTACCAATTTTATATGTCACTACTACCAAGTCACTACCACTTTTTAAGATCAGAATCTCATTTACCTTTATCATTTCTATTTCCTATTGATATTCTGATCTAACGGTAAAAAAGTGGTAGTGATTTGGTAGTGACATAAAATTGGTAGCTACAATATCCTGGCTAAACTTTTACCCCCAAAATTTAAAACAAGCTACTTCAACCCAAACTCGAGCGAAAGATGAAATCTATAGTTTCACTTCTTCAAATCGGAGGCGATAATATATACAGCAAGATTATTTTGCTCATTTGTTCAGTATGATTGAATATGTTTTCGTGTTTTCTTTCACTGCTAGTATCGACGTTTTTTCTCTTAATCACCAGAGGCTCACATTCATCGTCGATTCTTGCAATTTTGTTCCATTTTCGATCATCCACACTTGACTTGTTCACAGATTCAGAAGCATAATCGACCAATTTGATTCTGCGGAATTCTGTTCGTCTGAGTTTTGTCTTGCTTAGCGTTCTGTGTTCTTCATCTTTATTAATTGCAGCGAAATTTTTTTAGTTCTGGGGCCCAAAAACAAAGAATGGGTCAAAAATCTTGGAGGCTAAAGCATGGAAAATGAAATTACAATCATCGAAACTTTCTAGGGCTCGCAGATCGCTGGTGAGTGGTGACTGAATACTTCCACTTTTACTTCTACTACGAGGATCATTGTCCTACGTCTCCACTTTTTTTTGCACTTCATTATTAGCTCTTTGTAATTTTCTTTTCCCCTTGGTTGAAAATGCAACTTGTGTAATGATTCATGACGCAATCATGTAACAGTGTGTCAAGTTCTGCATAGAAGAAATATTCTTATTTCGACTTGGTTCAGGAAGATACGTCAGAGATAGAACTTACTTATATATACCTCTGAGTGATGAGCTTTTTTATCCATTCACCTTTTTTATTCCTGGATGCAACTTGTTTAGGTGTGACTGAACTTTTGGCTGTATGCTTGATAAATCATGAACAAAACAAAATGGGGGGCAATCGGTGGATTGAAATGGTCTAGATTCAAATTAATACATGATCAAAGAAGGCTCCACACAAATCATGTTGCCTATACTTCCCATGTTTATCCTGATAGACCCACCTTCATAAGTGCATGAGTGGCCCTTCTTAGTCCCACACCAGTAAAATCCTGTAAACCAAAGGTGGGGCAGAGATTGGAAACTAGAAAGAGACAAGCACAATATAGTAGTTCATGTTGTGTTTTGTTTCAGGGAATTTACGTTATTGGGTAGGAACTACAGTATATTCTTGTGCTGTTTAAGACATCGATCTACTTAAGCCCAGGTTTAGGGTAGGAGTTAGGCCGGTTATAGGCTTAGACCTAAAACTTCTATAGATCACCATATGCATAATGACGTTCAAGAGTTTAGAGGAAGAGAACAGATTTTGCCTAGGTAAAAGAGGACATGTACATAATTAAGATAATCTTCAAACTCTTATTTTTGGCTTTTTATTTTATTTCATTTTGGAAAACCCATGTGATTTTCTGCTAAAATATGTGTTTAGACTTTAGAGTCCTGTGCTACAGGTGATCTTTTCACTTGGGATTGGAAAGAAGTGAAGAGTTAAGAAAAAGGTAAAGAAGGGTGGAATTAATTTATCTCTGTCTCTTTCTTCCTGTGAGCATTTTTTCCGGCGGGCAAAATGGCTTTAAGTGGTCCAGAATAAAGGAATATATTTACTATTTTCTTTGTTATGAAGTGTATTGGTTTGATAAAACAGAGTGCTGCCGACAAAGGCTTCTTACGATTACATGACAAGCAGAAAGTTCAGTGTATGGTATTGATTAAAGCCTGCTCAAAATGGACGACAATATTGATTAGCAGATTAGACAACAGAGGAAAAGTAGAAATACTGCTAAAGAAAGACAAAATGTGAAATCAAATTTACCCCAACCACGGGATGATGAATGACCAATCTCTATCAGCATAAATGTAAGTTTCATTATTAATTAAAAAGAGGGTCTTTACTATTTCTTATCATTTGACTTCCTATTACTTCAAAGGGAAAGGGCAGGCTAGTCTTTTGTGTGTTATGCGAGGAATATGCAAGAAGGAATTATTAATGCCTTAACATATATACTTTTCTGCAGACAGATTGCAAGCTCCATAAAGACATACCCTCTTTTACAGTGAAGGGCATTTTACATTTTGCTCTCTCTCATTTAAGGCCTGCCAGTTTCCCATATGATATACTATGCCAATCTTAAACCCTTATTTCATAAAAAAGGACAAAGAAACCGCCAAGAACCATTAACCAAAACCCAAAGCTGCTTACTCTTCCCTTCTTGTTATGATTCCCCCACATTTTTATAGGAATTGATGGTGCTATTTCGGAAATAAATGGGGAAAAATGCTATGCATGTGGGACTCACTTCAATGTACTCCATCTAGTCCTTATTATAAGGCACCAACTAGCAAGTTTATTTGGTCCTTTTTATAAGGCACTTGCTTATTCCCAATGAGCATTGATTATTTTTTTCCATGTCTACCCCTAATTAATAAAGGTAATGGGTGAGAGTAATAATTAATATAATATTAGAGTTTAATGCAATTAGTAAGGGTAATATTGGAAATTACTTAGATTCTAGGACAACTTTATTGACTTTAACTACTTTTATTGGTTTGTGAGAAAAGTTAGTTGATGCTTTATAATAAGGACCAAAGGAAATATCACCTTGGTCTTATTTAAAAGTCCATATTGACAAAAAAAATTTGGTATTTATTATAAATACAGTTTCAAAATAATAAATATGTTTTTTTTTTTTACTTTTTTGCCCCTATTAATTACAATAAACAAAAGAATTTATTCATATTGACTTTTAGCACCAATCATAGATAAAGGCAAAATTAAAAATTTAGCTCATAATTAATAAGTTAACTAACTCTCTTTGGTATATGAGAGTTAGTTAATTTAGACTTATAAATAAAACTAAAGTGGTACCAACTATAATCTTTTTTATAAATTCAGTTTACTTAATTCTCATGTATCAAAAAAAGTTAATTAACTCATTAAAAATGTCATAAATCGATACATTTTCCCAATTTTACTCTCCTTTATAAATGATATTCTCAATCATCTTTCTCTTTTTGCAATATGAATTAATTCATTTTTTTCGTTACAGAATAAACTTGTAACACTGTCATTAATTACTTGCTAAGTGAACTTTGCACGTTTGTTTTAACTTTTTAAAAATACTTTTACGATTTACGAGATAAATATATAATAAGAGTTTTGTTTTCACCTGCGGAAAAATGTTTTAAAACCATGATTTGGGTTTTCTCAAATAAATAACAAGGAACAAAATTATTGTCCAAAAGGAGTTTTAAAAGCACCAGAGTGGTAGTTATTTCTTTTGTGTGACTATTTTGGTTTTTGCAAATTGAAATTTGAAGGGGGGGAATTACAAGTACAATGGATTTACAGGGTTCAAGTATATCTCTTGTCATCTGAAATTTGACAACGTTAATTTCTTGACAAATTTTAGAGATACAAATCCCTTCTTCCCTGGCCTACTTTTCTCTTCTTCTCTACTTCTTCTCAGTGCGTGTGCAATAACTTCAGTTTCTCTGTTGTGACGTCTTCGATCTTTAAAACTTAGAGCAGAACAAACCCCACATTCTCTCTGTTTTTTCTCAAACTTCTCTCTCACTATCATTTTGCTCTCAATCAAATCAAAATCATGGAAGGGACAGACAACAAGCCCAATGCTAACAAGAAGTTCATAACAAAAAGAAGAAGCTTTAGAGGCGAAGCCAACAACCCTCATGAACATCATTATCATCATCTTCATCATCAGCATCAGCTTCTGCTAAAACAATATTCGACTCAGTTTGGGTTCTGTTACCAGAACGAGTATCAGAGGTACTACCCAGCTCTTCTTCCTCTACCTTCTCTCCTACCTCTGCAACTAGCTTTGACGACGCCGTCGTTCACTCAAAACCAGACCTTCAAATCGAAAACCCATTCACAGAAGTCTCCATGCAAGCTCAATAATTCTCCCTTTGCTGCCTCGTCTTACGACAAAGTCTCAGTAGACACAGTTGCTCATGGTAACACAAACTACTAATCTTCGTTCCTTTATTTTTTGGTTCCCCTTTTCTTCCTTCTCCTGCATAATTGTTTTCCTTGTTTTTTTTTTTTTTGTTGGTAGATGATACAAATGCACAAGATATTCCTTTTGGTAGATAAATTTTCTCTCTGTATTCTAAGGAAGAAATATACCTCATTACTTAAGCTTACTCGTTTTATGCAGAATATTTTATTTTCCCTACGGATCAGTTTCATTACTCAGAAAGAATATAACAGTAAATAAAATAGTGAATTTAGCTAATTCTTGTAACTCATTGGTTATCTTCTTCAATTGTGAATCTTTTTCTGCTGGTATTTTCTTTATTGATAACTTTACATTTAGGAGTTTTTCATTTATTGGCTTGCTCTTGTGATCTCTCTTATAGAGTGGAGGGTTATTTCAATCATTCTTATATACGCCATCTTTTTCTCCACATGCTATTTAGCTCCCAAGGAGTCTCATCAGCAAGCCAAGGCGTCCCTTAAAGGAGATGATGAGAAGAAACTCATACCTGCAAGAAAACCACAGCCACTAATTGCCGCAAGGAGGCCAGATTCCGGTGGCAAAGAGGGCTCTGTGATCTCTCTCCTTGCCAACCACTTTCTAGTCAAGTTTGATTCATCACAAGAAATATACCATTACAACGTTGAAATCACTCCCAATCCATCCAAGCAAGTTGCCCGAGTAATCAAAGAGAAGTTTGTTAATAATAATTCTGCTGTGCTTTCTGATGCTCATCCAGCATATGATGGGCATAAGAATCTTTATAGCTCTGTTGAATTCCAAAATGACAAGCTTGAGTTCTACGTAAGCCTGCCAATCCCTATGAGCAAGAGCTCATTACCTGATAGAGAAATGTGTGACTTGAAAGAGAGGCATGAACAGCTTAAACTGTTCAGAATAAATATAAAGTTAGTCTCTAAGATCAATGGGAAGGAGTTGGCAAAATACTTGAGCAAAGAGGAAGATGATTGGATTCCACTTCCACAGGATTATCTCCATGCTTTGGATGTAGTTCTCAGGGAGAGTCCAACTGAGAAGTGTATACCTGCTGGTAGGTCTTTCTATTCAACTTCAATGGGAAGAACCAAAGAGATTGGAGGAGGAGCTTCTGGGTTGAGAGGGTTCTTTCAGAGTCTTAGACCAACTCAACAAGGACTTGCCCTTAATGTTGATTTTTCTGTAACTGCTTTCCATGAAAGCATAGGAGTGATTCCGTACTTGCAGAAGCGTCTCGAGTTCCTTCGAGATCTTTCTCAAAGAAAGACAACAAGTTTAACAGGTGAAGAGAGGAAAGGAGTGGAGAAGGCATTGAAGAACATCAGGGTCTTTGTTTGTCATAGAGAAACTGTTCAGAGATATCGTGTCTATGGCTTAACTGAGGAAGCTACTGAAAATCTTTGGTTTACTGACAGGGATGGAAAGAATCTGAGGCTTGTGAACTATTTTAAGGATCACTATAACTATGACATACAATTTAGTAAATTGCCATGCTTGCAAATTAGTAGGAGTAAACCATGCTATCTTCCTATGGAGCTTTGTGTCATCTGTGAAGGCCAGAAGTTCCTTGGAAAGCTTTCTGATGATCAAACTGCAAAAATACTCAAGATGGGATGCCAAAGACCAAGAGAACGAAAAGCCATCATTGAAGGAGTCATTAGGGGGCCTGTGGGGCCAACTAGGTAAAACTATATGATACTTATAGTTCCATTTTTCTTGCACTTTAATTAACTTTGTATGATTTTAACGTACTGGTGTAAATCCTTTGTTTTAGTTTCTAATGTTTTGAAGGAATTGTTTTGGCAGTGGCAACCAGGAAAGAGAATTCAACCTCCAAGTATCAAGAGAGATGACTCGTTTATCTGGGAGAATTCTCCATCCTCCCAAGCTAAGACTTGGGAATGGAGGTCATGTGACGAAGCTAGTTCCTTCGCGGCATGACCGCCAGTGGAACCTTCTGGATGGTCATGTCTTTGAGGGAACTAGAATTGAAAGGTGGGCATTAATAGGCTTTGGTGGTACACCTGAACAGAAATCCAATGTCCCTAGATTTATAAGCCAGCTATCTCAAAGATGTGAGGAAATGGGCATTTTTCTTAACAAGAACACAATTGTTAGCCCCCATTTTGAACCAGCCCAGGTTCTTAATAATGTCTCTCTTCTGGAATCTAAGCTCGAAAAAATCCAGAGAATTGCCTCAAACAATCTACAGCTGCTTATTTGTGTTATGGAGAGGAAACACAAAGGGTATGCAGACTTGAAAAGAATTGCAGAGACAAGTATTGGGGTTGTGAGCCAATGCTGCTTGTATCCAAATCTCAGCAAATTAAGCTCACAATTTCTGGCAAATTTGGCTCTCAAAATCAATGCCAAAGTTGGTGGATGCACTGTTGCCCTGTACAATTCACTTCCTTCTCAAATTCCACGGCTCTTCAAGTATGATGAACCAGCTATATTTATGGGTGCTGATGTAACTCATCCTCATCCACTTGATGATCATACTCCATCGGTTGCTGCGGTTGTCGGCAGCATGAATTGGCCTACTGCGAACAAATATATTTCAAGAATAAGGTCGCAAACACACCGGCAAGAAATCATCCAGGATCTTGGTGCAATGGTGAAGGAGTTACTAGATGATTTCTATCAGGAGGTAAAGAAACTCCCTGGGAGAATAATTTTCTTTAGAGATGGGGTTAGTGAAACCCAATTCTATAAAGTTCTTCAAGATGAACTCCAATCCATCAAAGGGGCATGTTCTAGATTTCCTGCTTATAAACCATTCATTACTTTTGTAGTAGTACAAAAGAGGCATCACACAAGGCTGTTCCCCTTTGAAACTGATGATCAGTCATCCACAAAAAATCATAATCACTGTTATGAGAATATTCCACCAGGGACTGTGGTTGACTCCGTGATAACTCACCCGAAGGAGTTTGATTTCTATCTTTGTAGCCATTGGGGCATGAAAGGAACAAGCAGGCCAACTCATTACCATGTCTTGTGGGATGAAAACCAGTTTACTTCTGATGAACTCCAGAAACTGGTCTACAACCTATGCTATACTTTTGTTAGATGCACAAAGCCAATTTCTTTGGTTCCTCCTGCTTATTATGCCCATTTAGCTGCATACAGAGGCAGACTCTACCTTGACAGGTCAGATTTTTCCTCTGGTTTGTCTAAAGGTATCTCTTCATTGTCTAGAGCTGCACCTCCAAAGACAACACCTCTTCCAAAACTCAGTGAGAACATCAAGAAGCTCATGTTCTACTGCTAATGATGATTGTATTTGTTCCTGCCATGCCATTTTATATGTAACTTGCCTTGTGATATAAGAGATTAAGAGGCACTTGAAAAGTAAAATAGTAAAGGAAGGATAGGATTAGTGGGGCATAACAGGACAATAGGCATGTAATCTTTTGCACTGTTTAATCAAACAAGCTGACCAATTTGCATGTTGATATTTTCATATATTTAAATTTTTAACTTTAATCTGTTTTTCTTTTGTCAGAAATTTTTTACTTTAATATACTCACCCAGACTCATGAGTCAGGAGAGACGTGATAATGGAACATTTGAAAGAATGGTTCTTGAGTCTAGGCGAGTATTGTTAAATCCAAGTCAGATAAAGTAGAGTGGAGATAAAAATTATTATCAAAATTTACAAAAAAAAAAAAAGTATCAAAAAAATTACAAAAAAAATTATAAAATGTATTATTGAATTTTTTAAAATAGAAAGACACTTAAAATTTTTAATTTAAAAATTAAATCTTTAATAATGAATTTCATAAAATTTAATTAGTAATTAGAAGTGAAGCCAAGCCATCCATTTACATGGAGATCAAGCTGAGAGACAAGTTCTATAGCTTGTGGAATATTATTCGTTATATTTTTATATTCCTTTCAGTTTTAAATATAATAGTTAATTAACTAATTTACGTATATAAAGAAAATTTTGATGATTTCGTTATTGGAAAAAAGTGTACACTAATTTTCCTTTAATCCCCATCATTTTAATCATATATGGTAAGTCTAATTACAAGATAGGTTGAGGAATATATATATATATATATATATATATATATATATATATATATATAAGTTAAAGTCATATACTTAAAATAAAACCACACTTCTTAGCTAGCTTCAATACCCGTTTGAATTTGTATGAGTTATGTATATAAAAGGAGTTTTGTTTATTAAAAGGTTTTTTTTTTTTAAGTTGATTCGAACAGCTCCTTATCCGAGGGAGTGTTTCATATTGACTGATATTCATAAGCTTAGTCTTAAAATTATTTATTTTGAATATTTTTTGAAATCTGATAAACTTTTGGCATTTGGGATCTTGAATGGAACTTTTCTTTTTCAGAAGAGATAATAAAAGAATGCCTGGATATGGTCTTGAAAGACTAGCTGACTTGATGTTTTATCTAGTTTGTTGTATTCTGGGTTAGACTCTTAGCCTAATTCCTTCTTTAACTCTTCAAACTTCGGCTTGCCTGTACTTTCCAAAAAAAAAAGTAATAAAAGAATCTTGGTGGGCCCACTGAGAATGGAACCCCCAGGTAGGAGAGGGACTGAATAAATGACAGGAGGCAAAGAGAGAGGCAAGAAAAGGTGTGCCTTTCAGGTAAATGGGAAGGCCACTCACTGAACTCAACTCTCAGTTTTACAAATTCCTCACGTTACATGCTGTCTCTCTCTCTTTTGTTTTTGAGGGCTCTCTTTTCCACTAAAAAGTTAAATAAATACACCAAAAGGGGGGCCGCATGCCCTACACAGCAAAACTATGAGCAGTGTATGCTCATCCCTCAAAATGTGAGGGAACCCATTTTTTTTAATTTTTTTTTATATATTCTTATTTATTTGGATTAAATTGTATGTTGCATCTTGAAGTATTTTTTTACATCTATTATCTTAAATTAATTAAGTTTTAGCATATCCAGCATCTAAAAATATTTTTTACAAAAAGATATTTAAATACCATCTGAATTTAAGAAACACCAAAAAGTCTAATAAAAAAGGAAAAGAGAGGTGACGGATGTTTGAGTGTTTTTACTAAAATGTCTTCTCTTTTATCTCTCATCATTTACCCCTCACCCTCATCCATACATGTCAACCAACTTTAATTAAAGATGTTAAGACCGCCTATTAGGGACCAATGAACTAACATATTAATGTAAGGGCCCAATTTAAACAAGCTAAATTATAACGACTTAATTCAAATTTGATGCACCCTTTGTTCTTGGGCTCAATTGATAAAGGGGTTGGACACTCTTATCAAAGGGATGGGGTTCAATCCTGGAGTTGGTCAAGGAGCTGGGGGAGGCATCTTGGATCGTGGGCGAACCCAACCCCTTTCCTAAAATTTTTATATATAAAAAAAAAAATCAAATTTGATGCAAACAATTGTGAAAGAAAGAATTGATGTAAACAATAAGCACTTGAAGATTAATTTCCCTTCCATAAAGTTAGAGAATGAGGCTTTGACGACAAATCATATTTTAAAGATAAAGTGCTAAACACACATAGAAAATATATGTGGGCATACAAGGGGTGCACATTAGGTGCCCCATAGTTATGTGCCCAATTATGTGCTCATACACCTCTATTAGAGGTATGAGCATATTTTTTTAATTTATTTTTTAATTTTTTTATATATTGTATTTATTTATATTTAAATTATATGCTGCTTTTTGGAAAAAAAAAAATTCACCTAGTATCTCAAATTAATTAGTTTCCAGTTCTACATTTATCTATAACATCAGTATCATAGAAAGTAATTAATTTTGAGATATTGGGTGCAAAAAAAATTCCAGAAAGCAGCCTATAATTTAAATCTAAATAAATACAATATATAAAAAATAAATAAATAAAAATATGCTCATACCTCTAATAGAGGTATGAGCACATAATTGGACACATAACTATGAACACCTAATGTGCATTCGCATACAACTTAGCTTGAACCACTAGAAATCCAATACTATGATCGGGAGAAACAAAAATCGACGGCTTAAAATCATCATTGAAGAAATGGGTGGCATCACTTCATTGGTTAGTTATTTTGAATTTGAATGATCTAAAGTTGACACCTATAAGATTTTAGTTGTTCACCATAAAGCAAGTAGTGAGAATGTTGTATACTCCTCTAATCTTATTTATAAATTACTTTTAATATGTTTCATATCTTATAAGAACAAAATCAATATAATAATAAATTTAGAGTAAAATCTTATACCCATATAAAAAATTTAATAAGGTATCTTAAAAATAGAACCAATTTTTTCTCTCTTTGTAACTTATAAATAGGACTAGAGGATTGTTTACTTTTTGTGATCCATAAAAGACAAAATTTATATAAAATACTCCTTTTTCTATTTCTAAATCATTTTCAAAAAGATATTTTATACTTATATTTATCATTTATTTTATAAAATACGTTAAATAATTGCTATATTTTTAATAGTGTCTTTGGTAAATATGTATATATAGTTGATTAATGATTAATTATAGAGCTAAGGTACAAAAATACCTATAAGTTCTTACCTAAAGTGCACCGCCCACCACCATATGTTTTTCGGACGTGCAAAAGTACCCCATAAGATCTAGATTTTGATAAAAATGCTCAAACTTCAAAAATCCAGATTCCTCCCCAATTACCTTTTTGTCCTTTCCATTTCTTATAAGATCTTTTGGAATTTTGTAAATTCAAATGGTATTTTTTGATATTTTTTCCAATATTTTTTCAGAACCCTTCAATATCATGAAATATTTTCTTAATAGCAGATATATTCTAAAATATTTTTTCAATAACACCAAATATCTCTAATTAATTTTTAGTGTATCCAGCAGCATGGAGTATTTTTCCAATAGTACTCACTAACTGCCCAAAATATCGGTAATGGATATACTAAAAATTAATTAATTTGAGATAATGATGTTACTAAAAAAATATCTTAGGTTGTCAAATACAACTTAATTCTAACAAATAAAAAAATTAATAAATTTTTTTTTTTTAAAAATACTCATTTTGGGATGAGCATTCCCTACTTGTCTTTGGGATAATGTGCATTAAAAAAAAAACAGAGAGAGATATTTATGTACAAGCATTATGTATCAATAATTTTTGAGGAGGTGAGTCTCTCTCTCTCTCTAAAATATCTGCCCTTGTTCTGGATATAATGAAACCATCTTATCTTCCTTCTCCAGTCTCCACCATCCTGTCTCTCTCACTCGCCACTTCTCTGTCTTTTTGTGTATGGCAATGCTCATTGCAAGTAACACATGTCTCCTCAGCCAGTAATACAGTGGGGGCCTTCTATAATTTTTTTCTTTTTTTTTTCTTTTTTTCTAAAAACATATATCTCCAATTAGAGCTGTCAAAACGGGCTACCCCGGCCTGTTAGGCCCTAGCCCACGCGGGCTAGGGTCAAAAAGCCCACATGTTAAACAGCCCGCACGGGCCAAAAAATTATATAACCCTAAGGGTTAGGGTCAGCCCGCGGGCCAAAAATCATTTTAGAATAATCAACTTAGGCTTGAATAATCAACTTCATTTCCAACGAATATTGTTCACAACCATTCATTATCTGGCTATATAGAGGGAAGTACAAAATAATCAAGCTGCCCTCTGCATTTTTTCCTTCTAAAATGTTACTTCCTACATTGGAAACAACAATCGCTCCATTGATTGAAGGGAATTGAATTCAGTCCACTACCGTTAGTGTTCACTTCCGGTCCACTTTGCAAAAAACAACATTGATCCCTTTTTTTTTTTCTTTTTTAACAAATATTTCAGGATACTGTAGTTACTAAAAAGATACTTCAGGATACTGACCGGTACTAAAAAAATACATCATGATCTTGAAAAATTATTTTAGGATGTTAAAAAAATATTTCAGGGTAGTGATTGGTACTGAAAAAAAATACTTCAAGATCTTGTTGAGGATCTTGGTGATCTTGAAAAAATACTTAATGATCTTGAAAAATTATTTTAGATCTGAAATAATTTTCAGTACCAGTCAGTATCCTAAAGTATTTTTTATGTACTAGTCAGTACCCTGAAATATTTTGTCAACATCCTAAAATAATTTTTCAAGATCATTAAGTATATTTTCAGTACTAGTCAGTATCCTGAAGTATTTTTTAAGTACCATTCAGTACCCTGAAATATTTTTTCAACATCCTAAAATAATTTTTCAAGATCATGAAGTACCCGTTAGTATTTTTTCAATACCGATTAGTATCTTTAAATATCTACAGTATCCTGAAATATTTGTTAAAAAAAAAAAAAAGAAGAGGGATCGGTGTTGTTTTTTGCGCAATGAACCGGAAGTGAACGCTAGTAGCAGTGGACTGAATCCAATTCCTTGATTGAAGAAGGCGAGGAGGTGTAGTTTCAAATGGATTTGTACAATTTCTGAATGTTGGAAATGGGGTTGATTGGTGGCCCACGGGTTGGCCCCAACATAACCCAAAATAGTGGGGCTTATTTTGGGTTAGGGCCAAAAATGACCCATCATATGGGGGCTAAAAATATGGGGGCCAAACATGGGGCTTAATGGGCTGACCCATAGAGTCCAGCCCATTTTGACAGCTCTATCTCCAATCCTTAATGGAAGATTTAATTAACTAATTTGAATAGATTAAGAATGTTAGTTAAATTAGTTAATAAAACGTGTTTGTTCTAAAATATTATAATCATATTCATTAATTCTCTCATTCCATATCTTACTTTTTTATCATTGAGGGAATGTCAATAAAGTTACTTTAAAAAAAAATTGATAAATATATAAAACAAGTTTAATTTAAGAACTAATATCAACTTCCAAATCAAGTCCTACATGAATCAGAGGGGGAGTATAAATTATACTACCTCCGTTCTTAATTATAAGAACACTTTTATAGTGTAATTTGTACTACAAAAGTGTTTCTATAACTAGGACCGGAGGTGCAGGTGAAATGGGTGCTAAGGCACTAAAATTGAGATAGACCTACTCAAAAAAAATGTTATAGAGGTGCTGATATAGTATTCATCAAGGTCTTCATTTCAAATCTGAAATTTGAATTTACATCTTTGTGGGGTGGGGTAGGAATTGCATCCTAAACATTTAATCACGATAAGGCACACTGGCTCAGTATTATCCGAACAATTGCTCATTTATTTTAGTTTTTTTTTTTCCTTTCTTAAAATAATGTTTATTAAATGAGTTGAGTTTTCAATTGATCAAGGTTAAGACAGGTCCCATAACTCAAAAAATATCTAAATAATACTTATAATATAATGGGAGCTTTCTTATCATTATTTAGGGTGCAATTTCTCTTTAATGAATATTTTAGGAGTAAAAATGTTCTTTGTTCTAAAATCCATATGAAGTTAATACTCGTCTATTTGGTATAAGGGATTTGGAGGGGAGGGGAAGAAAAAAAAAATTTATGAGTTGAATTTTAAAAAATTGGAGAAATGGGGTTAAAAGATATCAATCAATTGCCCAAAATACTGGTGCTCTGGATGTATTAAAAATTAATTAATTTGATATACTTAATATTACTAAAAAAACTATTTTAGGCAGTTAAATACAACTTAATTCTAACAAATAAAAAAAATAATATTTTTTCTAAAATTATACTTATTTTAGGATGAGCATTTCCTGCTCATCTTTGGGATCAGCAGGAAATGTGGATTAAAAAATAAATAGCGAGAGATATTTATGTACAAGCATTATGTATCAATAATTTTTGAGGAGTTGAGTCTCTCTCTCTCTAAAATATCTCCCCTTTTTTCTGAATATAATGAAACCATCTTATCTTCCTTCTCGACCATCCTCTGTCTCTCCCACTCGCCACTTCCCTCTGTCTTTTTGAGTATGGCAATGCTCATTGCAAGTAACACATGTCTCCTCAGCCAGTAATACAGTGGGGGGCATTCTATCATTTTCCCCCATTTTTTTCTTAAAACATATACCTCTGGTCCTTAATATAAGATTTATTTAACCAATTTGAACATATTAAGAATGTTAGTTAAATCAGTTAATATGATGTGTTTATTCTAAAATACCATAATATTCTTTCTTAATGCTCTCATCCCCTCTCTTACTTTTTTATTATTGAGGGATTGTCAATTGGGATACTTTGAGAAAATATTGATAAACATATAAAATATGTCTTAAATTTAGAACTAATATGAACTCTCCAATCAGGTTCTATATAACTCAGAGAAAGAGTATAAAGTATAGGTGAAATGGGTGCTAAGGCACTAAAATGAGTCTGGTTTCTCTCCTCATCCCTTATCATCCTTCATCTACACCGTTGATTTCACTTAATGTTAATCTTGGCCATCTATTTCATCTTTACCACATGCGATTTTTTTACCGCATGAGGTATAAATTGAATAGCCAAGATTAACATTTAAATGAAATCAATAGTTTAGATGAGGAGAGAAACTTCTCGCCACTAAAATTGAGATAGACCTACTAAAAAAAAAAATCCTTTTAGGTTCTAAAGGAAATTCAGATGTCAGAAAAGTCTCAAACAGTTGTTAATCCCACATATGAGAGTTATTAATCCCACAGAATAAGTTATTAATGAGATTTTTTTGACATCTGAATTTTCCTTGGGACTTTTTTGACATTTTCTTGGTCTCTTGGGACCTGAAAGGAAGTTTCCCAAAAAAAAAATTGTTATAGAAGTGCTGATATAGTATTCGTCAAGGTCTTCATTTCAACACTGAAATTTGAATTTACATCTTTGTGAGGTGTGAATTGTATCCCAAACATCTAATCATTATAAGGCACACTGGCACAGTATTCTCCGAACAATTAGAGTGTGCATGGGAACCATTCTGTTCCCCAGCACTAATTCTGAGATGAAACAATTTTTTCTGATTCTGTGCCTAGGAAAAGTTTTGAGAATCAGAATTACGTTTTTTAACTCATTTTATTTTTACTTAGAGAATCAGAATCACGTTTGTTAATACATTTTTATTTTTATTTATGTAATTTTTATATTTAAAAAATTATTTATGTGGTGGTGGCGGTGGTGGTGGCGGCGGCGGTGGTGGTGACGGCGGTACGGTGGTGGCGGCGGCGGCGATCGTGGTGGTGGTGGTGGGGGGTGGTGGTGGCATCGGCGGCGGCGGCGGTGGTGGTGGTGGTGCGGCGGCGGCGGCGGCAGCGATGGTGGTGGTGGCGGCGGTGGCGGTAGTGGTGGTGAGGTGGCTGTGGCAACGGCGGTGGTGGTGGCGGGGAAGAGAGGAGGAAAAATAGATTATGGCTATGTGCCCTGGAATAGAAAAGCAGGAATTTTCTGCTTCTTTTTTTTATTCACCAGCACAAAAAAGAAACCGGTTCATCCGGTTGGATATGATTAGTTTTGATGATGTCTTATATAGATGTCATTATTAAGAGCAAAAAGATTGTATAATATTTTTATCTCCTACATTGACTAACTACTATGTATTTAATGTAGATTAGCTCAAGAAGAATTATAGAGATTAATCAAGAAGGAAATAAGAGATTTTAGAAAGAACAAACTAGAGAGAATGTCAAGTTCAAGAAGAAGATGAGATATTGAAGAATTAAATTATGAAAATGATCAAGAAAAGAAGAAAGAAATAAGAACTTGTTAGATGGAATGCGAAAATCATTATACAAGTTTTTAGATTGATTCTAGAAGTCTCCACGATCAAATGGAAGTTGGAATGGCTCAAATCGGGGTTAAAATAAGCTACAATTGCATTCCTGAAGTCATGCTCAAGCACACCAAAGTTATGCTCGAGCAAGGTGCACTTCCAGCCTCTTTTTTAGCCAAAATCCGCTCATGCTCGAGCAGGACCAAAAGCATGCTCGAGCATGGTGCTCGAGCAGAGGAAATTCCGTGCTCGAGCAAAAACGGTTTTTTCAGCTACTCGGTTCAGCTCTGTTTCTGGTGACCTCTGGTATTTCGACGATATCTCTTAAACCAGAAGTCCGATTGAGGTGAAAATAATTTTTTTGGAAACTAGACTTCCAATGCGTCATTTTTACATAATATTCAAGTCCAAATGAGGTCATATGAGAGATCTATGAATTTTAGAAGATGACAGTGAAATCAACGTCACACAGCAGACCAAGCTTTGGTAATTTGAGTGTATCTCACAAATTACAAATCCAATTGAGCTGAAATAGGTGGCATATGAAAGTAGACTCACAGGGCTTTCCATCAAAATTTGAACCAACCAAAACGGAGTTCATACAAGGGAGATATGTCCCTAGAAAGTGGACGGTCAGTTCAGAATGTTGCAAAAAACGTTTGTCAAGAACACCTCCAATCATCTGATGATAATGGACGAAATACAATGAGTTTGGAGCTGATTCTTCTTGCATTGGAAAGAAAACTTGACGAGCTTTGTATTGGAGAGTATTATACTTATTCGCATATTATCAGAAGCCTCAAAGACAGAAGCTTACTCGAGCAGAACATTTGGCATGCCCGAGCATCATCGAGCCAAAAGCAAGAATTTGCGAATTGAAGAGTCATGCCCGAGCAGAGTAAAAGGCATGCTCGAGCAGAGTAAAATCATGCTCGATCAGCATCGCCGAAATAACACAATTTCGCCTCTGCCTGAGGCTTGCTCGAGCAAGCATAAAGGCTTGCCCGAGCAACAGCGAGAGAATTCGTTTTCTTTTCAGAAGCTTTCCCGAGCAACGTAAACCACTTGCTTGAGCATAGAAACAGAACAACGTGATTCGGTGTATCGCTGATCAATTATGTCTGATGATTACTGGACAATCTTACCCATTATTACTGATTGTATTCAAACTCATTTAATTCCTTTTTAACCATCTTTGCTTTAAATGAGTTTCAGGAAATCAAATCCTTGATTGACAGATCAAATTGTTACCTTCACGTGTCAACGAACAAATCAATGGTGAAACGAATGAGATCCTTCAATTTGGAAATAATTGACATAGCCTTTACTCAGAGTAATTCCTTGCACAAATAAAGGGAAGACACTAAATGGTGCAACGGTCATAAACCTTCAATGCAGAGCAAACGTTGGAAATCCAAGAGTCAGTATGACTCAACGGCTATCTTTACAAATTGCTCATCAACATGAATCACAAACATTATAAAAGGCTAGCAGACTCAATTGATAAAACAACCCAGAAGAATACAAGATATACATTTCTGTATTACTGTGGTCAACTACTTCAATTATCTTTAGTATCTTCGGACACCTATAGTACTTCAGTCTTCATATTTTATTCACTCGTGAGGAGCTGTTAAACACCTTCATTATTTCAGTTGTTCAAACCTAAGGTTGTGGAACCTTAAGTAAGGGTGTACGATTACAACTTGTAAGGGGGAGTGAGTCCGAGTGTGAAAGGATCATCCTAAGTTACAGAGTGGGTAATTGTACTTGTGTTTGAAGAGTTAGTGAAAATGTGAAGGTGTTCTTGGGGACTGAATGTAGGTCAAAGTATTAGACCGAACCAGTATAAATCTCTTCGTGTCCATTTCTCTTCCCTTACTCTGGATATTTATTTTTAAGTGTATCTTGCGAAAAGTTTGTTAAGATCACCTATTCACCCCCTCTACGTGATATTCCACCGTCACATCCCGGTAACAAGAAAAAAAATCGGATTTACCAAACATAATTCCTATCCAATTTTGTTCCTGGGAACAGAAATTAAAGAAAAACTCATTCTGGAAGCGTTACCATGCACACCCTAAGACAAATGTTCAAATGAGTTGAGTTTTCAATTTATCAAGGTTAAGACAGGTCCCATAACTCAAAAAATATCTAAACAATACTTATAATATAATGGGAGCTTTCCTATCATTATTTAGGGTGCAATTTCTCTTTAATGAATTTCTTAAGAGTAAAAATGTTCTTTGATCTAAAATCCATATGAAGTTAACATTGGTCTATTTTGATATGAGGGATTTGGAGGGGAGGGGAAGGAAAATTTCTCTGAGTTGAATTTTTTTTAAAAAAATAGAGAAATGTGGTTAAAAGATTTCAATTAATTTTTCTTACTTGTTTATCTTACATTTTGTATTCATTAAAATTTTACAACCACACTTCTTCAATTTGTTTTTAAATCTAACCCATAAAAATTTTCTCTCCCCTCCCCTCTAAATCCCTCTTACAAATTAATGTCAATATATCAAGAGGTAAAATTGCAATAATTTTGATATTTGCAAGGGTGACATTGCTCCAATAAATAGTTTATAATACCTAGCATTCCTAGTGATATTTCAAGGAAAAAATGCCCTTTTAACCCCTTTTTAGAATAAAGTTAAGATTAGATTCAAAACTCAAAAACGATTTACATAAATATTTATATCTAAACATATACCCTTGTAAGATGTGATCTTATTAACTGGATCAATATTTATCAACAAGGCACAATTTATTGTAAGGCTAATGTGCATATTGGCCAACGAACTTTTATTCTAAAAGTGTCCATCACAAAAAAACTTTTAAGTGAACCAAAAATATAAAAAACTTTTAAAAATGTAAAGTCAGCACATAAAACTTTTAAAAATGTAAAGTCATCACAACATTGTTGGAAAAAAAAATCAACGTTCGTTAAAATGTAAACTTTTAGGGTTAAGGTGTAGATTGACCAACAAAGTTTTACTCTAGGAGCGCTCGGCACAAAAAAAATTTACTCTAAGAGCACACTCAGTACAAAAAAGTTTTACTCCAGGAGCGCCCAGCACAAAAAAGTCTATATGCAATCTATCCAAAATTCGACTGTTGCAAATCCTTGCCCGGACTCCCCAACCATGTGCATTGGGGTTAGGAAGAGAGAACACAACAACAAAAATCACAAATGTAACGAGTAGATTTCATTTTGAGTAAGGGTGATAAGATTTCAAACATGTCCGGGGTAAGTCCATGTGCAATCCACTCAAAATTCGATTGTTGCAAATCATTGCCCACACCCCAACCATGTGCATTGGGGTTAAGGAGAGTGGGTGTAACAAAAAAAATCACAAATGTAATGAGTAAATTTCATTTTGAGTAAGGGTGGTAAGCTTTCGAACATGTCTAGGCAAGTTCATGTGCAATCCACTCAAAATCTGACTATTGCAAATCTTTGCTCGAACCCCCAACCATGTGCATTGGGGTTAGGAAGAGTGAATGCAGCAAAAAAAAAAAATCACAAAAGTAACGAGTATATTTCATTTTGAGTGAGAGTGGTAAGTTTTCAAACGTTCTCGAACAAGTCCATGTGCAATCCACCCAAAATTTGACTATTGTAAATCTTTGCCCGAACCTCCCAACCATATGCATTGGGGTTAGAAAGAGTGAATGCAACAAAAAAATCACAAATATAACGAGTAGATTTCATTTTGAGTAAGGGTGGTAAGTTTTCGAACTTGCCCGGTGCAGGTGCAAATTGTGATTTTTAAGTGGACCTAAGATATACTCGTTACATTTGTGATTTTTTGTTGCATTCACTCTTTCTAACCCCAATGCATGTGGTTGGGAGGTTCGGGCAAAGATTTGCAATAGTCAAATTTTGGGTGGATTGCACATAGACTTGTTCGAGAACGTTTGAAAACTTACCACTCTTACTCAAAATGAAATATACTCGTTACTTTTGTGGTTTTTTTTTTTTTGCTGCATTCACTCTTCCTAACCCCAATGCACATGGTTGGGGGTCCGAGCAAAGATTTGCAATAGTCAGATTTTGGGTGGATTGCACATGAACTTGCCTAGACATGTTCGAAAGCTTACCACCCTTACTCAAAATGAAATTTACTCATTACATTTGTGATTTTTTTTTTTGTTACACCCACTCTCCTTAACCCCAATGCACATGGTTGGGGTGTGGGCAAGGATTTGCAACAGTCGAATTTTGAGTGGATTGCACATGGACTTACCCCAGACATGTTTGAAATCTTATCACCCTTACTCAAAATGAAATCTACTCGTTATATTTGTGATTTTTTTGTTGCATTCACTCTTCCTAACCCCAATGCACATGGTTGGGGGGTCCGGGCAAGGATTTGCAACAGTCGGATTTTGGGTGGATTGCACATGGACTTGCCCGGACACGTTCGAAATCTTACCACCCTTACTCAAAATGAAATCTACTCATTACATTTGTGATTTTTTTTTTGGTTATTTTCACTCTTCTTAACCCCAATTCACATGGTTGGGTTGTTCGAGCAATGATTTGTAACAGTCGGATTTTGGGTGGATTGCACATGGACTTGCCCGGACTCGTTCGAAATCTTATCACTCTTACTCAAAATGAAATTTACTCGTTACATTTGTGATTTTTGTTGTTGTTGTATTCACTCTTATTAACCCCAACGCACATGGTTGGGGAGTCCGGGTAATGATTTGCAATAGTCGAACTTTGGGTGGGTTGCATATGGAATTTTGTACTGGACGCTCATGGAGTAAAACTTTGTTGGTCAATTTGCTCCTTAACCTTTAAAAGTTTACATTTTAACGGACATTGATTTTTTTTCTAACGGCGTTGAGATGACTTTATATTTTTAAAAGTTTTTTGCTAACTTTACATTTTAATTTTTTTTTAAATATTTTTGATCCACTTAAAAGTTTTTTGTGCTTGGCGCTCCTGGACTAAAAGTTTGTTGGCCAATCTGTACTTTAACCCCTTTGTTGTATTATCACTTTCCTAGCATTATATGAATTAGTATTATTTACTGTCAACAGTTTTAGTATTTTAGTTTGATCAGAGGATAGCT
Source organism: Acacia pycnantha (assembly GCA_025563575.1). Taxonomy (NCBI): domain Eukaryota; kingdom Viridiplantae; phylum Streptophyta; class Magnoliopsida; order Fabales; family Fabaceae; genus Acacia; species Acacia pycnantha. The sequence goes on from JAMWYP010000152.1 coordinate 919,035, forward strand.
TAGTACTTAGTACATGCTTGTATAGATGTTGGAGAGAACTCAAACGTTCAAGTTCTTCAGGACTCTGGGAAAGCAGCTGGATTATTTAAAACAAGCATAGCATTGCCTTAGTAGTTCAGAAAACACTACTACAAAATATGGATATTGTTACCCTAAAAGACGTCCTTATTTTAAAAAATGAAGTAAAAAGTGAAGGCGGTGGCATTGTCGTAATTATTTACTTGACTTTGAGACTTTAGACAACCTAAATATTAATTTAGGACGCCTAAAATATTTTTTGACATCCTAAATATATTTTAGGACGCCTAAAATATAATATTTGGCGCGATTTAGGATTTTTTTGGAGACTTTAGACAACCTAAATATTAATTTAGGACTCCTAAAGTTTTTTTTGACATCCTAACTATATTTTAGGACGCCTAAAATGTATTATTTGGCGCCATTTAGAATTTTTTTGGAGACTTTAGACAACCTAAATATTAATTTAGGACTCCTAAAGTTTTTTTGACATCCTAAATATATTTTAGGACGCCTAAAATGTAATATTTGGCGCCATTTAGGATTTTTTTTGTCAAAAGTAGATTTTAGGCGTCCTTAAAAATAATCAGGACGCCTAAATTAAAATTTTAAACGTCCTAAAATAAAATTCAGGACGCCTAATTTCATTTCAATTTTCAGGTTCCCCGCGTGGCTCAACAAAAAGGTTTCAACATTTTTCATTTTTGGCGCCAGGAAATTTTTTGGCGTCCTGAATTTGAATATAGGACGCCAAAAATTATTTTTAAGACGTCCTGAATTAGAATATAGGACGCCAAATACTCATACTTTCCAACACCCCCACGTGACGCGCTTGACTTCTTCTCAACCCTTATTTAATTTCAGTTATCCCTTCTTTCCTCTGCACACCATCCCTCATTTAATTTCATTTATCCCTTCCTCTTCTCATTTGATCTTTACGCCTTCCCCTTCTCTCCTCTACACCCCATCTTCTCTTTCGATCTATTCCTACTCCTTCAACACTCTTCGATCTGGCTGGGCAAGGAGACGACATCACCGGAATTTGAAAGGATGACGATCTCAGGCTTCACTGTTGGTGCCATTTTCAATTTCAGGTCCAATCTGTTCTTCCCTTTCCCTTATTTTTTTTTCTGATTCCTCACTTCCATAATATTTTATTCTCCATCTCTCTCTAAATATTAACAAATATAAAAAAATATAGATCTCTATTGTTAGTCTCATAATATTTTGTCCGATCACCGGAGTTTTAATGCGGTAGAATATGTTATTATTAGAATATTTTATTAGTCCCATAATTATAGGGATTAACTAAACCTAGAGAGAGATTATAGGAGATTATTGTTAGGATGTTAGTTTTTCAAATTTCAAATCTAGATATGTAGAATCTGTTATTATTAGAATATTTTATTAGTCCCATAATTATAGGGATTAACTAAACCTATAGAGAGATTATAGGAGATTATTGTTAGGATGTTAGTTTTTCAAATTTCAAATCTAGATCTCTATTTTTGTCTATAAATGTAATCGTGCTCTCATCTGAATATACAACAATTATTCTATAATCTTCAAATGCTCAGTAAAAAATATGAAGCAGGTATATATATAAAATTAAGTAAGTTGAAATTTTGTAAAGATGAATAAAAAGGCTTATAGAAAAGGGACGCTATAAATATTCCGAAAAAAGCTATACTGACCGAAAATGTTGCATTTGTGACGTGTCTGTTTGGTATGGCTATGAAAGCCAAAAAAAAAAGTACAATGAACGCACGCGGGAAGCAGAAGCAAATTTAATCAATGTTTGACATGGCTGTGAAAGTTGATGAGCATCAGAGTTTGGAGTGGTTTTTTCATGAAGCCACATGAAGTTGCTTCACCAAAAGCCACATCAATTTTATTATGCCTAATGACCATTTCACCCTTCAACTAATCTTTATTTACAACTTTATCTATTACTTATTATACCAATTTCATCAAATGATTTAAAGAAATTAATCATTAATACCATATAAGGATTTTCTTCCTCAATTAACATATTTAGGCCATAAAATATCTACTTTAAAATTTCTAGACCAAAAATTATCCTCTAACTATTTTTCCTTAAATTTTCGGGAAATATGCCATAAATTCCAGAAAATAGCTTTAAAATTTATTTAAGCCAATTTTTCGTAATTAATCTCTTCATAATATTTCTAGATCACCACAATAATATTCCATAATTTTTTCTTAAATTTTCAAGGTCCAAAAATAATTTTCATTAATTATCTTAAATTTTTTCTCATAATAAGATCCAAATATATGTCTATATATGATTCATACCATTTTTAGTCATTTTCCATCTCATCTAATTTTTCAAAAGCTATGTCAAACAAGTGCCCATCAAGAAAAAGGCTACTTCTGCCACCGCTAATCCCAAACACAAATCACATAAAAAAAAAGTTCATCAGAAAAAAAGTCCAGTAAGAAAAGCACATCAGAAAAAAAAAAAAAAAAAAAGCCACTTCTACCGCCGCTATCCCAAACGAGCTTTACAAGATTGTTAACCGCATGTTGAAAATTCACTTACAGAATAGGAAAAAAATTGATTTCATCACTAGTAAAAGAAGTATGTAAGTTAAGGTGTTTGAATTAGTTTTTTTTTGGAAGTAAGATTGTTGTATATGACATAAGTATATGAGAGGAGTTTAATTTAGATTCACACAAACAACACTTTTTTTAAACGCTCATGATTGAGTTGACACTACAAAAAAAAAAAAAAAGAGTCGATTTGTAGCGGGCAAAATAAACCACTACAAATATATAAATTTGTAGTTTATACTGAAACGTTACAAATTTGCAACGGTATGCATTGGTTCGTGAATGATATTTGTAGCAGTTATCACAAACTAACCGCTACAAAATATAGCGCCAAGGTGGTGCCAAATTTGTAACGGTTATTTTGTAGCGGTTTATTTACACAAATCATCACAAATATGCACCAGTTTGGCGCCTTATAGCGCGCCATTATTGACGGTTTATTTGTAGCGGTTTATATCAAAAAACCTGCTACAGAATGCCAAGAGTCTAAACTTTTGTAGCAGTTATAGAAATCTACTACATTTTTTCACAACACACGAGGTAGAGTTTCTTCATTTTTAGCTGTTGGGGTAGCGGTGAACATTTTGTAGCGATTTTGTTAGTTAAACTGCTACAAATGTGAAGTCCTTAAATAAATCACCAAATAGAAGTTATACAAAAAAAAAATGAAAAAAAAATATGTTTATATTTGTAGCGGTTATTTAGCTAAATCGCTATAAAATGTGTAATATTGAAATTTGAATATTTCGTATCCCGCCAATGATCATGAAGTTTGTAGCGGTTTCAGTAGATATACCGTTACAAAGTGTATAGTTCTAAAATTTGAATATTTCAAATCCTACAAACATTAATTTGTAGTGGTTTTTAGTATAACCGCTACAAAATATGATACTTTAAAAAAAATTAAAAAAACAATGAAGTTTTGTAGTGGTTTTGTAACCGATATAAACATGAAACCGCTACAACAATTGTCACATAAACCACTACAAAGTGTGTAATATTGAAATTTGAATATTACGTATCCCGACAACAATCATGAAGTTTGTAGCAGTTTTAGTAGATATCCGCTACAAAGTGTGCAATTTTGAAATTTGAATCTTTCAAATCCTGACAATTTTCATTAATTTGTAGTGGTTTTTAGTATAACCGCTACAAAATATGAATTTTTGAATTGTTTTATTTAAAATACCAATGAATTTTTGTAGCGGTTTTGTAACCGCAATAAACGTTAAACTGCTATAAAATCGTTATATCAACCACTACAAAAAGTTACGCATATTCATATAAATACTCCCACCACACCTCATTTCACACACTCCTTCATTTCTTCTCACCCCCTTCTCTCTCATTTTTTCTCATTTTTTCCCACCCCTTACAAAATCTTTGATTTCAATGTTTTATTTTTTTCTTTCTTGTAATGTTGATACTAATTTTTTTTTTTAATCCAAAACTTTAAGGATATTTCCTTAACATTCCTTCTATCGTCATCAACATTCTTTCCATAATCAAATATCATCTAAGGGATAATATAATTTTTTTGCTCAGAGGTTAACAATAAGTCCTTATAACATTCTCAGTATTATACCTACATAATATTTATACTTATCTAACTTAAGTTAATCATTTGTTTAAATATTAACTATTATTATTTACGTGTCACTTAAATAATAAAATATTCAACATAATATTGTAACAATGGACTCAAATTATGGTTTTATTTTATTTTCTTCAATTTTGCAATATTTTGTAGTTGTTTTAAAACCGCTACAAATTTTAATTTAAATTTGGCTTAAATATTTGACACAATTTATGAAAATTTATCCAATATTTGTAGCGGTTTTACAACCGCTACAAAATTTTGACCATTTTTTTGAAATTTAGCATCTTGATCACATCTTGTAGCGGTAACTCAAAACCGCTACCAATACAGTAGCAATTTTATTACATGAGTAGCAGTTTTAGAAAACGGCTACAAAATATTTTGCAATGTGTAAAGAAACGCTACTACTATCATAAATACACAATTTTTTTAACTGCTACAAAACGTCAATTTTTTTTTTTAGTGTGAGCATGAAAAAGTTGATTCCTAAGAGTATAACAGAAATTCCAACACTTGGTGAAAGAAGCAGGAAAACAAGCATAGCATTGCCTTAACTAAGAAAAATGGTCATCAATTTACAATAATAATATGGCATTTGAATTTTAAAGAACTGGAGGGTAAATTTTTTATAATAAATACTTTTTCTCATTAATTTCACTCGTAAAACAGCATATAATTCCCCAAGACGCTTGAAGTCTTGAACACGCGTGCGAACTGAGAATACAGGAGTCCAGCTTTTCTTAGGAATGATAAGAAAATCCAAAGATTATTACGAAGGGTTGTTTGGATTGACAGTAGAAAAACGTATTAAAAAAAAAAAAAACTCAGCTAAAAAATTTACTTTATATACCGTAAATTACATTGTAAAAATAGATTCTACTGCTAATCCAAACAAACACAAAGCTTTTCATAGCAACCCCAGCAGACGGACTCAATAGAAAAGAAGAAAGAATAAAAAACAAAAAATACTAACTTATACCCTTATAATAAAAGCTAGATAAATTATTTAAAGACGTTAAGAAATCAGTTAATTTAATTATTTTCAAAAAATATATATTAATTTTTTTAAATTTATATCATCGGAACTACATTAATAAACACCCTTCATATGTGCAATCTGTAAAAAAAATTAAGATATTATATTTAATACTATAATAAATGTTTTGTCTAGTTCTCACATTAGACTGGAGAAAATAAAATAAGAATGGTTAATATCACTTTTATATTTAATACATTTGATGCTTCTGTTACATAAAAAAACCTGAGAGGTCACAGACTCACAGCACCGAGAAAGCAGCATGACATTGAAATATGATGAGAACCAGAAAAACGCATAAAAGCAGAAATTGCAGAGAAGAAGACAAAGAAATGAGACGTGGGGGGCTTTTTGCATAATTGGTGCCATCATTTCAATCCAATCTTGTCTTTTGAAGCAGATTGATGGTAAGTGGTGCTGTGTTCAGTACTCTGTACTCACTTGTCTGTTTCATTTTTTTGTTTTTTTATTTTAATTTTTTTCTGTGTTGTCAAATCCTTCTTAGTATACTTACTCACTTAACTTTGGTATCTTCGTAGGATCCCACTTTCTGTGGTCTTCTCTTCCTCTCTACCTTCTCTTTTTTTATTAATAATTAATCCAACCAATTAACCCAATAACCCGTAAAGCTGAAGCAACCTCTCCTCCTTTTTGTTTTTTTATTTTTATTTTTATTTTTCCTTAGTCCCAGTTTTTTTTAATCCGGTATTTTACCTTAGTCCCAGTTTTGATAATAATGTGAATATTTCTGTTTCTCTGCACTTCAAAGTGGTTTCAATCTCTCATTCATTTTTTGACCAAAAAACAAATAATCTCTCATTCATTTCATTATTTGGCAAACAAGCGTAATCTTATAAAAGATATTAGGAAAATTAATCTTTTTTTGGTGACAAGGAAAAATAATCTATTAGTCATATGTTTGGTGCAACTTCATTCCTATAATTTTACCATTTAAAATATTTGTTCATATATTAAAAAAAAATCATATATTTCAAGAAGCTTATAGACTAAAATTTTAAATAATTAAAGCTATAAGGAAAGAGCTGCAGTGAGTTAAAGTTCAGTAATTCAATTTCAATTAAATCAAAACTATTGGATTGAGTTATACTAATTCAAAGTTTAAGAGTTGAGTTACATCTAAATAAAAATTATAGGAACAAAAATATTAATTTTAAATTATTGAAAAAGCAATTGTAAACTTAGGAATGAATATGCATGTATGAATTATAATCTTTTTTTTTTTGTTGGTGATGATATAAATATACATCGGTAAGATTTATTTTAACATCTTTATATGTTTATTTTTATTTAAAAATATTTTTAATAAACTGGGTCAGTCTAGAAATTTGCATGGTATAACAGGTGACATGATAATGGGGTCATTTTAGTTTTTGCAGCCCAAGCCCATGTCTAGCATGCATTTTTTTATATACACAATCATCTATTTATGAAGCATGAACACGTAAGAGTCAAAAGTGGCTCTCTATGAGGGGCTTGGTTTAGCTTGGGATTTAGGCTTCAAGAAAGTGAGGCTGGAATCTGATGCTTTGGAACTTGTGGCTTGTTTGGCTGATGATAATTTCTCTGCGGGTAGCTTGCTGTTTCTGCAGATAAAAAATCTGATTGCTAGGAGTTGGTCTGTGTCTATCGGTTATATTCCTCGAGAGTGTAACAGAGTGGCTGATGCTTTAGCAAAATCGGGCCTTACCAAATCGGGGATTTTTAGTGAGTGTCCTTTAGCGTTACGCGCTTTAGTTGACCAAGAATGTTTGGGATTTATTCCCTCTGTGTTGTAATTTTATTTTAACGGTACTTCGGGCTCCTGCCCTCTGTTATATCAAAAAAAAAAAAAAGAGTCAAAAGTGACATGCCACTCAAGTAAGGTTTCGAGTTCGAGCCTTATGAACGCAGAAAAGCTCTGCTGGGAGACTCTCCCACCATAGACAGGTATGTGACGAGAGTCAGATCCGGATTAGTCAGGACGAAGCTCTGAATACTAGATGAGCGAAAAAAAAAAAAGTTCTACCGGCAAACTGTCATTTGAGGTGGTAAATGGTTTTATCCTTAAAAGGAGAATACAAGTTTGAATCTTTTAGAAGCGCACTTATTGAGAAGGGTGAAAATCATTTGCCTTTTAAACCTTGAAAGGAGAAACTCTTGACCAAATTTTTTGTTTTTAAAAAAACAAAAAAAGAGTCAAAAGTTCCAAATTTATTTCTGGGAAAAAGAAAATAATGAGAAGACTATAAAATTTCCTTTTTTTTTAATACAAAGTGAATATCATTACCATCCAATCATACAAACATTAGAATTTTCAAGAGGGTCATTCGTCATCATCAACCTCCGCTTTTTGAAGGAAAGGAGGAGGGTGATCATGGAGACAAAAATTATCATCTAAACCTATGAGAATATTTTGGTAACTGATATGCTATTCTAATACTCAATCTATCCACGTGTGTCACCAGCACCTGCCAGTCCTTGTTGATAACTTGTCTAACTTCATCCACATCTTTGAACGGATGGTCACTATTACAACCTTAGTAAAACTAATTGCCTCTATACAACAACCAAATAACAAAATAATTTTCTTGAGAAACCCTTGGCAAACAAAAGTGTAGTCCCACGTATAAAACCAATTAATTATGCAATGCAAGTGCGATGAGTGAGTTTACAGCTGAATCCTCCTATCCTGGTCAAGAACATAGCCACCACATCCACTTCTACCGCTCTATAGAACCCAAGTTCTCAAACCGATCAATAACCGGTTAGGACCAGGCATCAACTTGGTTCAATTTTTCTTTTTCTTTTTTTTAGATCGATGGTTTTACAATTTTCTTTAAAATTTTATATTAATTACCCTAAAATTCTCAATTTCTCACCGATTTGACCTCGAGTTAGTTCTTGTTTGACTCTGGTTTGACCCACTATTTACTTAGTACCCCAACCGGTTTAATGGCCGGTATGAGTTTCATAACCTTATCTAGAACTGGGCCATCTCCTGCTAGTCTGAGAAAAATTTCATAGACGCTTGACATCTCATTTTTATACCAAGTCAATACTAATTTATCCTATAAAAGCACACATATTATCTCCTCATTAAAAGTATTTCTTTTTAACCTTTTCGTATTCATATGTAGATTGTTTACTGTTGATTTATCAGTGTGGACGTCCAGTCATGATTCAATTTTATATCCAACAAAAAAAATCCAAATGCTCACAACTTAGCATTTTGATCCCAAACAAGATGGATTTGAAAATTCACTATATGATCAGAAAATAGGTACAAACTTGTGTGTCAGAGTCATTCAGGCCCAATGGCACCAAGCACTCGAGTCTTTCTTAAATATAAGGGTGTGAATTCAACCCTCTATAAATATAATGGGTGCGTGATTTCCTTCCGTGAGGTGAAAGATGAACAAAAAACAGGCCTAGTCCGTCAAAGAAAGAAAGTAGGTACAATCTTTCTCAAGACTAACCCGCTTGCAATTTCTTTAAAAGCAATTTGTATATATGTTCAACATCAAAATGTGCGCTCTGGTAAAGGCTTCTCTGCTGGAAGTTGAAGCAGCTCTCGAATACCCTCATAAACCTGCATGCAACCAATGAAATAGTTCTCTCATTGTTTTCAAAATGAGAAGGGATAATATTACAAATATTATTTTAATTGAGTCCTATAAAAGACATCCCAGGAAACATTTAATTCTTGGTCAGCAGTAGAATCTCATATCAAACATTACTTCCAGTCCTTAATATAAGATCTGGTTTGTAGTGTAATTGGAAAATATATTAATGTCTTTTCAATACTTTCTGTGAAGAATGATAGCTGCTTTCTCAGGCAAAGTGTTCTAGTTTACAAGAATATACACAGAAGAAACATTCTGTCATAACGCCTACTATTATGCCTTTATAAGCATTAATCTTACAATGAAATCAGTTTGGTATTATGGTTAAATCTGCACCACAAACTAGATCTTACATTAACGAGTAGTATTAACCTCTTTTGTTATTTAAAAGTAGGATCCAATGGTTTGTGTGAGAAGATTAACTGGATAAAGGTAAGTGAAATGAAACAATCAACTACACCTACCAGCTTGATCTGGGCTTTAATTGAAGCAATTAATTGTGTATACTCCTCTAATTGCCTGCAGAATGCATGTAAAGCCTTATGTTTCAACTTGCAATATTATGTCCAACCTTACAAAATTCAAAAGAAAGAAAATGAAAAAGGGAGGGGGCACACAGAGAGATGATGGAGCAAAGCAAAACAATAAGGAAAAAGCTACACCAAAGAAAAGAGGTCAGAAGAAAAGAAACAGGGATAAAAGTTCCAGTAATGGCACCAGATATTTACACAAAAATAACAAAAGATACTACAAGGCATTATCACAATTTTAAAACAATAATAAATATTTTAAATGTGAGAACTAAGCAAGCATATTTAGCTGCTTCTAGTAATGGACAACCACTAAATTCTCTAACTCATTGAATGTCCTGGCAACTGGTATTTATCAAACTAAGATCAACTAGCCCTAAATAGTTGCAACTGTTTAGAATCTATTTTACCAGGTTGCATTTGGTCTTATGTTTGTCCAACTTAATTACATTAATTGCCTCCTCCCAAAATTTGATTATGTTTAACTAAATCAGGCAATTCAAGCCTGTCTCCTCCTAGTACTTGAGGTGAATGGTACATGTTAGTACAATGTTCTTATAGGTACAGTCAGTTTCATTTTTCCATTTATACTTTTCCACACAAGAATAAATCATATTTTTGCATAGTCCCTACACATTCAACCTGGTAAAAGCATGGAAAACTTTCATAGGACAGGACAAGCATGCTTTCAATTGAGCAAACTTCAATTATTACCTTTTTATTCTTTCTTCCCTTAGGGTTATATAATTGAGAGCTTCAGACCAGGTAAACTCCACATGGAATCCCAGTCCTATATCTACGAATATGTGTTGTGTGTCAGGCCTGCAAAATAAAACAACACAAGTAAGCAAGAATTTAGAGAAGAAAAAGGCATTCAAAAATAAAATTGCATTAATGGAAGTTGAGCCATGTGGTGCATGTCGTTAAAATCTCAAGAGTAAAATCATATAATATATAAATTGCAGGTGGCACATTACATTATTTATCATCGGAATAAAAGTTATTTAGATATAGAAAAATGATGAAAAACAACACTCTTTAGCTCACTGCTTTTATTATTATTATTATTCAACATATATAGCGCTAGAACTTGTATATGTTAACAGTTGGGAACGCTCACCACATAGATCAACCAATCATATCCCACAAATCAAGAATTAAATCATTTTACAAGATAAAATACCTAAAATCAATCAGAATATATAAATCGTAACAGGGCAGACAATGAAAATATAAGGCCACTGACAGAAAGATAAATGGAACAAATAAATGGCTAAAAAATGATAATCACACAGAAAACTCAAGCATGACTATCAGTGAAAAGATGAACAAAAGATAGTTAGTGCAGAAAGTCACCGACAAGAGTAAAAGAAAGGCAGTGAAGCAAGTAAAATTTAAAACCAATGCCTTACACTTCTGCTTGTAGGTACGCCTCAGAACCAATATTGACCAACGTTTTAAGACTGGTCACACTATTTTTCTCTAGATTCTCAATGTTCCTTCGCAGATCAGAGCTGAGTAAACAAGTCATGTAAACATAATGGTTTTAATAATTGCATTACTTGATTATGAGTGAAATACTGAATTTCACATGTATCTATACAGCATCATCAAATTTATTATGCCTGAAAAAACACAAATACAAAGGGAAAAGGATACAAGATTTTTTGTTGTTCAAAGACCTTGTCCCTGCAAAAACGAAAACAAAGATACAATGCAATAGATAAGTAAATGTCCAGAGTTAGACATACAAATATACAATTGCTTTTTTAATTCATTGTGCAGACCATGTTCCTCAAGTGCACCAGTCAGGAAACCATATAATATTCAATCATAGAAAAAGGAATCATATAAGATAATGGCCTCCATAAACCAAAACTCACCTAAGCCATAAACGGTGGAAGTCTCATCACTAGTCCAGTAGTACAAAAATATAATTGCCCTCTTAACAAACCTTGAGGGCTAGAGTTTTAAGTTTTAAGCAACTTCTTCTGTTGCAGAATGGACAACGCAACTTTATTGGTTGAAGGTTTGCATACAGAAAACCACTGGCATGAATGTGCTAATACCATTTGTGGGTACCATACTGATATGTAAGCTGTAAAATATTACTGTAGGTAATTAATGGCACAAGACTAATCCTATGAGGCCATACTAGAGTTAGAGTTAGTTAATGAGCTAGGAAGTCAGGAAGTTAGAGTTAGTTAGTTAACATTTAGTAACTAGCCGTTGGGAAATTACCTACTGCCTAAGGTTATATATATGGACCTATGCTAATTGTATGATTGATTAAGAAGTGTGATGAATAAAGATATGCAGTAGTTCTCTTCTCTATCCCCGTCTCTGTTTCCCTCTCTCCCTCTCCTCTGTTATACTTCTGTTCTACTCTATGATGCACAGAAACGCGTAATTTCTAGCCAAGAACGTTTCCGAAACGCGTTTTTCTCCGAGACGCTGGGAAACGGGAAAAAAAACGAATCGAAGCTGTTAAATTTTGTCAATGGCAGTTTTGTAATTTTTATTTAAACAGAAGGGCATTTTGTACCTGAATTTTTTGAAAACAAAAATGCTTCTCCCCCAAATCGACATTCGACAGTCTCCTCCCTCAAATCGACATTCGACACCGACAGTCTCTCCCCCAAATCGAGTAGCCTCCGACCTCCGTCTGTCGCTGTTCCAGTGTTTTGCTGCCGTTCTTCGCGCGCCTAAGAGGCTAAGACTCGTCGTCCGTCGACTGACGACTGTGAGGGTTTCGCTGGTTCTGTATCAGTGTATTGTATATTTGTATTGTTTCTGGTTTCTGTTCTGGTTTCTGGAATTCTGGTTTCTGTTCTGGTTTCTGTCCTCTGGTATATTGCTGTTTTGTATTCTGTTTTATTAGTGGAGATGCATTTTAATTATGCTAGTGATTTATCTTTTATTATATTTTGTTAATGTGAAATACATTGTTAATATTATAAATATTATTTAATACCAAGACGTTTCGGAACGTCTCGAAATATTGGTATTTTTGAAGTAACATTTCGATGTCACGTTTCGGCAACGTTTCAAAAATGCCATTTCGGTTTCGGTGCAACATAGGACTTCTACTCCTCTGAATTCTGTTCTCTTCCTCTCTTCTCTTTCTCTTCCCAAATCTTCTAATTTCTCTACACTTATCTAACACATACCTTCCACAATAGAAGCACTTAAGCTAATAGCAGTTCAGATAATGTAATGCAATGTTTATGAACATTATTTAAACCAACTATCAAGTAAAACTATCTTAAAACGACATGATAATGTGTAGGTAACTTTGACATGATCAATATAATCAACTAACAAACACAACGTAAGATGAAAAGGGGGAAGACTAATATAGGCATCTAATATTTGGGGGAAAATTACTGAACCTGCGGCTCACAAAGATTCAATAACAAAGGCCAAACTTTATTGAGCGATGACATGATTTATCAATTAGTAAGATCTAATAGATCTTTTGTACTAGATTGATGGGTCACATTTTCAATATTATCCCCAAGGGAGCCCTAGAAGAAGAGAGTATAATGGTAACTCAATCAAATGCTTGCCCACATATATCAAAGATAAAGCTACAGAGCAATCCAATACCGTTCAGCAATAGCACGAACAAGATCTGGTTTCAGGCGTTGATCAACAAATTCTTCAAATTTGAATATTTTTTCCTGGCGTAATCTATCCATTGAACTCCTATTCAAGGATTTATCAACAAGGATCATTACAAGAATAAGAGAGAGATAAAAACTAAAAAGTATAGATTATCTTGTGAATATTTGTCCAAATAGATATTGCAAATTTACAAAATCAATCCTCACACTCCCTATAAAAAGTTAAATTCTCAATCTACAAAACATGTAAGGAAAAAATGCTGCAGAATTCGGAACCTAAATGATCATATCAAATGCAACAAGCAAAAATCAATCAGCGGTTAGAGGCAGCATTGACTATAATTGGGTAGTATAGATTGATATAATATTACTTATGCTTCATTTTGACATTTTTTTCATCCATGAAAAGGTCACTCACTCATTATTCAACACCATCTTAAAAAACTATGAGAGAGTGTGAACAAAGTCTAAAGCAATGAAGACTTATCAGTTATCAGTCCTCACCTGATAGAATGATCTACAAAGTCAATTAGGAGACCAAAATCAATGAAATAGAAGAGGATCGAAGAGTTAAACCAAATAATATAACAAACCCTAAACGAGACTCATCTCATCATCCATCAGAAAGACAAAGCCCAAACCTAATAATTGCATAGCTTGCGAGTAAACTGAACTACAAGGCCAGATATCTGTTCCCAACAGCCTAAACAAGATTTAGGCCAAACTGCGAATATCATCTGAAACTCCTATGGATACCAAAACAAATGATTTTATAATGAGGATGAGCCCCTTGTTAGAATTAAAAATTCTAGTAAGTGTACTCAATGTCAGACTTTTACCCTCGTGAAACAATGGAAAAGAAAACTTATTGGCTTAGCAAAATGAACGCAGAGCCTATCCCCTGCAAACTAAACCAATGGCCATAGACTAAGAAAAAATTATAGCAGACCAGAGACCCACATTCAATATGAATTAGCTAGTGAGCAAAGCACTGAAGCTGGAAGCTAGGCCCCTCTGATGCTTTGCCACCTCTACCCCTACGTCATTACCTTGATTTTCTACTCTTGGCTTTCCCTCTACACTCCCTCCCTCAATTTCTCTACTCGTTTGATCCACCCTTCCTCAATTCTTAGTGCAAATTGCCACTCTTGTCCACCTTGCTCTCTCAGATTCCTGCAAGGAATCCCTTTCATTCAGCAAAGAGAAAAGGGAGAAGAAAAGGCAAAGAGCAACCGAGCTGCTGGACAATGGCTGTTCTACTGTGTCGGGGAAGTGACACAAGAGCAAAGCTTGTTGCTGCTGGTATGAGGAGGAGGATGGAGAAGTTACATGAAAAATGAGCCACAAGTAAGGATGGAAACAAACCAAGCCAAGCTCCTGCCAAATAGGCCTAATCCTACAAGGTAGGCTCCATGCCTAAACCTAGCTTGTAGCCAGTATAAGGCTTTTTTCTAGGCTAAAGCTTGAGCTTATCAAAGGCCTAACTTGATCTGAAGGCCTATTTAAAGGACAATTTAAAAATGAGGCCTTTAAATAGGCTCAACCTTGAAGGCCTCAAATAGGCTTTAAGCCTACATATTAACCTAATTCTTGCAAACAATTAAAAAAAACAAAAATCCATACATTACATTACATTATTCCATAAAACAACACAATCAACAAGTTCATAATAATACAAACAAGACAATTGCACAACACAATACATGATTCAAATCTATCTAAGCTAGACCAATCCAAAAAATCAAGAAAAGAAAATAAACCTACAACAATCCACTAGGGCAGCACCAATCAAGTTTTCAATATGATCTCTTCTTATCTGAATGGATCCTACAATATGAAAAAATGAATTCAAAATAAACACATAACTTCGGTTGCAACTGCAACATCATCTAATTAGAACGCAAGTTCAAGCAAATCTTGTTCCCCTTCTGAAATATTTAGAATGTGTTAGAGTTCTCAATCCCCAAAAAAATGTAAGACATAGTTATTCTGACCAATGTTTTATATTAAATTCCATGAAAGGTCAAAATAATTTGAAAATAAAGATTGAAACTTGTACAAATCTCTAAAATGGAACAAGCCAACTAAAAATCAGAAATAATGAGAAGGCAGTTATTCGTCATTGTATATGCTGCAAGCCTTTAAATAAATTTTATTCCTCAAATTCAGAAGGCCCCGGCATGATCTTATCAATATGATATTAGTATATTTCATACTTCAGATCAAATAAATAGTCTTAAAATACTAGCAATATGTTAATTATTTTGCATAATATACTCTAATTATATTATAATATATGTATTACTACATCCATAATCCATTGATACAGAATTATAAAGAGAATACTGCAAAAAGATTGAGAAAGATTACTGTATTACTCTATTATCATCAACTGAATTTATATGAAGTAATTCCAAACTCCCAGTTCTTATCAACTATATAAAACAACTTGTAACCAGAATTTCTCTCCTAAAATCAAAGACCGAACAAGCGGTGGCATTAAACAGCTAGAGAAAGAAACGGTAAGGGAGTGAACATTAAGCAGAAACATTGATAATCATCCTTCGGTCCCCGTTTAGCCCATCACTAACATTAAGCAGTAGAAGAAACCACGAGGGAGGGAACAAGCAGCCCATGATCATAACACTTTAGATGTTGAACAAGAACAGCACACTAGAGTATACATCTATCACAAACTAATCATCGATGAACAAGCAGGATCTACATGCCAAAAGTTATTCTCAATAAAACTGCATAAAATAGTATGATTTCTAGGACCAAATTGCAAAAAGCCCAAAGTTGCAGTACAAAAAATGCCATGTGACTTTAAAACTGCTGTTTGTTGAGCAATACTAGTATATAATCCCTTATATAAGAAACTGTTCCATCATGAATTTTTCACAATACAAAGGGTTCAAAACACTCCAAGTAAATGACCCCAATCCAAGCGGGCATGGCATATACATAATTCACCGTGTTTCATATATATATAAAAAAAAACTTTAATTGATGTATGTACAATAAGTAGGCCGCGCGTAAGGCTACAACAGGGTAAGTAGAAGGGGCTGAAACCCAAACATACTGATAATCAACATCTACATATACAAATACTTGTGCTACTTAATGCGTAAACCTAAACATGATAACTAACAAGTTGATTTGTGACATCGAGTTACTGCATGCTTCTAGCCCCCAGTGAACCATCTTCCTCACAGAAGTAACTAAGGAACGAGTTTATTCATCCACATGTATATGATTTTAGAGTTTGGACCTAAGAAAGTAAGGAACGAGTTCTACATTGGGCTTAGACAAAAGAGAGCAACTAGACAGGTTCGTTCACCGTATAGCTCAAGCTTAGTTTACAGAGGTGTGAGGAAAGGTTTATCCCTTTTGAACATTGGAAATAAATAGAGGGAAAAAAGTGTCGAAAAGGATCAAACCAAGCAAGAATTACAGTTGTTAACAGTGAATAAGAAAAAAATTGAAGGCTGAAGCATGCCTCACTGGGTTCGAACTAGGAAGAACAATTCCTGTACCACCACGACTAACGACTCACGAACAAGACAAAGAACGACGAAGAACAAGTCGGGGACTGAGGGTGAGGGGAAGAATCGGACAATCGAAAGAGACTAGGGCTAGGGAAAAAAAAAACAGAACTCAACAAATGGGATGCGGAAGTTACCTGCCAGTAGACCGCGACGGCGATGGCAGCGGCGGCCACGGCAACAGCGTCGAGCGCGCTAAACTTCCGAGGTTCGAGCAGACCTTGGCGCTGGGGACAGCGAAGGAAATGAAATTTTGGCTCAAAATAAAATTAAATGTAATTTGGTTTTGGTTGGGTTGTTTCATAATCTTATCTTTTTGTCTGATTTTTATCACCCTTAAATTATAAAAAAAAAAATATAGATAGTTAAGATTTTATATTTAATAAAAATATCATTTTTAATATAAATAAATAAATTTAAAATATTAAAATTCGATCTCCACAATTCATAATTTAATACAAACAAAATTTTTAAAAATTAAATTATAAAATAATAATAATTTTAGAACATATTAAATCTAAACCATTTTATTAGGGAGTGGAGATGTGATTCAATTTTTTTTTTTTTTTTTATCTGGGGAGGTTTGATTTTTTGTTGAATTGAATGAGGGGGAGGGGGGAAGTTTGATTTTTGGTTTGGTTCAGGAAGGTAGTGAAAGAGAGTTAATTATAAGTTAATAAATTTAACCTTAATCACTTTATTTAAATTTCTTCACTTTTTTTATACTACATTTATATCATATTATTATTTCCAAATTTATGAATCTCAAGAAATTTTTTACCTCATTTATATATAATAATATATTATTATAGACCTTTTAAAGGGTGATTTTATTAATTTTAACATATTATCTCATTAATTTTAATATGATAAGATACTTTAATTTTTTTTGCTCGAAGATAAGATACTTTAATATGCTTTTATAAGTATCGTGTAAAAGTATGTAGATGTCTCTTTTTTTTTTTTTTTTTTGCCATTGCATACATGTCAAGTTATATCATTAAAAAAATTTATATCTTGATTTTGGAAAGTAAGTAAAAAAAAAAAACATACAAGTTAGGAAAAACGTATTTATGTTGAAGAATATTCCTTTGATATTTAATATAAGATATATTAACCTAATTTAATTAAATTACGGGAGTTAGTTAATATAACATATATTTTCTAAAACACCTTAGTCATCTTTCTTTATTTCCTCATTTCATTTCCTTCTTGGTTATTATTGAGTGAATATCAATATGAGTAAATTTAAAAAAAAAAAATTATAGATACAAAAATTATATATTATATTTAAGACCAAGATTAATTCTTCAAATATGTTTTATAATAAAGACGTATGATATCCCTAAGTGACAGATTGAGACGGAGGGGGAAAAATATAGGAAGAGCTTGCTGACAAGAAGGAAGAACAAAAAAAAGTAAATACCCTTTCTGGTCATTAACAAAAAACATAGACCCCATTTTGGTCCCTGAAAAAAAAAAAGTCCTTTTTAGTCCATAAAAAAGACGAATAAGGGTAGATTGGTTGATATTTTGATCCCTCACAAATTTCCAAAAAGTCCTTTTTAGTCCCATAAAAAGGACGAATAAAGGTCGGGTTTTTTTTCAGGGACCAAAATGGGGTCTGTGTTTTTTGTCAGGGACCAGAAAGGGTATTTACTCAACAAAAAAAAGACGTTTTAAGGAGGGGTAAGCTTAGAATAATTAAAAATAGGCAAGGGTATTTTAATCAAGGTGTGACAAAAAAACTCTAATCGTCGGGGAGGAGAATGACAGTCCTTTCTCAGATGAGGTTTTTAACACGCCTTACCCGAACGACGTCGACCTGGCCGACCTCACTAAATACGACGGAACCCAAGACCCAGCGGACCACGTCGAGGACTTCGAGGTTACTATGTGCGTAAGAAGACTCCAAGAGCCCGTCATCACCCGAATATTTGCCGCGACTCTTAAAGGGGCGGCCTTAAAATGGCTCCATACCTTGCCCACAAGGTCTATCCACACTTTCGACTAGTTAACTGAGGCATTCGAGTTGCATTTTGCTACCAGCATTCAACAACCGAAGTCCTAGTACATTCTGAACAGAATTAGGCAGCGGCCGGGGGAAACTCTTCAGAGTTATCTGGATCGATTTAGGGACGCGGCCTTACAAGTGTGTGGGCTAAAGGAAGAAGTCCATGTACACCTGTTGGCCGCCGGCCTCGACAGTGAATCTCGGCTGGCCGAGTCGTTCTTTAAAGAGCCAGCCCAGACCCTGAACGAGTTCATAACATGATCGAAGAAATATCTGGAAATGGAGCAAACGCGCCTCGCAAATGCTCCTCAGAAAGACCCGGATAGGAGGACGCCGCCAAGAGACAAAAATCAGTCCGACGGCCGCAAGCCAGATGACCGGGGAAGAAACTCAGACAGTAAGTCCTCCAGTGCAAAAACCGAGGCGAAGGGAAGTATGACAAATATACCCCTTTGAACGTCCCCCATTCTTAGCTATGGAGGGAGGTAGCCTCGACCGAGATGCAGAAGATCGAGAGACCTCGGCCTCTCAGGAAACGAGCCAGTACGGATCAAACACGCTTTTGTGCTTTTCACGACAGTCCGGGGCATACCACGGACCAATGCTACGAACTCCGTGATGCCATCGAGAAGTTCGTCAGAGAAGGGAAGTTACGCCAGTACGTAATCAAAACTCAAGGACGAAAGAGAGATAAGTGAAAACAATCCGACCGACAGGACAGCCCGGCCCCCGAGAGAAAGAAAGATGAAAAGCGGCAGAGGCCGAGGTCCAAGGAAGATGAATTTCCCGAGGCCGATTTCAACTATAACGTGATCAGCGGGGCCTTTGGTGGAGGCGGAGACACGGAAAGCCAGCGCAGGAAATACTTAAAGGAGGTCCTCTCAGTGAGAGACTGACCTAAATTCAAGGAAGACCCGAACACTGCGGGTAGGGTGGAATGATAATTGAATATTTTATACACTTATTTTTGTCTCTTGAGTAATAACTTAGGATCCTTTATCTAATAAATAATGGCTTTTATGTTTATTTGGGCTTTGGCCCTTTTATTGCATTTTAGCCATTTTTAATAATAAAATTCCAGTTTTGTATTACTTCACTATTTCTACCATAACTCTTGAACCAGACATCGGATTTGCCTCATTTTTGTCTCATATTTCAGATGATTCAGAGAGCTACAATTGTTATGAAGACATCAAGAGCCAATTCGGTCATGAGGGCGGTCGATTTTGGAGCCGAAGTCGGATGCACAATTCTGGATATTATTTGGAGCCGAATTTTGTAATTTAAGTCCAGTTTTATTTTATTTCTGTTTTGGGCTAAAACTATTAGGGCCCATTTTCATTTTAGGTTATTTTTAAGTAAGGCAGCCTCCAAAGACAGAGGCATTCACGAATTCACGATTTTGACATTAGGGTTTCACGATTTTATGCAAATTCTCTCTACCGATTTTCGCATGTTTTTAGGGTTTTTCGCGTTCTTCATCTTTTCTTCAGTTTTTCCAGCCATGCTCGGCTAAACCCCCTGTGATTGACCCAACGATGAGGATTCCATGATTCGTCCAGAGAACTTGTGCATAATCGGTAACTTAATCAATTCTGTTTTCATCTTATCGGATTCAATTCTGAAAATAGTTCGAATATTAGATTTAATATTCGGTTTGGTTCATCCCAAGGACTAAATTCGGACTAGGTTTTAGTGTTGCTGTGCGATTGCACAGTGAGACGCCATTGTCCGGACAGATTCTAGGCGATCGTCTAGGCGAGGATTATCCGGATGAATGCGAGATCTCGATTCATCCGAACCAAACGTGATTAGTTATATTTCGTTCAATGATGCATGATTCTGGAATCTGATCGTTGGGTTGGTCGTTTTAATCTGTTTAAGTCCATCAACGTTTTTCTGTCTGTTTATTTCAATTTATTTCGTTTTAATCTGCTGAATCATAAAACCCTAAAACCCCCAATTTTACCATTCTGTTTCACTATTGCTATAAATCGAGCCCGCTGCAAATTCGTTGGGAAACGACCCAGGTTCCCTAATTCTGCAAATCATTTTCGAACTTGGTTTATTTTGGGAGACACGGCAAATCTCTTTCCATGGAACGACCTCAGCTCTATTTCACAAAAGAGGACATGAAGGACGTCGTACCCGGCCATCAAGACGGCCTGGTAATCACAGGAACCCTAGTCAACTGTCGGGTCAAAAGAATATTCATAGACACTGGAAGCTCGGCTGATATTATTATCTGGGATGCCTTTAAAAGGATGAACCTCGATAAGGAAGATTTGAAACCTTGCAAAACGACTCTTGTCGGGTTTAATGGAGAGCTCTCGCCTCCTAAGGGGTACATCGACCTCAGACTGACTCTGGGCATGGAGGAAGGTTTTAAGACGGACCGGGTAAGGTTTATTGTGGCCAAGTTCCCTTCCCCCTATAATGTAATACTCGGCAGACAAACTATCCACAAATGGGATATGCTGGTGTCGACCAAACACCAGAAGCTGAAAATGGTGAGTAACGCCAACCAAGTCCTCACCATCAAGGGCGATCAGAAGGAGTACCGACAATGCTACTTCGAGACGGTCAGGGAGGGCGAAAACATAGTCATATCTCCTCCTCAGCCTCGGGATATCCAGCCCAGGTCGAAGGACCGAGGAGGGGGAAAGGCCAGCCATCCAGTTAATATGGTCGAACTGGACTTGCGAGACGAACCCGAGGTCCCCCGACCAGAGCCAGAAGGAGAGTTGGAAGACCTCATCGTCGGAAACGGGCCAGATCAAATCACCAAGATAGGCAGAACCTTGAACTCGGGCTTGAGAATAAGGTTAGAAGAATTCCTAGTAGCAAATAGAGATGTCTTTGCTTGGAGCTGGAAAGATTTTTGCCGTGTCTTCCAAAATAAACCAAGTTCGAAAACAATTTGCAGAATTAGGGAACCTGGGTCGTTTCCCAACGAATTTGCAGCGGGCTTGTTCAATAACAATAGTGAAACAGAATGATAAAATGGGGGTTTGGTTTAACAGAATAGAACAAAACGAAATAACATAATCAAAGTGCAATAAACAGAGTCAAACGAATCAAATAAACAGAGACAGATTAAAGATGATCAACCCAACGAATTGATTCCGAAACCTCCATCATTGAACGAAAATATAACTAACCCACGTTTGGTTCCGGATGAATCGAAATCTCTCGCATTCATCCGAGATCCCTCGCCTAGACGATCGCCTAGAATCTGCCCGGACAGTGGCGTCTCACTGTGCAATCGCACAGCAACACTGTAACCTAGTCCGAACTAAGTCCTTGGGATGAACCAAACCGAATATTAAATCTAATATTCGAACTATTTCAAGAAATCGATACCGATAAGATGAAAACAGAATCGAGTAGTTACCGATTAGGCACGAGTTCTCTGGATGAATCATGGAATCCTCATCGTTGGGTTAATCACAAGAGTTTAGCCGATCATGGCTGGGAAAATCGAAGAACGAACGAAGAACACGAAGAACGCGCGAAGAACATGAAGAACAGATGAGAGAAAATGAAAACTTGTATTTTGATCCACTCTAATGTTAAAAACGTGAATGAATATGTTTGTGGCAGCTGCCATACTTAAAAATAACCTAAAACGAAATGGGCTCTCATAGTTTTAGCCCAAAACAGAAATAAAATAAAACTGGACTTAAATTACAAAATTCGGGTCCAAAATAAATCCAGAATTGTACATCCGACTTTGGCTCCAAAATTGACCGCCTTCTTGACCGAATTTGCTCTTGATGTCTTCATAACAATTGTAGCTCTCTGAATCATCTGAAATATGAGACAAAAATGAGGCAAATCCGATGTCTGGTTCAAGAGTTATGGTAGAAATAGTGAAGCAATACAAAACTGGAATTTTATTATAAACAATGGCTAAAATGCAATAAAAGGTCCAAGGCCCAAATAAACATAAGAGCCATTATTTATTAGCTAAAGGGTCCTAAATTATTATTCAAGAGACAAAAATAAGTGTATAAAATATTCAATTATCAGGAGCCTGGCCGAAATACCAGGGATCGACCTAGATTTTTGCTGTCACAAATTGGCCATTCGGCCAGAGTCGGCACCAGTGGCCCAGAAGAAAAGAAAAAGATGACCAGATAGGCAAATAGCCCTTGACAAACACGTGGACGAACTGTTGGAAGCAGGTTTCATCTGAGAAATTCAATATACCACATGGCTAACCAACATGGTAATGGTCCTGAAACCAAACGGCAAATGGAGAGTCTGCACCGACTACACCAATTTGAATAAGGCATGCCCCAAGGACGCGTACCCGATGCCCAACATCAACCAACTTGTGGATAACTCATCAAGAGGCCACGGCCTTCATCACCGAAAAAAGAAATTATTGTTATAACGTTATGCCTTTTGGGTTGAAGAACACCGGGGCAACGTATCAGAGGATGATGAACAAGGTGTTCGAAGACCAGCTCGGCCAGAACATCGAGGTCTACATCGACGACGTGATCGTCAAGTCATACGACCCCGAAAATCACATCCGAGACCTAGAGCAAACCTTCAACAAACTCAAGAAGTACAGAATCCGGCTGAATCCAGCTAAATGTGCTTTCGGGGTCCCGGTGGGAAAGTTCCTTGGGTTCCTGTTAACCAGCCAAGGAATTAAGGCCAACTCAGAAAAATGTAAGGTCGTGCTAGACATGCAAGCGCCTAGGAACAAGAAAGAAGTCCAACAACTAACGGGAAGGCTGGCGGCATTAACCAGGTTCTTGCCGAGATCGGCAAAGAACGCCCTTCCCTTGTTCAAATTATTGAAAAAGGAGACAACAGGGGACTGGACCCCGGAGTGTGACGCCGCATTTGAAAAAATCAAACAATGCTTGGAAACTCCCCCGGTTCTATCCAAACCACAGCTCGGTGAGACTCTGCTCCTCTACCTATCGGTCGGGGAAGAGGCGGTGAGCTCGGTATTAGTCCGAGAAACCGAGAATGGTCAGGAACGATATACTTTGTAAGTAAAGCCTTGCAGAGCTCGGAGCTGAGGTACCAGAAGCTGGAAAAATTGGCTTTCGCCATACTCACAGCAGCCAAGAGACTTCGCCCATATTTCCAAGCACATAAAATCGTGGTTCGGACCAGCCAACCGATCCGACAGGTGCTGCACAAGCCTGATCTGGCCGGCAGGATGATCAGTTGGGCAATAGAATTATCCGAGTTTGACATCACCTACGAAGCACGACACGCCATTAAGTCACAAGCATTGGTAGACTTCCTACAGGAACTGACCCCGACTAGGAAGGACGTCGGCGACCTCGACCTCTGGAAAGTATATGTAGACGGCTCGTCAAACTCCAAGGGAAGTGGGGCCGGAATAATCATCGAAAGCCCTAAGGGAATTGCAATTGAGCATTCCTTGCAACTAAACTTTCCCACATCAAACAACCAGGCCGAGTATGAGGCACTCCTGGCCAAGCAACATACTAAGGAAATGGGAGCCCAGAGAGTTACGGTTTTCACCGACTCCCAACTCGTCGCCGCCCAGGTAGACGAGACGTACCAAGCTAAGGGCCCTCTAATGGAAAAATACCTAAATAAGGTCAAGGAGGCACTATCTCACTTCGATGAAGTGACGGTCACACATATCCCCAGAGGAGAAAACGTCAGGGCCGACATCCTCTCCAAGCTTGCAAGCACTAAAGGCATGGCGAACCACAAGACCGTGGTCCAACAAAAGCTAGAAGAACCGACCTGCATGATGGCCATATCCACGTCTACCGACTGGAGGAAGCCACTCGAAGATTACCTCGAGCGAGTAATTCTCCCCTTCGAGACTACCGAGGCTAAGAAACTCATTCGCGAGGTCACAGTTTACACAATGGTGGAAGATAGGCATGGGACACCCCGACCGCCTTGCAGAAGTAGTCCACCACCTTGTAGACCTCGCTTTCATCAACGGGAGAGAGGGGCAAAGAACTCATGAATTGATGAGGCGGGAGGAAGGCAAGACTTAGTTCCTCCGTAATGCCCTTCTCCCAGGCCAGACCACAGGTAAATTCACAGGTTGAAGGAGCAGCAGTTGAGGGCTGACGACGGGGCGAGTCAGAGGTTGGGACTTCTTTTCCCTTGTCGATCGTTGGAGAAGTTAGGCCGGTGGACTGGGACGGAGGGGGCACTTGTTTTTCCCCAATCTTGGCCTTTTTAGCTGAATTTTCCTTAGAAGCCACGGCAACAGCTTCAGTAGCCTTCTTCTTCTGGGGCTCGGCGGCTGCCCGCTTTCGGGTGGTGGCGCCCCGACCCCCGGCCTCACGTAGGAGAGAAAATCTGGGTTCTCCTCCATGCGTCGATCTGCAAAGATAGCAAGAGTGTCAGAATTCACAATAGAAAATAAAGAAAATGACAAAAGAAAATGGCATATAAGAAAACACCGGACTAAACGAAAGGGTTCGTACTAGATCCCGAGCCCGACCCAGCGCCAGCCTGCTTAATATAGAAGGCCGCGCTCTTCACCCTGTTCTCGGCAACGAAGGAGGTTATCTTGGCTACCGCACCTCCTCCTCAACTAGAAGATCGTTGGCGTTGACCTGATAGGACGAGGAGTTGAGGCCGTGATGATCGGCGGACCAGTACAATGGAAACCGCCATCCACGTCGGGGCTCTCAGGGCCGTTCAGGAACCAAGGTTGCTTACCAAAATTGGCGGCCACCTTGAAAAAGGAGGTTTTAAAATGTTTAAATGAATTGGAGAAGGCGGTAAAGATTTTCTTATCGGGGTCACTCCTGAGAGAAGTCAACCCCTTCAAGGTAGGCATCTCCCTACCCGAGCGAGGGGTGAAGGGGCAAAAGAAATAGAAGAAAAGGCTAGTGGTGCAAGGAATGACGGGGTCAAACGAGCCGCAAAGATGCTCGAATGCCGCAAGGTAAGCCCACCCATTAGGGTGAAGCTGAGAAGGGGCTAGATGAAGGTGGTTGAGAGCGGATATTTGGAACTCGGTAAATGGGAAGTGAATACCGAGCCGAGACAGGTACTTCCTATAAAAGAAGAAGAAGTTCGTGTACCCGGTTTCTCGGGTAGAGCAGATCGGCTCATCCTCATCAGGAGGACCCAGCACACACCCGGGAAAGTGCGGCGTTCCTAGCCGATCCACATCCGCTTCGGTCATCAGGGACCGCGTCGCCAGCACTTCGTGAGTTACCCATGGATATTTAGCCCTAAGAGCCGGGGAAGGACTGTCGAAATCGGCCTCCGTGTCGGACATAGAAGGACGGGGAGAAGACGGGGACTCCATTCACCTATAACAAAAACAAAGAAAAAGCTATAGTCAGGGCTAAGAAGGATACCTGACTGTGATAAACTGGTATTTGAAGAAGGAAGGCGAATGGCATCCGGCAAACGCAGACCCCGAATAGCCGAGATAGGCTCGGATGACGACCTATGGCGGCACGAACCTAAAACACTGTCGGCCATAGAGTCGAGCCCACTCGCAATGTACGAGGAGCTTTGGGCAATACACTCCCAGCAGGGACCGAGGTACCCTTTCGGAAGGGACTCTAACCCAGTCGGACGAGGCGCCTCATAGAAATTGATAGGCTCGTCCAGAACGGTCTCGGCCTCAGGAGGACTCGCAGAATCAAGCCTAATGAGGTCGTACTCTGGCGGGCTGGACCCAGGAACGGATGGCTGGGAACCTCCAACACTCCTATTACCGGACCCACCCTGGAGAACGGAGGCCAGTTTCTCCTCTTCGGTCAAAGGAATCCCTAATATCCAGAAACTAAGACGAGGAAAACGATCTCGCAGGGCCTCGTCCTCAGTTGGATCTAAAGGTTGATTTGAAGACAGATGACGCTTTCCCCTATTTATCAAGGCTCAGACCTATACAGTCACCAAAGGGCGATAAGAAAAGGGGAGGAACTAGAGAGAGTTAA
Source organism: Acacia pycnantha (assembly GCA_025563575.1). Taxonomy (NCBI): domain Eukaryota; kingdom Viridiplantae; phylum Streptophyta; class Magnoliopsida; order Fabales; family Fabaceae; genus Acacia; species Acacia pycnantha. Next base: position 945,526 of record JAMWYP010000152.1, read on the forward strand.
TCTAAGAAAAGAAATGATCCCCCCAAGCAAGGACCTACGAGTACCAGAATGCTGCATGCAAACATGGTAAACAATCACTCAGAAACACCAACTCAACCCAAAAAACCCAGAAACCCCCAAAACACTAATGAAGTAGAGAGAAGAAGTGAAAAGCCAAAATTGCAGAAGTACAATGTCAAAATAAAAACATTTAAAGAGAAAGAAGAGCAATATACCTCTCGATTCGAAGGCGGGAAGAAGGAAAAGTGAAAGAACGGGGAAGTCTATTGAGTTTTCTGGGCAAAAAAGGGAGCAGGGATTCTCAGTTATAGAGAGAATTCTTCGCAGAGAGAGTTTCGGGCGTGGAGAGAAAAGTTATGAAAATGAAATAAAGTCTCCCAACAGTTTTTAACGTAAGGAAAAGAGGAGGGAAGTTCAAAAAGCAACCCAACCGTCAGGGGCAGAGGCGACTTTTCACCCAAAAGCAAAGGTGACGTACGACGTGCCTCTAGCGCATTAAATGCGCACGAAAATCGGGGGCAGCTAGGCGTGACGGTTGAAGCCCATCCCCAATCCACGAAAGCCAGATGTTAGGGGGCAATCATGGCAGAACCAGAGGGGTATTCTCCAAGAGTCACGCGGGGGCCACGACAACCACCTCGGATCCACAAGCCGCGGGTTGCCACCCCGGCACCTTGGTTCATCCAAAATCACGCAGGGGTCCACAGCAGTCACCCCGGATCCTCAAGCCGCGGGTTACCACCCCGGCTCCTGGACTCCCTCGACATCACCACTTACCCCGGGAATAGGGTGGACCGAGGCCGATGCCCGAGAAACCTACCCCGGCAGACCACGGTATGATTGTTAGGGCGCCAAGGACCCCTCAATCCGCCTCGGAGGATCTATCTAGGACACTATACACCCCGGCAGCTCAAAGGCTTGAACTACGGGCTGGGGGGCAAGTGGGCAACTGTTACAGACCTATATTAGGCCCAATAGCGGTAAAGCCCAACTAATAGATAAGGCATAACCGATCCTATATATTATCAAGGAGGATCCTAACTCCCCCAATAATCTAGGAGTATCCTCAGATATATGGCTAAGCAGTTAAGATCCTTGGGCCGGAGATCACATCAGGCCCAAAAGACTCTACCTAAGGTACACTCTATAAATACCGAGGTAAAACCCTAAGGTACACACGTTCTAACCCTGAACTATTTACATACAGTCACACTATGCACACACCCCACCCCCTTGGCTAAGTTCCTGGTTGTGTACAGTGATCCCATCTCCTACTGAGTGCTTCCCTCATAGGCATTCAGGAAGAGACCATTGATCCAATATCAAAGCACCAGCTCATCAGGTTAGACATCTGTGTTCTACACCAAAACTATATATATATATATATATATATATATATATATATATATATATATATATATATATATATATATATATATATATATATATATGTTTGTGTGTGTGTCTACACACAAACACACACATGTGTGTGTGTGTTTATGTATATACATATATGTATATATGTGTGTCTACACACAAATATATAGACACACACACACACCTGTGTGTGTGTGTGTGTGTGTGTACATATATGTATATCTGTGTATGTGTCCGTCAATATATGTGTGTACATATATAAACACACCACATATATATGCATATATATCTTTCTTTGTGTGTATGTTTATATGTGTGTGCGCGCGCGAATGTATATATGTGTAGACAGAGGTGGACCCACGTTCATTGTTGGCCCCCCCAAAAATTTGGGAATTTTGTTTTTTGTTTTTTAAAATCAAGTTAAAGGAGTTTGAATTAATAACTTGAATATACACTACAAAAAAAACGACATTTTGTAGCGGTTAAAATCACCTATTTGTAGCGGTTTTTGGTGCGACTAATGCATTTGTCGCGGTTCCAAGAACCGCTACAAAATCCACTGTGACAAGCTGATTTGTCACGGTTAAGAAAAACCGATACTCCATGCATATGAACCGCTACTATATCTGTTGCGGTTAATAACAACCGCTACTAAATGAGCTTGGCTGACGTCTCTTCTGAGAGCTTAGTCACGGTTACATATTTACTTGTAGCGGTTACCTAACCGCTACAAATTAATGTTTTGAAAATTTTGCCGCCCTTAAATTTATTATTTTGAATATTTTGTCGCGGTTCTTAACCGCTACAAATTGTCCCGCCATATTTTCATAAAGATAAAAGTTGCCGCCATGTGAATATTTGTAGGGGTTATTAACCGTTACAAATATTCCCGCCATTTTTTCAAAAATTTGTAGCGGTTTGAAACCGCTACTTTGACCGCTACAAAATAATCTGCAAATATTTGAAGAAACGTAGTAGCGGTTCAAGCAACCGCTACAAATTTCATGACTTTTTTTTAAAAAAAACTATTATTTATCAACGTAATTAACTAATTTTTATTTATTAATAGTTTATCTTTTTAATACAAATAAAAAAGTATTAAAATATGAAATTTAAATATATAAGGTGCTTGTTGTATAGATGCAAAATAATAAAAATATGGAAGCTATAATAAGAGCTAATAAAGAGGTAATTAAAATAATACTGAATGTTTAAAAAATATTTGTACAAGTTATTGAATAATGTATTTGGAAGAAAAAGAAAAGTTGATTAAAATATCTCGTTCAACTGCAAAATAACAAACATTAATTAGTATATATGAGAAACATTAGAATTGTGAAACATTAAAATTGATCCGGTTACACGGCACTTACCCCCTCGGACTTTACGCTTAACCCCTATGTTCCAAAACGTAAAAATATTTGAGAAAACGGAGAGAAAACGTGGATAGAAAAGAAATTGATGTATATTAAATGAGGTTGGGTGGGGTATTTATGGTGGTTTCTGTGCAGCATTTTGTAGCGGTTGGGGTCACACTTTTTGTAGCGGTTATTATTATTAGTATCGGTTTGTTTGCGTGTTTGTAGCGGGTCATGTAACGATTCATTTTTGTCGCGGTTTAGGTAGCGATTATTATTATTAGAATCGGTTTGTTTGCGTGTTTGTAGCGGTTCATGTAACGGTTTCTTTTTGTCGCGGTTCTTAAGGATTTGTAGCGGTTAAGTAACCGCTATAAAATGTGTTCTTGAATTTTTTTTTTTAAAAGATTGCATATTACAGCATAGGCATTAAGTTTTTCTCTCAATCATCTTCGACATCCCTACAAAGAAAGTTTGCATAAAATGTTACACGTGAGGTGAATACGTTTGAACACAATTAAAACTTTAGTTAAATGTTTCAATTTCATAAAGCCACAATTAAAAACGTACCGAACTATAGGTAAATTGTCATCGCCGTCTGGGATGAAGTCTTCGAAGCTGGCGGGCTGCAACGGCTCACAATCGTAGGCGACGTTATCACCATCGCCCATATCGTAAAGGTCCCGAGTCTTTAAGTGAACCACCATATTCCAATCCTTGTGCCTCTCATCGACGACATAATAAACCTGATGGGCCTCTGAGGCAAGAATATACGGCTCGTCATCTTCAGACAGACCACTGTGAATAGGCCGGGAGAAATTCACTGATGTGATGCCTAAGTCGTCAGTCGTGAGTCCCCTGGACGTGGTGGTATTCGCCCACAAACACTTGAACAACGTCACGGTGAAAAGGCCTGTGTAACTTATCCTGACCACATCAAGCAACTTTCCATAATACGAGACGTCACCGAACCGCATGTTTCCGTCACTACCGCCGCATAACTCCTCGTCCCAAATGTGCCATATACACCGAGTTTTGGGTCAGCAATCCCTGATCTCGTGCGACGGTGCAAAACTTAAAACCATTGGCATTGTATGCCGTATATCTTAGGGCGTGGTCAAGCAGGCCTACTGCGAGAGCTCTGAATTCTGGTGAGTGCGGGTTGTGGTCGTTCATTATTCTCCTCCTAACTTTCAATTCATTTAATTTTTTTCTTTAATTTTTCTAAAAGGGTCCACAGTAATAAATTTCACATAATGAAATAACCAAAAATAGTCCAACATATCTGTGGGGATTCGGACTCAATATAGCTGCCGATCTCCCACGAAAACCGGCCGAGTCAATTTCATCGAGATATTTTCGTGAGACAAAGGTGGCTATAATGGAACCCAATCTCCTGTCGTATGTTGGACTGTTCTCAGAAGAGTAGAAGTATTCACGCCAAAGAAATGAGCAAACCTTGACTTGTGACTGAACGAATTGCCTCGCAAAGATGAGAGAGGCAAATATCTGCAGCTCTTATCACCCGATATAGGAGATCAGAGCTACTGATATATGCATTTCTTCGACAGCCAAGCGAGATAGTTCATTCAATTACAAGTCGAAGATTTAGTAATTCCTTTAATTGTTATAATTGATGAGCCTAAACCCTTATTTATATCGTGAATATTTGTAGCGGTTTTCCTAGAAACCGCCACAAAATTTTAGCTTTTGACGCGGTCACGGTCACCCTTCCTGGTAACCGTGACAAAATTGTGACCTTTCGTTTATTTGTAGCGGTTCTTGTGATGTAACCGCTACAAAATCACCGCAACAACGTTGGCGCGAACGCTAGCGCCAATTTTGTAGCGGTTATACTCAAATAACCGCTACAAAATGCCCGAGACAAACATTTCCGCCATTGCGCGCCAAGGTGGCGCCAAATTTGTTGCGGTTTTCATTGAGTCAACCGCGAAAAATATAGCCGAAGTCATGTCATCATCGCTTCCGTTTCTATTTAGTGGCGGTTTAGGGCTCAAACCGTTACAAATTGGTATTTTGTAACGGTTATTGTGAACCGCGACTAATTAACCGCGACAAAATATGGTTTTTTTGTAGTGATAATGGTTTCAAATTTTCATTAGCATTAGCATTATTTATCTACTTTCCTTGAATTAATACATGTTTGAATGATTGTCCACCCTTAATACATCAAGATTGCACTTCGTAATTGGATGGAGGATAAATGGTTGGATTTGTTTAGTACCTTATATTGAAAAATATGTATTTGATAATATTGACAATAAGACAATTATGATAGAATTCCAAAACATAAGGCTTAGAAGGATGCCATTGTAATTATTTTTATTATAATATAATATATATTTTTTTTATTAAAATATATGTACTTAAACTTATTGAGTGCCCACCCTTCATTGTAATTTATGTAACTGCATTTCTAACAGTATTTAGCCTTACTTTTCTAAATGACAGGTTTGTAAAATAATTTCTTCTCTTATTACATCATCAATATTCACTTGATTTCATAAATATTTTTTTGATATATATTTTTTTGTTTATATTCTTTTGTTTTTAATGCATTTAAAATTTTCTTTAAAAAAAAATTCTGGGGGCGCTGCCCCTGAATCCCCCCACCAATTGTGCCCCCTTCTGTAATTTCTTAGGTCTGCCCCTGTGTGTAGATATATGTGTACACACACACACATATATATGTATGTATGCATATATCTATATGCATACATATATACACACACATATGTATATATGACAATATCATTATTTCAATTAAATAGCGTGTAGAAAGGAAAATTCTAGGTAGGAGAGATATGTAGCAAGAGTTGTTGATTCATTTTTACTTATGTCATTTTAGATTTATATAATGGTATTTTAAGAAAATGAGTAAAATTAACTAATTTTACTTCTTTCCTTAGGGAGTACTTTCAATGTATAAAAAAAATTTGACCAAAAAAAATGTATAAAAATTTATTAGACTATCCTCGTCGATAAAATTTTATAATATTATAGGAAGTTACTCATATTCTAATAAATTATTATACATAAAAATTACTGATATTCTAGAAATTTTGTATACAATAAGTGCCAAAGCTCTTATTCAAGGCCTTCTCACCAAGATATTTTTCAATAAGAAACTTTTCCTCAATCATCCGACCTAACTCCATCTAGAATAGTCAGTACCTAACATAACTTTTCAGAATTGGTTGGTAAAGACATAAAATATGGAGGCCTTCATTGAAAATATGGAAAACCCCCAAAGGTGCCTATAGTTTTAAAATAGGGAAAACCATTAGAGGTACCTATATACTTCAATTTTTAACACATAGGTATCAAATTTTGGAAATTACAGCTAACTCAATAATGGTTTTTTGGGTTAATAATAAATCATCCTTCTCACACTGATCCAACCAAGAGGGAAAATCACTAACTCCTGTACACTATAATCCATCTGACAAAAAAAAAAAAAAATCATTTCTTAAATATCTGTTGATCAAATTTTTCAATAATAATACAACATAAATTTTCTTTTTTTCACTTAGCAATACATTATTTACTCTACAACAAAACTTGTCAGGTGCAATTTCATTGAAGAACCTAACAGCAAACTGTATAAATGATCATTCTATGCATGCAAGGCATAATCAAAGAATTGACAATAATCTGCATATATAGATCTTTTGATGCAAGTGAGCTTGATACTATATTCCAAGAAACCCACTGGATGCACGAAGAGAATTCATAGATAAATTCATCTTCCTTTCAAGTCTTTAAAATTTAACTATGAGAAAATATATAGCAGAATATTTAGCAACAGAAGATAGAGAAGAAACACTTGAAAGATTTAAGAGATACCCGCAATAACGGAGTCCGGTGAAAGAACAAGAATTAGGATGCTTAAGACATGTCTTCCAACCAAAATCAAGGCCTACCCAGCCTATCAGTGTACTTAGCATTTCCTACTAAAATGATTGTGGTTCATCAATGATATTGACATGAAAGATCAATCCAACACACATATTTTCAATGAAAAAGATTAAAAAATACTACTTCCGGTCCTAAATATAGGATTTAGACAAAAGGTTTATTTTGGTTCTAAATATAAGATTTCAATCCATTTTGTCCTTAAATTTATAATTTTTTCTCCAAAATATCCCTATTGATTCCACATAGGAAAGAAGTTTCCATCCAGGGTAGTTACAATACATATGTTTAGAAAAGGTATTTTATACACACATACATACATACAGACAAGGTATTCTACGCAAAGCAACAAATTTGCTTTGAATAACTAACTTAACATATCTGCAAATTAGTTATCTAGCTCTTATATTAAGGATCAAGACCAGAGGTAATAAGAGATAATACGTGTAAAGAAGATACGTTTGCTTCATTCATATTCACATCACGTTCTTGTGTAATTCTCTTATAAAATGACAGACTGCATGAACGTAGAAGATTCAAACTAGGATTTCTACCATTTTGTCCACACAAATAGCAGAATTCCCTCTAACACTGCAACAAATGAAACAATCAATTACCCTGCTTTTATGTTTCTCTACATCTGAAAAACACACTTTCACTTGCTCAATGAGTAATCTCAAAGGGTTGTTGTTGAGACTTGAAAGCCATTCAAATTCTTCCACTCTTATATAGCTCCCGTATTCAATGCGTTGATGAAGCCTTGGAGCAAAGCTACCCTATGATGATATAATTTTCCATGAACAATCTCATGTAGCTAGCTCACTTCTTCATATTACTAATTCACTGAATGAAACCAAAATCAAATTGGCTATCTCATGGAATACCCATTGACTCAGTAGATAAGACATTTCTGGTGTCCAAAATGGAGTCACCTTCAACATCTGAGATCTCCTTATAAGAAAATTTACAATTGAAGTAGAAAACCGCATTCATCATGGATTCTACAAGCGAAACAAAGGAATATATTATCACCAAGAGTGGTCCTTCCCACATCCTTGAAGATCCATCACCATAGCTTATTGTCTTTACCCTGTGATCAAACAATCCCTCCACAAAGGCCATTCCTATAGCAGATACAAGAAATATCACAAGACCTACCTGAGTTTGACCCTTGATTAAAACACTAGATCTCAACATCGCTTGAGCTCCTGAAACATCCTCCAGCACAGGTATTACAAGAGCAACTTTGCAAATGATAATCACATGGGCAAATATGACTGAGAAAGCTAGCCCAACCACCATTGCAGCACCCACAAAAAACTCTGATGAAAACCCAAGAACAGAGAAGGCACTGCAGAAAGCTACTATAGAAACAGCAAACAAGATGATGCAACCTACTATTGCCATGCAAGTCCATATGTATGTCAAAACCATTCGCCTCCAAACCTTAGCAATGACCACCCAAAACTTTGACACATCAAACAATTTCCTCGAGTAAGTACATTCTACAGCGTAAAATACTGCAGCTTTTGATGATAAAAGCAATGTAATGTACAATGGGAAGCACATGACCGAAGAAATCATCGTCTCTGCAAAACGATGGCAAGATTCTTTGATGAAAGGAGTCAGAGAGAAACCAGTTGTTTGAGAAACCAATATAAGTCTCATAGTCAGTCTCTTCACAATTGACTCATATACTAGTATCTTAGACAAAATTACAGCAGAAACAGGACAAATGAGGAAAGTCATTATCCCCATGAAACCCCAAGAGTTAAACCTAAGAATCCTCACGGTCTCTCTCATGATATCCAATGCACTCATTGGTTGAATTTGATGATCATGATCGACATCAGAGGACAATTCCATCTCTAAACATCGCAAAGGGGTTTCCTCGGATCCCTCTTTCTTCAAATTATCAGACCTAATTCTAGGAGAACAAACTCCACTAGAAATGTCCATTGCGGCAAACAAAAAATGAACAATTGAGTAGATATTCAAGATTCAAATAGTGCACAATGCGAAACCCCGAGATCTAAAAGAATCAGATTTAGCTCCAGAACGGTAAATCAATAACTGGGTACGTCGGAAAGGACGTTATGAACAAAACAAATTGATTACACAGTCGTGAAATTCATACCATATAGTGCCAACAAAACAGGAATGAAGAACATAAGCGGTGGCAAAGCGAGCAGATTCCAGCATTTGAGAAAGTCAAGGGCAAGAATGAGAGCAGAGGCGGAGGTAGACGCTAGGTAGCTCCCATGGCGGAAAGCCGGAAACAAAGAGTGAGAGGGTTGAAGAAGGTTCAAAGAAGAAAGGGATTCGTGGATCTTAGTTCAGAACAACGTTTAAATTCAGATAAATGCCTTAATTTTGCTTCTTTTGTGTGAGAACTTGAAGCATTTCCTTCAAGGATCTTACAGAGAAAAACATGGGAACGTGAGATTGTCTGAACTCTGAATCTGAAGTCTGAACTCTGGATCGTATTTTTTATTTTTCTATTCGTTTTTTAATCTTGTAAATACCCATGGCTAGTTTTAATGTGTTTTAATATAAGTGATTAAAATTGAAATTGAAATTAAAAATTACTCTTCTAGCCATAAACGCAAGACATTGTTTGGAGTTGAATTTTGAGCATCCTCAGTCTCTCCAAATTAGATAAATAGACAATATATTAAGAAGAGTAAATACCCTTTCTGGTCCCTGACGAAAAACACGGACCCTATTTTGGTTCCTGACAAAAAAATCGACATTTATTCGTCTTTTTTATAGGACTAAAAATGATCTTTTGAAAATTTGGGAAGGATCAAAATGTCCACCAATAGACCCTTATTCGTCCTTTTTATGGACTAAAAATGACCTTTTTTTTGTCGGGACTAAAAAAGATATTTACTCTATTAAGAACTATTCCCTTCGGTCCTTATTATAAAACACTAATTAACAATTCTTACAAACCAATAAAAACAGTTAAAGTCAATAAAGATAACCTACAATTTAAGTAACTTCCAATATAACCCCTACTAATTGCATTAAACTCTAATATCATATTAATTATTACTCTCATCCACTACCATTATTTATTAAGGGCATACATGGAAAAGAATAATTAATGCTCTTTGGGAACAAACAAGTACCTTATAAAAAAGACCGAATAAACTTGTTAGTTAGTACCTTATAATAAGAACTAGAAGGAGTATATGAGTATTAGAAATTGTTGAAATTTAAAAATTTATTGTTCAAAAATACCTGAAATTTTTTTAAGAGCTAAGTACTATATTTTTCAGTCGGTGCAACTTTTCTTTAATAGTATGTAATATATCTTGAGTTGTGTCTAAAACAGAATACATTTACACTTAACTAAAGATATGTTATGTACAAGAGTAAAGAGAAGTTGCACGGCTCAAGAACTTGGGTCTTAAAGTACCTTTAGATGATAAATTTTGTAATGGGTTATTTTTTAACAATTTTCTCAATATATTAATATTTACAACATCCAGTTAGATCTTGGGAAAATTAGCCTACAATCAAGATCATATATTAAAGAATTGAGCTAGTAGTTTGTTGCTTTTGTGACCTCATACGTCATAAATGACACTATAAACATATAAACAAAGGTTAATAACTGAGCTGTGGATTGTATTTTTAGTTTTTTATTCATTTTTTTAATATTGTAAATAACCACCGGATAGATTGTGTGTTTCAATATGAGTGATTGAAAAATTGAAATTAAAAATTATTCCTCTTGTTAGTTTGGAGTTGAATTTTGGGCTTCTTCTGCCTCTTTCAATTAAATAAATAAGTTTTACATAAATATCAGATGAATATTAGAAAAATTGTTGAAAAATATCTCAATGCAAAATTTTATTGTTCTAAAATACCTAAGATATGTTTAAAAACTAAGTGCAATTTATTTTCATGTGGTGTAACTTTCTTTTAAACTTGTGTAATATATCTTCAGAATTACACTCACTCAAAGATTTTGATCTTTAGGTACTTTTAGGAAATAAATTTTGCAATGAGTTAATTTTCAACAATTTTATCAATATTATTCTACTATTTTTTATCTTTAATATAAGATTTTGTTTGTAGTACAAATCACGGTACAAATAACATTTTATACTCCCTCCGATCCTAATTATAAGACTTAATTGACTTTTTTGAAGAGATTAAGAAAACAAATTAAGTTACTATAGAGTATTTTAATTTTTAATTTTTTCTTCAAACTAATTAGTTTGACCAATAAACTAATATATAATCTAAGGATATACGATATATGAAATGATTAAGTAACTTATTTAACTTCTTTAATCTCTTTAAAAAAATCAACTTGGTCTTATAATTAGAACCGAATGTAGTATTAAAGAAATGATGTAAAACTCATACTCATAAATAACAGTAGAAACATATAAAAACATAGGTTAATAATTAATATTCTATTTCTAGACAATCGTAATATCGTATAAAGCTGAAAAACTTACATAGAGTAATAGGTAAGTTTGTGGCCTTGGATTGTGTGTTGTTCTTTTTTTGTTTTTTGAACAGGCACCACGTCCACATCATAGGGCCTGTTTGGCAAAGCCTCATATGGACTTATAAGTCCATCAAATGGGGTAATAAGTCCATCAAAAAAAATTTGGGTGTTTGGATGAGTGAAAAATCCAATGGGCTTCATGGTGTAATGGGATAATTTTTTGGAAGCTAGATAATGCAGCTTATTATCCCATTAGCTTCAACCCCATCAAAAACAGGCTAATTTCTGAATTTGCCCCTTATTAAATAACTATTTACCAAAATACCCCTGTTAGAAACCTATTTCCCAAAATGCCCCTGTCAGAAACCTATTTCCCAATCGCTCGTTTAGTCGACTAAAACATTTGGTTTAGTCGACTAAATCATGGCAAGAATTTTTTCCAGCTCGACATTTAGTCGACTAAAAATTCATTTAGTCGACTAAATCATTAAAAAAAAGTTAAAACTTCGGAAGGCCGTAACTGGGCTCTGGAGTCCGAATCAAGCGATTCTTTTTTGATTCCACATAACTTTTTGAGATCTATGCACCGATATAAAAATTATCTTCAAATTTAATGGAGAGAAAGGAGGAAAAACAAGTGATTCTTTATTGCGCAAGAAATACCAACAATTCATTAAATATAATCAAGTGATTTTTTAATTTTATATATATATATATATATATATATATATATATATATATATATATATATAGTTTTCTTTTATTTGATGTTTTATATTCATTAAATATAATCACTAATATCACTAACCAACAGACTCGGTAAAACAAATTAAAATGACTCCACTACCTCCTAAAAAATAGCTAACCACATGTTTACAATAATATAATAAAAAATCAGCACACTCAACATAATAAACAATTAAAAAATAAATAACTTAATCCTTCTTATTGTGGAATCAGCAACGTGCGGAAATAGCGACATGAACCATGTAGAGAAAAAGTTGGGATTATTAACTTCAACAATACTAACAATTCATTAAATATATATCATGGGCTTTTTTCCCAATTTGCTATATTTAATGAATTGTTAGTATTGTTAACATTTTAATTTGTTTTACCGAGTCTGTTGGATAGTGATATTAGTGATCCTAGATATTAGCTATGATCCTAGATTTTAGCTAGATTGACTACCGTGCTATCACAACATATGATCTTATCCCTAACTTCCAAACACTGTTATTCCCCCTAAAATCAAGCCCCACAAATTTAGTGTCGATATTTTTCCTATTTCTCTTTTCTTTTAAAATCCATATTATTAATGGAGAGAAAATCTCAATTTTGAATATATTGTATTTTAAAAATCCAAGATTAATTGTTACGTTGAAATTCAAAGTTTACCAAATACATGGTAGAAAAATAAAGATATTAAAATCTAAAATAAGATCAATTAATTATTATTAGATAATAATATTAGAAATAATGATTAATTAATTTTACAATAAATATATCTCAATTAAATATAATTAATTTCCTCTATCCCGACAAAACCCTAGGATTGGACCATCATTTCCCACTCTATCTCCTTTTCCTTGTGGCACCCCCTCTCTCGCGATCAATTGTGTATACACACACATATCTTATCTTTATTGTACCGGAGATATTATATGATCTAATAAAAAAGAAAACATCAAATAAAAGAAAACTATATATATATATATATATATATATATATAAAATTAAAAAATCACTTGATTATATTTAATGAATTGTTGGTATTTCCTGTGCAATAAAGAATCACTTGTTTTTCCTCCTTTCTCTTCATTAAATTTGAAGATAATTTTTATATCAGTGCATAGATCTCAAAAAGTTATGTGGAATCAAAAAAAGAATCGCTTGATTCGGACTCCCGAGCCCAAAGTTACGGCCTTCCGAAGTTTTAACTTTTTTTTTAATGATTTAGTCGACTAAATGGGTTTAGTCGACTAAAAAATTTGGTTTAGTCGACTAAATGTCGGGGGCCTGGAAAAAAAAATTTTGCCCTCCATTTAGTCGACTAAACCAAATGTTTTAGTCGACTAAACAGGGGTAGATTGGGAAATAGGTTTCTGACAGGGGCATTTTGGGAAATAGGTTTCTAACAGGGGCATTTTGGTAAATAGTTATTTAATAAGGGGCAAATTCAGAAATTAGCCTCAAAAACAAGTGGGCCCCAATATTATTTGTCTCGTTCTCTCTCCTCACTTTACCATCCCACCCCCGTGCCTGCTCTCTCTTCTCCGCCTGCTCTCTCATTTCTCAGCTCCCATTAATTGCTCAGCTCCTCTCTTCTCCGCCCCGCTCTCTCATTCATCAGAAAAATTAATTGCTCAGCTCCTCTCTTCTCGAATCGAATTAATGGCGAGCTACCTCCTGTTCAATGAAGTCCGACCTACCTCGTCTGCTCTTCTATTAAATCCGACCTACCTCGTTTCATCTCTTGTTCAGTTCATGTTCCTCTTTGCGATTCAACTCTTGTTCTTCAGTCCGATCTGGTCTTCTTGTCCATTGTGTCTCCGTTGATCTCGCCGGATCTGACCGTGATACTTCTCTATTGCGTCGCCGTCGATCTCGCTGATAAGCCGTAATTCATCGGATCCTTGTTCTTCTTCATTTATGCATTTACTGTTCTTATTCTTGTTCTTGGTTTGCTCTTCATTCTGCTTTGCTCTTCATTCTGCTCTTCATTGTTTGGTTTATGCATTTATTGTTTGGTTTTTTTTTTCACTGCTCGAATTGATAGCTTTCATAAGAGGAATGCGAAGAATGCGAAAAGATTTATATCTGAATCATCACAAACAGTCATTTTACAGAAGTACATAAGAATAAATGTTGTGTTTGGAATTAAGTTGAGGTGGTTCTAATGCCACCATTTGGCATTGCTTCTCTCACAAAGTTATTCCAAACACACTAACATAATAATCCTACCCCTGTTTTATGATCAGTGTTAAATGGGCATGCCCCTTGCTACAATTTTGTCCTTGATCCACATGTAAATTGGCACTAACACATAGTAAGTGGCTGCAAGTACACCAAGCATGAACCGAGAAAGAAACACAAATGGATTTACAGGCTTCTTTACATCTTCTGCCTTAGGGCCAAGCTGCATACACAAATACATTAGATGTTGCACTAAAATTGACACTACATATATTTACATGTTTTCCATAATATATGGAGTGATATAGGTAACTGATGTTGCACTAAACGCTTTTTCAAGATGGTTTTCTGTGATTTGGGACTCAGAACGGTTGAATGGGAAATATGATATTTTCTCTATTTTACTATATCATTCACTATAATTTTTGGCTCTTCATAACATTATGCGTTTTATACATATATCTTTCTATCTGCTTGCTTATTATATATAATGGTGAAGATGGTGCTGACTTCAGTTATATAAATGAAAACTGCACAATGGGTTCTCTTTTTGAGCAACTCATATTGGGTATGCCATCCGGCATCATAGCCATCTGGCATCATAGCAACTAGAATTTGAGAATGTTAAACTTAAATGTCTTGAGAATGTGAAACTTAAACATGTCTGGAGAGACAATTGTTTATGAATGAGTGAAGGATTTTCATGTGCCTAATAAAACATTGTAAGCGTATGGAAAGTGTATTTATGTTGTTCTTGTGTTTGTATTAGTGACATAGATTATGTTCTAAATTGAGGGAACATGGATTACGACACACTCGGGAAATTGGCGTTGAAGAAATGGTTGCAATGTTTTTATATACAGTTGGGCATGGACAAGGAAATCGAATTGTCCAGGAAAGATTTCAACATTCAGGCGAAACTGTTAGTAGGATTTTCCACAAGGTTTTAAAAGCTTCGTACCGTCTTTCAACAGGAATGCGATCGAGACTCCACGTATGAACTTCCCCCATCCACCTAACGGTATATCTCTGACATCCTCACTTCAATTACACTAATTTCTCAGTCTTTATTTCACATTTCCTATAATTTACTAATGTCAAATGAATGTCAACATTTATCAGGAAAATATTACTTGGTCGACGCCGGCTATCCAACACCAGTTGGATATATTGGACCGTATAAACGTGAGCGTTATCACCTTCCAGAATTCAGCGACAGTCGGGATTTCAAATCCCAATGAGTACTTCAATTTTTATCATTCAAGTTTGAGATGCACGATAGAAAGGACCTTTGGAGTCTGGAAGAATAGGTTTCACATCTTACAAAATATGCACTCATATAAATTTCGAACACAAGTCCGTATAGTTTGCGCTACAATGGCGATACATAATTTTATCCGGAGATATTCCCAAAATGATGTGGAATTTGATGAAGCTGAAGAAGGAAATATGGGTGATGAAGATGATCCACTTGATAATGATAATCCAATTGATGAAGCATCCTCATCATTATCTTCACCACAAATGAATCGTCTTCGTGATCAAATTAGAGACCAACTTGTAGGGACTAGGTTTATTTAAGCACTTCATTATGTTGTAATTTTTTTAATAGTAATTTTACTATTTTATTTAGTAAATTTATATTTATATTTAATATTTTATCCCAAATTATCACATTTTATACAACATATGTGTGTGTTTGTGTGAATTTGATTCATGCCCTTTTCAGTCATTTTTCATCTCATCCATCTTTTTAAAAGCTATGCCAAACACGTGCCCATTAGAAACATAAGCCACTTCTACCACTGCTATCTCAAACACAAATCACATTAGAAAAAGTCCATCAGAAAATAAGTCCATTAAGAAAAGTCCATCAGAAACATAAGCCACTTCTCCCACAGCTATCCCAAACGGGCCCATAGACACGTTTCGTTTCCGCACCGACACCACGCACCCACACATAACCGACACAAGAAATTTTTTTTTGATATAAAAAATGGTGGCAAGTATGCAACCACTCCGGGTTCTGCAGTGGTAAGGACGACCCTCTCAAATCTCAATAGTGATAGCTCCATACAAGGAGGATTACGAGTGGTTTTACCGCAGCTCGAACCCTAGACCTCTTAAGAGAATCTAGCGCCACATTCCACTGGATCAACCACATACTGGTGACACAAGAATTTTACATCGATAGATCCTTTATAAATTTTCACATTATACTATTGATTACAGATGACTGTTATGGCTCCTAAATGTCACTTTGGGCTTTATGAAACATTTAGGGGCCATTTTGGCTTATTGGGTACGAGGGATATGAAAGTGAAGAGAAGGGAGAGAAAATTGTTATGAATTATCAACAAGAGTTGGCACAAATGGTAAGCGGTATGTGTCGCTTAAGCATGGTTTTGGATTCGAGCCTTATGAATGCAGAAAAGCCCCGCTGGGAGACTCACCCACCATAGCCAGGTGCACGACTCGGGTCGAATTCAAATTAGTCAGTGTAAAGCTCTGAATACCGGATGGGTAACCGAAAAAAATTTGTTATGAATTAGATTTTAAAAAATTAGAGAAATTAGTTGAAAGTTTTTGATTTATTTTTCTTACCGTTTCTTTTTACATCTTATCTATATTAAAATTGTATAATCCCACTTCTCCAATTATTTTAAATCCAACTCATATTTTTTTCCCCCATTTCCCTCCAGCCAAACATATCCTAATGTTTTGTTTAGAGCTGCTATTACTAATTCACTAAATAAAAGCCAACAAATATTAGTTGGTAAGGAGTTTACTCATAATCTATAAGGTCCTGAGTTCAAATCGTACCCACAATATGAGGGCCTTATTGATGAACAATCTTTACAAAAATTTTCTATAAAAAAACTCACTAAGTGAAACCAAACTCAATTTGGTTATCTCACAGAATACCCATTGATTCAGCATAAAAGACATTTCTGGAAAAAAAAAAAAAGAGAGAGAGAGAGAAAATCATACCAAGATTTTTTAAGGAAAACAATTTCAGAAAATTCTCATGTTAATAATGGCTCTTTTACTTGTTATTGACAAGTTATGAGACTTTTTCTTATATTATTATTTTTTAATTGAGACCTTGGTGTGCCTTTTCCAAAAATATATAAAACAGAAATAAAACAAAACATTAAAATATCAACATAAATTTTACAAGAGACAGGAATATGGAGAACATAAGTTGTGGCAGTACAAGCATATTCCAGCATTTGAGAACCTTGCGTGCAAGAATGAGAACGGAGGTGAATCAGAGCCAGGGTCCAGTGAAGTGCTAAATAAATAGATTTGATGAAATATCTCCTTTTCGCTTGATGGGATAGTGTTAAAAAGTTAAAATCTTGTAAAAAGGAATGTGAAGCTAGACTAAAAATCTTGCCAATGGCTTGATTATTTATTTATTTTTATTTTTTGATATAAAAAATTTAAGAAAATGGTTGAACTCACCCGCGATCCAATGGTAGGGTAAAGTCTCCCTTACTCCTAGGTGATACCAATGTTAGGCAGGACAAACTATCTATTACTCTCAGGTATTTACTTAGGCACCCAGAAGTTAGGATGTCTCTCCCAACACCTTGACCAACTCCAGGATCGAACCTCCTCCCTATGGTGAGAGTATCCGACCCTTTTACCGGTTGAATCCAAGGGGTAATGGCTTGATTATATTGATTAAAGTATACTTTGATGTAGAGCTGGTAATACGGGTTGAACTCATGGATTGAAACCGTCTAACCTGTAAAAATTTGTGGGTTGGATTGTGAAAAGCTAGGCCCACTTTGATGTGGGCCCACTTAACCTGAACCCACGATGTTTTCTGTAATTTTTAAAAATTATGGTATTATAATATTATGTTAGGTTTTACTTCCATGCTTGGCAGAAAGCTCTAGTAAATATTTTCTTCAACCTGAAGACTTGTCTAGTGTTTTTCATCAGTTCCTTTTATTGAATTTTAACCATTGCATCAACAACAGTTTTAAGAAGATAATTGAAGATAGGACCACAAAAGGGTTTCCACAACAATTACATGTCTTAAACATTTCCTGAATTCCATAATATTTTGGTGATGGTATCATATGATCTAGGACGTCCTAAAGTCTTTGTGGGAGACAATCTCCTTCCTAGACAATATGTGTCACATTCTACCTCATTCTCTTACGCTTTGCTTCCCATAATTGTTCTATGTTCGCACACACGATGTTTATAATTTTATACTTTTTTTTTATTGTCTGCAACATAGCATTATGGTCTAGGTTTGTGAAAAAGAATATTTCATTATATTGTTTAAAAAAAATTTGAGAAAAGCAATATGAAAATTTTCTTTTAAAAAACAAAACAAAAATGAGTTGGGCCGGCTAACTGCCAAACCATAAGTTACAGGTTGGGTTAGCTAAATATTAACCCATTTTGATGCGGGTCTTTTTAGACCGAACCCAATAAACTCACCTGTATTACCAACTCTACTTTGATGTCATGGATGACTGTGACTTTATCTTGGTTTAACCTGAATGTGAGTTAAGTATATGGCTTTGAAATGAGGATTAGCTATAAGCTTTCATTTTAAGGGCATTACAAGGAATCTAGATGAGGAACAAGACAAATGATCTCATGCGTTGCATGGGTACATTAAAGAATTAAGGGTTAAACAACAAATTTGTCGCGTAAGTATACGCTCATGAGCAATTTTGCCCTGAAAGTTTTTTTTTGGTTTAATATAGTCTCGGAAGTTAAAAAACGTACCAATATTGTTCTTTTTCGTTAAAAAGTTAACAGTCAATAATGTCACTTTTTTAATGGTCAATGTAAGTTTTTTTAACGGAAAATGGCAAAATTACTACGTTTTTAAACTTCCGAGGCTACATTGAAGCTAAAAAAACTTTCAGGGCAAAATTACTCCTGGGCGTGTACTTCCAGAACAAATTTGCTATTTAACCCAAGAATTAACCCAAAAAACCATAGGCAAATATAGCTTATGTCCACACTTTGAAGAATTAATCCAAAATACTATACGCAAATATAACTTATGTCCACGTTATCAACCACCTCAAAATTTTGAAAGTTGTAAACAACACCTTTTCGGCTTATCTGTATAACGTCTAGTAGACTCCGATCCTATGGATAACGTTGACCTCAAAGCTAGTAAGCTGGTATGAACGACCTCATTAAAGAATATGAACTATGTAATCATGATGGTGTTTAGTAATAGATTACATTACCTCCAGTCCTAATTATATGAACACTTTTGTAGTGTAATTTACACTACAAAAGTGTTCCTATAATTAGGACCGAATGGAGTAAAATGGAGATGTGAAGTGATCAAATGATTGCTTTATATTGTTTTAACTTTTAGCCACTTTGTCTGCCAATATTATATTATCCCAATCTTCCATAGAGGAAATGAGGTTGCCTTCCTTTGAACAACTCACTTCCTCAATACCTTCGCATGCATAGACCAAGTATCTTTGCTATCGTCAACTTTCCTGAATAGATCCTTTCTCATCATCTAAGAAATCATTGTATCATGTGGTTAGTACATGAAATTTAACGAATATGTTTTTTTTAATCATTAAATTTAAGGATTAAGATGTAAAAATAACATTCAACTTTTATAAAACATATAAACTATTTTTTGGAGCAAAAATAACCATAAACTTTTAAAATTGGATCAAAACTGTTAAACCCAACAACTAACACCCATATATTAAGATATGAAAGTACTGGAATACCCCAAATTAATAATAAAAAAAAAATCATGACTAATTTGGTAATTTTTCATCTCCCTTCCTCTAACAATTGCTTTCATCCCCTCTATCTCTCTCATATTCTCCACTCTTCTTCTTGGATGTCTTAAAGAAAGCAATGCCCTCAGTAATGATGCCTACTACAACATTTTGTGGATGTCCTCTCTCTCTCTCTCTCATAATATTTTGTGGATGTCTTAAAGAAAGCAATACCCTCAGTCAGATTGAGGCTTCAACTGCAGGAGATATGGGATGACTCATCCTTATCACATAGTAAGAAAAATAACTTTCAGCGGCGACAAGGTGTTGCCATAGATACGACTGTCACTAATACTTTTAGCGGCGATATTTGTATGTCGCCGCTGAATGTAGACAATCAGCGGTGACAAAAGACGTCAAAATGAATGTCGCCAATAAAAGTCAACATTTTTTCTGGTGACATTAAATATCGCCATGATCACTGAAAGTTATTTTTTTTTGTAGTGTCACCACCAACTTAAATTTTTTCACAGTTGTTTGACGTTGATTTTTAACTTCCATTGAACTAAAATTTTGATTTATAATGTCATCAATAACCCAAATCCATTGTGATTAGGTATGTTGATTGTTCTGTATGCGAACAGATGATGTCTAGCCCAATATACTAGTATGTTGCTATAGGATCGTCCGATTATCTCTCCTAAGTATCTAGGGTATAGATACCTATGGGGAAGCTTGATCGCTGTACACAATTAGGCTTTCGCCAAAGGGGGGTGGTGTGTATGCACAGTGACGGCAGTAATGTAAATAGTCGATAGATTAGAATGTGTGTACCTTCGTGGTGTAACTCCTATTAATAGAGTATACCTTAGGGTTAGGGCTTCTGGGCCCTGCATGATCCGCATCCGAGAATCTAGGCTACCAACCAGGGGATAGATCCCCTGGTTCGGATCTTCCCTGGTTTTCAGCCTTCATTGTAGGTTGGTTGGGGTCCTGATGCAGATTGCCCCTTGCTGGGCCAATTCATTAATGGGCCTAACTATAGGTCCGTAACAGTTGCCCCCCGGCTCGAGAGTTCAAGTCTTTGGGCTACCGAGGTGCATATATTGCTTTCGCGTTCAAAAGGAGTTCGAAATTGCCTCCTAACTCGAAATGCCTTGAAAAAGACTGGAGTTTAATTATGCCGTTACTGGCTGTTTTATCGTACACGCCGGTTCTCCCTCCAACCCGGTGGTCCATGTCTCTGGACAATCGAGGTGAAGCAAGGATTGGTGATGTGCCTTCTGGACCGGTGACCCGATGAGGTATGTCGCGCATTTGACCCTGGATTGTACGTAGAAGTGCTACAGGGCGTATACCCGGGGTCACATATGCGGCATAAGTCTTGCAATGAGCCGGGATTATATTGGTCCGGTTTAAATTACTTGTCCTCATGACGGCGTAATCCCTTGCTGACCTCGATAAATTTGGGCGCTCTCTGAGGGCCTGAGGTAACGTCGTTTCCTCCTCTCCTGCCATCATGACTGTTCGACAACTGGCACTCCTCGACGGTCGAGAAGCCGAAACAGTCACGCCTAGCCCTCTGTAGTCTTTGTGCGCGTTAAATGCCCGCACAATGCGCGTTAAATGCACCCATCACTTCACCCACGTCATCTCCCCTTTTTGGGTGAAAGGTTGTTCTTACCCTTGGCTCTTCGAATTCGTAACGTTTATGTTCGCATTTTTCCCTCCATTGCCTCACTTCTCATATCTGCTACCACACTTTTTGACTCTCATAGTCTTGTCGCTCTGTGAAAAAAACCTTCCTTCTTGCGTGTCTACAGTTCGTGTCTTTTAGGGTTCCTTCGTCTTCCAATCATCAGGTATTGACCCCTTTACTCTTACTTCTTCCATTTCGTTCTTGTTCGTCTGATTGAATTTAGTTTCTGTTCGTAATTCTTGCCCTATGTTAGGTTCTATGTTTCCTGTGTTTTCTGGGTTTCCTTCGATTTTCTGGGTAGCTCTTATCATCTAAGTCTTACCCTTCCCCTAGCTATGACCACTTTAATTCATACTACTCTGTGTCTTTCTTTCACTGCTAAACCATGAATCCTTGAGATACGTTCATCTTTCTCAATCTCCTTCCCCCTTTCTTTCTGCTTGCCATTTTGTGCGTTTTGGGGCATAGCTTCTACCAACCATGAATATGAAAGAGATGACTCCGGAGGAAATCGAGGAGTTGCGGGCGAACGGTTAACCCGAGACCTTGCTTTTGGTTTTGGGGTGACGACCTTCCTGAAGAAGAGAAACAAGCAGCCTTGCTTCGTGGATATCGCGGCGGAAGTAGGAAAAAGGCACCTAAAAGTTTGGGGAAGAAGAGTGTAAGGACTCAGGTTGTAAGTCAATTCACCCCAACCTCTCAGTCTTGAAGTCCGAGATCATGGAGCCGTGGTGGGAGTACTCCTATCGCGGCACCTCCTATTAATCAGTCTGTTGATCTGTGGAGGACGGACTCGAGATCTGACGTGGGTAACCTTGTTGGCCCCTGTTATGACTGTGTGTACGATAGCTCTCGTCTGATCTTCGGCGGCAGTACGTCAATGGCCGAGTCGCTTCTGGCCTCTTGTCGCCATAACCTTGTTTCCGTCTCCAGATCGGCTTCGGAAGATTTTGATCCTGCAGAACCAGAGTCAAGTCCCATCTTACCAACTCCGTCACCTACGCGCATTAGCTCTTTTACCTCAGGTATGTTGGGCACTTTCTGATTTTTTATCTTTCTGTGATAGGTATAAATGGCATTATCTTCTTCCTCCAAAACTATGGAGTCTGCGTTTGGCGAGTTGAGCCCTCAACGGCATAATTAAACCTATAATGATGATGTAGAATCTATAGAATCACAATGCATTATCTCTAGGAAATAATTATAGTCGATACACCATGTTTTTATCTTCATCCCTTTTCGTTAAAAGACATAAACCATATGATTTAATTAGGATTGACGAGTACGTCCAACGTCATTCTATACTAATTGATTGAAATTTATTGTATGGTTAATGTATTTTTGCTTACAAATTACTAGCTAGTAATTACCTTTGACAATGCCTTATTTTTTAGGGTAAAAGTGCAAAAATACACATGTGTTTTACTTTGAGGAGCGTCCAACACCAAGTGCTTTTTTTATGTGCAAAAATATACATATGGTTATAAAACATATGCAAAAGTCATAGCACCGTTAAAATATAACTTAACGGTGTTAATTTTGGGGTGGGGCCCACACTATTTTCATGAAAATACAAAAATGCCCCTAATTAAAAAAACGAAACCCCCTCCAAGCTCTTGATCTGAACCCCCCCGAAAGCTTGATCCCTACACCCTTTTACTTTCAACGCTCTCGATCTCCTCTTGGATTATCAAATAGGGAAATCCCTGTCGGTAACGCCTAGCTTAGATCCGTATGAAGTGTGTGTGTGTGTTTGTGCATCTATCTATACACATTATGTAAAAAAATTTAGAGATACATGATAGTTTGTGTTAGTTTTCATTTCCTTTTGCTTTTAGGTCAGAATATGGAAATCCTTTTTCTGAATTTTTAGTTTGTGTGTTTTGTTTTGTGCTTGGGGCTTCCTTGTACATGCTTTACGCTGGAGAATCTCACGACATAGTTTCATCTCTCTACCCTAGTTTCATCGCAGAGCATGGCTTTAGAATTTTATGACTTGGAGCCATCTTTTCTCTTTCATAATTTCAACTGAAAAATTGAGAGAGATCACATTTATGGAAGGATGGTCGCCGCCGACGGTGAAGGACGGTGATGGAAGGATGGTCCCCGGTGACCAAGAAGGGATGATGATGAAAGGATGAAGGTCTGGTTCAAATTGTTCATGGCTGTCTGTCGAAGAAGCAGAGGTGTGAAGTGTGATTTTAGAGGGCATTTTGGTATTTTTATGAAAATAGTGTGGGCACCACCCCAAAATTAACACCATTAAGTTAGATTTTAACGGTGTTGTGACTTTTGCACCTGTTTTATAACCACATGTGTATTTTTGCACCTAAAAGAAGCACTTGGTGTTGAGTGCTCCTCAAGGTAAAACACATGTATATTTTTGCACCTTTACCCTATTTTTTAAATGACCCTAAACCTAATACTCATTAAATCAATTGCCATACATTATTAATTACATTGTCTAAACTGAATATATGCCCCAAACATAATACTCATTAAATAAGTAACCATACACTGTCCTAAGTGTTTATTGTAAGTAAGAGGTGGAAAAATATATGTGCATTTCTTTCTATTGACGATACGTTTTTTTCTAAAAAAAGGGTTAAGTAGTAAATTTACTTCGAAAATACACGCCCAAGACCAATTTTGCCCTGAAATTTTTTTTTTTGGGCTTAATGTAGCCCCAGAAGTTTAAAAACGTAGCAATCTTACCCCTTTTCCGTTAAAAAACTAATGTTGACCATTAAAAAAGTGACATTGACCGTTAACTTTTTAACGGAAAAGGGTAAAATTGCTACGTTTTTAAACTTCCGGGGCTACATTGAGCTTAAAGAAACTTCCAGGGCAAAATTGATCATGTGTGTGTACTTCCAGGACAAATTTTCTACTTAACCCAAAAAAAAATCAATTATTGAAATTTAATCAAGAAACTTTGGTGTGGCAGTGAAATAGGGATAAATAATCTGAAGATCTATTAACGCGTTAATTACAACAAGATTAAGAGTTGTGTTATGGACTCATATATGAGGCTTATTCAATATGTATGGCCCAACAAGGGGCAATCTACATGACATAGATATGGTGGCAGGGCATTTGGGCTTGGAGGCACAAAGGCCTATGATTCCAAACCCTAACTCAGGTAAACTCTATAAATAAGAGGTAAACCCTAGAGATATGAACATTTTCTCTCAATTACTATTCTACCGTCACTGTGCACACATACCACCCCCTTTGGTTAATGCCTTTTCGTGCACAGTGATCTACTATACTCATAGGTATCTTTTCCATAGATACCTAAGAGAGAGTTAACCGATCCAATATCAACATACTAGTCCAACGGACTAGACATCTCTGTCAATCTAGATAGAACATTGTCACCGACCATGGAGAATCGGTAAATTTTGATTCCTGTAACCAAATATGGTCAATACCAGAAGCAGTAGCCAGATGCCCTTGCACGGGCAATTGCCTAAAGATCCACCACAACAGAATTAGGAACAGCAGCCTCAGCATCAGTAGCAACCTGGGGATACGATTGTTCCAGATTATAATGCAATGCAAGTTGAAGACATATCAGACACGACTTCATCCCTAGCATTCACGGAAACCCCTCAAAATACAATTGTCCAACAAGGCCAGCAGCAAGTCCCTCCTCAACAAGTTCCAATTGCAGATCCGGACGCTCGCCTCATGCACACCGCATTAAATGCTATATTGAGTCGAATGGAGGAGATGGAGCAGCGTAACAATCTCCAGAGGCAAGAAGATATCAGAAGAATGCAGTTGGTGGAGGAGTGTTTCAGGCAAATTGAAAATTGGGGTCGCAATGGAAACCATAATGAAAGTAACCCTAACCAGGTTAATGATCCAGGTTCTGTTCAAGCTAATGTTCGAGGTCCTACTCAGGTTAATAACGCTGAAGACATCTCGTCTAATCAAGTCCGGGCTCAGATTCCTAAAGTTCCAGGTTCAAGTTCCATACTACAGAGCAACACGTTGGCGAAAACCGGGATGATGGAGATCAAAACCTGGTACTTGTAACATCCCAAATTGTGGGATTTGAGGTTTGGATATTTTATAGAAATTAATTAGGAGATTTTGGTCTAAAATAATTATGAAATTAATTATTGGAAATTTTGGGCATATTTTTCCTTAATTTATGTTGGGAAAAGAATATTTCGAATAAGGAATAATTTATGCCTAAAAATTTATAAGAATAATATATGAGAAATAAAACGGAGGAAATTAGTCAAAGATTAAATTAATTAATTTGAAAATTATGAATTTAGTTTCATTGGAATAAATTAAAAAGATATATATAAATAAGGGTTAAGTACCATATTTGCCCCTGAAGTATCCCTCCAGGAGCAATGTTGCCCTCTAAGTATTTATAGGAGCAATGTTGCCCCTCATGTTCCTAATCGTAGCAATGTCGCCCCCATCTAACGGTTTGACCAAAGTTGACTGTCAACTTGACAGCGTGGCAACGGAAGAGAACAGGGTGTGACCTACGTCGGATGACACGCGGACAAATCTTGCTGAGTAGGAGTTTTACTCCCTTTTTTTCCATTTCCTGGTCCGATGGATGGATGAACAGGAAAGAAATGAGAGAGTGAATTGATATAAAGATGATTTAGGTGGAGAAATAAGACTTAGGGTCCGAAAAAGGGAACGATGGAGGAATCGCAAAAAGGGTATTCGAATGCAGAGGGTGCGAAAATGGAAGATCAACGGAGAAAGTGAGATCTGATTCGAGCTATCCTGTAGCTGTAACTCTTCGAAGTAGACGACGCGAACAGACGAAGTGGCTTGCATGTGAGAGGTGCACAACGTTTTCGAGTATTTGTCTGGTAGGTAAGAGTAAACGTGTGACGATGGAGCAGAGAAGAAGAGTTCCCGAGTCAATAGATTCAACATCATCGACATCATCGACAAGGAGGAGGAGGGCAACGATGCTACGGCGTGTTGACGGAGATGTTGCAGAATGGCGTTCATCAACGATGTGTTATTGTGGGTTGTGTGCACGGCTATATACATCCTGGACTGAGCAAAACCCAGGTAGGAGATTCTTCGGATGCAGAAATTATCAACAGGTAAGTGTAAAGCATTGCCTTTGATTGTGATGATTTAAGTGAGTGGGCGTTTTCGGAATGATCGGGCATTTATTTAAGCGATCTTAATCTGACTCTACAGGGAAGGGGGTGTGGGTTTTTCAAATGGTATGACAGTGAAATGGGAGAGAGGGCAAAACATGTGATAAACGAGCTCCTGGGACATGTGGAGAATCTGAATGACAGGAATGTGGGGCTAAGGAGAATGGATGAGGGAGGAGTTGCAGAAAATGTTGAAGATGACATAGCCTCCATTTATGGTAACATGAGGAAGAATGAAAGGAGACTGAAGCAAACTTTATGTGCATTGTTCATCACTTGGTTATTTTGCTTATTTTTATTATGTCGTTAATTGAAGAGGATTTGGGGATGTAATCCAACTATTATGAGAATGATATGGAATTGGGGATGTAATGCAATGTTTTATTTAATGTAAATGTATTGGTCATTTTATTGTGTTAGCTTTGTCTGAATTGTGAAAGTGTTAGCTTTGTTTGAATTTTGAAAGTTATTGATCATTTAGGATGTAAATGTATTGGGCAACATCCTAACGTTAAGCCAACATCCTAAATGTATTGGGCAACATCGTAATGTATTGGGCAACATCTTTTGAATTTTGAAAGTGTTAGCTTTGGTCATTTTATTAATGTTAAGCCAACGAAGCAAAATATCCAAGTGCCAAACCAAAAGTTGATAATATAAAAGTTGATAATATAAAGCTTGGCAATAGCCTAATAATGCCAATATCATATGCCAACAATGGCAATACCAAAAGTTGATAATATAAAGCTTGGCAACAATAATCCTAATTGACAAGTACTGGACAATAGTTTACAATAGCCTAATAATGCCAATATCATATGCCAACAATGGCAATACCAAAAGTTGATAATATAAAGCTTGGAAACAATAATCCTAATTGACAAGTACTGGACAATAGTTTACAATAGCCTAATAATGCCAATATCATATGCCAACAATGGCAATACCAAAATACATAATTATGTCTTGCCAATAATAATCCTAATTGACAACATCACACAAAACATGCCAACAATGGCAATACCAAAAGTTCATAATTAGCCACCCCCCTTCCTATTCCCTTTCCTCTTCCTGCAGGGGTGTTGTTCACAGTTGGAGAAGTATTAATGGTTGATTCCTTCCGCTGAAGAAGTTGTGATCTTGTAATGGCATGTTGCCCCCTCCATAACAATCCTGGAGGCTGGAATGGGAGATCAACAGGAATGGGGGCTCTTGATTCATCGCCGTGATACTTGACTGTCCGACTTCCTATGCTATGTGGAGATGAACTCATGCTCCTTGTTTTCCGCATGATGGCCTCATTCGGGATTGGGAATCTTGATTCCGGGTTTTCCGCATGATGGCCTCATTCGGGATTGAAGTACATACAAAGCCACTTCACTGACGCCCTAGGGTTCTTGAATACTCTGCTGCAACTATGCTCCAAATTTAAGGTCTTCACAATAAGACCAGGGTTAGATCCGTCTTTGGAAGCAAACACCACAAATGGACAGCCCTTTTCTCATCGGGCCCTCACTCTTAATGGCTCACTTTTGGTTAGGTGTATATTTACTCCTACCTTTATTGCATACTGATCCAGAGCTACAAGAAATTGCTTTTTATCAGCAAACGTGGACTCTAGAGTGAAAAAGGGCATCCCATTGGGCCCAATATTTTCTGTTCTGCCTCTCTCTTCGGCTAAAGACCCAAGTCCCCCACTTTGGCCCAATTCAACCTCAATGTCCTCATCTTCAAAATCACTTCCATCCCCACCATCATCAACTAACACATCCTCATCATCTCCGAATAACACATCTTCATCATCACTATCCTCATCTTCTTCCTCATTGTCCTCATCTTCTTCCTCATTGTCCTCATCTTCTTCCTCATTGTCCTCATCTTCTTCGCCACTTCCATCCTCACTCCTTTCAGGCTCATCACCTTCATCAGAATCCTCACCCTCTTCATTATCGCCTTCACCTGCACTCAAATTGTCATTCTCCCCATTGTCATGTAACGCTTCCAATGGTTCCTCAGTTGCATCACAACCTCCACCCTCTACTGCTTTGTCACCATCTCCAACATTAACACCCTCCAATTCACTACCCTCCCCATGACGACTCAGAAGAGCTTCATAGCAAGCTTCAACCTCAACTGGTTCCCCATGGACATCACAATTTACTGACTCCACATGAACCACATCTCTAATCCTCTTGGAGAAATCACACAAGTCTTTGCTCAACAAATCCAGATAGTTTCTCTTCTCTCTCCAATAAGACACATCACCTTCATTCCCACTACCCACTTCATTACCCCGTAGATTGTTCTTCGTGTCCCAGACCACCTTTGTCGCATTATCAACCCGACGGCAAAAAGCATCCACTACCCACGACTTTCCACTATTACCCTCACCATCGGGACCACCAGAGGGTCCCCCACAGCCTTTCGAACCCATCTCACCCAAACCCTACAGTATTTTCAAAAGAAACAATACCAGTTTACCCACAAACAAACAAAACAAGGGCTATATTGTGAAATCACTTTACTACATACACACACACACTTCCCTAAAACTCAGAGATTCCATACCTCTTCAATCTGCACGAATCGTCCTTGTTGCACCTCAGAGATTCGACAATCACATGCGAGCCACTTCGTCTGTTCGCGTCGTCTACTTCGAAGAGTTACAGCTACAGAACACCTCGAATCAGAACTTTCTCAGTTGATCTTCCATTTTCGCACCCTTTGCAGTCGAATACCTTTCTGAGATTCCTTTGTCGTACCCTTTTTCGAGCCCTAAATCTAATTTCTCCCCCTAAATCAGCTTTATCGATTCAAGTCTAAACTCTGATTGATTTTTCCTGTTCATCCATCGGACCAGAGGTTAAAGGGAAGCACAACGGTTAAATGAGTAAAACTCCTACTCAGCAAGATTTGTCCGCGTGTCATCCGACGTATGTCACACCCTGTTCTCTTCCGTTGCCACGCTGTCAAGTTGACAGTCAACGTTGGTCAAACCGTTAGATGGGGGCGACATTGCTACGATTAGGAACATGAGGGGCAACATTGCTCCTATAAATACTTAGAGGGCAACATTGCTCCTGGAGGGATACTTCAGGGGCAAATATGGTACTTAACCCTATAAATAAATAAGTAAAAACACAGCCCATACTCCCTGCATACTCACTTCAACCCAATATTTCCTCCAGCCCAAGTCCATCCAAAATGCATCAGATACATTTGATATATTTAAAAAAAAAAAACAGAAGCAACCATCTGCAGAGAAAGATATCGTATCGGCATCACAACGTCAATTCGGAAACACCAAAACGTTAATAACTCGGTATCCCAAAATCCCGGTCAAACCTGGCATCACAGAGTGAGATCACCTAAAAACGACAGCTCTTCCCATACCCCTCGAATCCAACGTAACATTTCATTCTCCCTTCGGACCCGACCCTTATCTTCTTATTTAAAGATTGCTCCTTGTTCTCCTCTTGTGTGTGCTTCAGCCAGAGAGAGAGAGAGATATCCAAGAGAGAACGAGAGAGAGGGAGAAGGAGAAAGAAGGAAACCGAGAGGGAGAGAGTTCAAGCTTTTGGGTGCTCTGTTTTATACCAAATAAACAGAGGTTTTGTCCAGCGAGGATCAACATCCAAGTCCCGCAACCGAGGTTAGCTATATATATATATATATATATATATATATATATATATATATATATATATATATATATACACACACACACACACACGTTTGCTGCTCTTGGAATGAGAAAGAAGAAAAGCTCACTGTTATATATATATATATATTTGCATAAGGAACCAAAACTTAACCTTGCTATCTAATATGTGACGCTAGGCTTACGGTTCATTTAATATATATATTAGTGTTGCTGTTTTTAATTTGTGTGTGTCGGGTATATATTTTTATACATATAATATATGGGGGTTTTGGATCCAAAAAGCTTCGTTGTGTGTTGAATATATATATATATATATATATATATATATATATATATATATATATATATATATATATATACACACATACATACATGTATGTACCAGGTGGTTAGTAAAAGAGTTTTTGCTTGCTGTTTTTGTGCATCGAAAACCCAAAAAAAAAATCTGTTGATATAAATTTTGCACCAAACGCTGCATATGTATATTACTGCACACCCAAGCCGAAACCATGATCTATATATATATATAAAGAGAAAAAATTTGCTGTCTATCTATATATATTAGTTTTTTTTTCCAGCTGATTTAATAAGAAAGGATTTTAGTTTCCTTATATACATATGTCGTGGCACCTAAGGCAGTAACAAGAAAACTATGTACTATATAGATATTTATGAGTAATAAATATATATTAGTACTATATATATAGAAAAAAGAAAGAAAGAAAAGGAAACATGATCTTTGTTGTTAGTAGAGATTATGTGGTTATACCTATATCATAATAAAATATATTTTTATGTGGTTAGTATTTATAAAATCTTATAAAATAGGATCTAATCTAACTAATTCCTATATTATTTCACTTATGATATTATTTACAAAATAATATATTTAGAGTGAAGCATATTTTACATGTGAGCATTTATTAAATTCCTAATTTAAAGAATTAGGATAGTCTCTAAGAGTTTAAATTAATTTTAGAGAAAAAAATAATAAAATAGATAAATAGTCATAAATAATATTATTATTTATTAGTTAAAAAGGGAATAAATAATAAAGGAAATTATTAATTAATAATAAATGGAAAAGGGGTATTATTAATTAGTAATAAATAGAAAGAGAATTAATAGTTGCAATGGTCTCACTAATTTTTCAATCCCGTTATAATTTGCCTACTTTAAGCATTTCAAATTTATTATTATGATTTGTACATTTTTAATTTTATGAAATTATAAGTTATAATTTTATATAGAATTTTAGAAGAGTTATTAATTGTTAGTAAATTGGTTGTGGTAGATTGATTCTTGGCGTGTGTTTGAGCTCTTGGATTAGGAGCAGTGTGATAGTAGTTAGCTTCGGCGAGAGGTAACCACTTTCCACTTATTATGTATATTTGTATGTTGTTTGTGAGTATTTTGTGAAACGATTATTAATATCTTAATAGAAATTGCCTTGTGGAACATTATGATTTGAATTGTGAAATATATACACATATATTTATGTATCTTGGAAAAATTCCTGTTGAGTTATTTATTATGATAATTATGGAAAGTGTTGAATTGGGAAGATGGAGTAGTTTATTCCACCACGTGGTGAGGCCTCCATTAATGCATGATGGTTGGCTTTCTATTGTCCCACTTGTTCAATGAGGGACCAGCCCACTAGTTCAATGAGGGCTTACGACACCCCACTAGTTCAATGAGGGGAAAAGGCTCATGGTCTGGGATGGTCTGGGACATGTGCTCTGAGGATTTTGGCCGGTCCTCATCACTTGACCGATGAGCTTTTGAGTCACCGGTAACATGGATGTAACTTAGCCCATGGATCTAGTCGGAGGAAATAAGGCGGTTCGGTTGGATTGGTGGGAGGTATATTGGGAATTGTGTTAATGAAAACTATGATACATAATCTACGATACGAATTTATGATATGAAACATTGTAATGTGGATATTGGTGAATTATATTTTTAATACTTTGTGATATAAATTGTTCCACATGGCACCTCACTACCACATATTAGTATTCTTAATAAGTTGGATTGATGGTTACCACATTTTTCAGGTGATAGTTCCCGTGGGGTCCATCAGGGAAGACCTCGGAAGCTTAGGCTGCTTTGCTAAAAGTAGTGCTTCTGTCTTTTGGTTTATGTTGGATGATTGTATATTGCCACGTTAGGGCTCATTTTGCATACTCTGATTTACTTTTGAATATTATGGTAAATGATGGAGCATTACTTAGTTGTTAATGAACCCTTAATTAGCTATTATGTTAAGTTAATTTTGAGGACGTTACAATTTGGTATCAGAGCGTATGATTCTGATAATAATCGTGCATTCACTACATATAGTGGCAATATACAATATTCACACATACCTTCCCTGTTAGTTGTTCTGTTGTGTTGTTTTGTCACTCACTCAATATGGTGGGTTTCATCCTTAGGTGGGGAGAATGGGGATCACACGAAGGACTCACTGCCGTTAATCAACTTTCAAATGCTCCCGAGACCGCTGTTAATCAACCTCCAAATGCTCATGACACACCGATGTCTCAAGAGAACGAGGCTCTATTACATCGATTCAAAGATACACTAATGACTGTCATGGATGCAAGGTTTCAACAGTTTGAGGAGGATTTTCGAAAGAAGATCAGAGAGGAAGGAGGTATTCCCATGCCAAAGAATCGTGACGTACCTGAGCCTAGTATAGCAATATCGCAGAGACCTGAGCCAAGTGGCTCAGCTAGTCATGACAAAACTATGAAGAGTAATGGGGGTGAAGGATCATCGTCAGAACCCAATCCTGAAGACCTAGCAATCAACAAGGTCTGGAAGGATGTCCATCGTCACAATCCTGAGAAGTTTTATGGAGATTTGGATCCACTGAAGGCTGAGGCTTGGATCGAGGGTTTGGAAACTATTTTTCAAGCTGTGGTCTGTAATGAATACCATAAGGCTAGGGTAGCCATTATACTACTGAGGGATCGTGCCAAAAGATGGTGGCAGAGCACCGGTGGTTTGGATGACTCGAGAACAACTTGGAGAGAGTTCAAGACAAAGTTTTTCGATCATTACTTCCCTCCAGCATTGAGACAGGAGAAGGAGACAGCATTCTATGCCCTCCGACAGGGTGACATGCATGAGGACGAGTTTATTGCTACTTTCATCGACTTGTCCAGATATGTGACCTACTTGCAACGACACGATGACCCAGAATGGAAATCGCGCCAATTGATTATAAAGGCTAGGCCAAAGTTAAAGCCTTATGTTGCCATGCATGCTATCAAGAGTTTTGAGGACACTTGCACCAATCTGAGGATAGTTGCGCGCATGAAGCGTGAAATTGATGATGATAGATCTCGTGTCAATCAGGGTAAGTTCTCCACTTTTATCAGACCTATGAGTGGTATAGCCAAGCCATCTGGGTTCAATTCTAGAAGTACAAGGAATTTTAGTAAGAAGAGTCAGGGGCAAAAGAGTGGATCACGACTGAGTTATTTCCAGAAGAGACAGGGTCAGAAGAGTCACGTTGAAGGAAGCCAACAATCTCGTCGTGAGACGGCTATGTCTGCCCCGAGTGTTAATGGTCCTTGCCCGAAGTGTGGGAAGTCTCATGGTGGCCAATGTTGGCAGTGTTATAAGTGTCATCAGTATGGCCACACCGTGCGCTATTGTCCAGAGCTGCAGCAGCAGACCAACCAAAGTCTGAAAGGCATTGACGTTATCATCGGTATGAATTGGCTAGTGGATAATGATGTCGTACTCCATTGTAAGAAGAAAGTGGCAACTTATGCCATGAACGCCGCATCCGTAGAAACCCCTATAGTTCCTATGTTGTTATCGACGACTCAAGTGGACAGGTGTATTCGAAAAGGCTGTCAGGCCTATGTAGTGTTCTTTTCTGTTAGTAGGGATAAGGAAGTTGGGATTGATCATATCGATGTAGTAAGAGAATATCCCGAGGTGTTTCCTGAAGAGATATCCGGACTACCCCCAGAGAGAGAGGTGGAATTTTCAATTGAGTTGGTACCTGGCACAACTCCAATTTCAAAGGCTCCGTATCGAATGGCTCCGGCAGAGTTGGCTGAGCTCAAGAAGCAAATAGAAGAGTTGCTCGAGAAGGGATTCATCCGACCTAGTGTATCTCCATGGGGATTTCAGTGCTGTTTGTGAAG
The DNA here is from genome assembly GCA_025563575.1 of Acacia pycnantha. NCBI lineage: Eukaryota > Viridiplantae > Streptophyta > Magnoliopsida > Fabales > Fabaceae > Acacia > Acacia pycnantha. The sequence continues at coordinate 980,010 of JAMWYP010000152.1, forward strand.
AAGAAAGATGGCAGTATGAGGTTATGTATTGATTATCGGCAATTGAACAAGGTGACCATCAAGAACAAGTATCCGTTACCCAGGATTGATGATTTGTTAGATCAGCTAGTTGGATCATCGGTGTTCTCCAAGATTGATTTGCGCTCAGGGTATCATCAGTTGAGAGTCCGAGCAGAGGACATCTCTAATACTGCATTCCGAACAAGATATGGGCACTACGAGTTCCTGGTGATGCCTTTCGGACTGACTAATGCTCCAGCTGCCTTTATGGATTATATGAATAGAATTTTTCGACCATATTTAGATCGGTTCATTGTGGTGTTTATTGATGATATCTTGATCTACTCCAAAAATGAAGCCGAGCATAAAGATCACCTTCATATTGCACTACGAGTGTTGAGGGATCATCAACTGTATGCCAAGTTGTCTAAGTGTGAATTTTGGCTCAAGGAGGTAAAGTTCCTAGGTCATGTGGTATCCGCAGAGGAGTCATTTGTTGACCCAAGTAAAGTGGATGCAGTGTTGCAATGGGAACCCCCGAAGTCTGTAACTGAAGTGAGAAGCTTTGTGGGATTAGCAGGCTATTACAGAAGGTTCATCAAAGGGTTCTCCCAGATCGCGATGCCATTGACTAAGTTGACCAGGAAGGATCGACCGTTCCTTTGGACCGACCAGTGTGAGGCAGCCTTTCAGGAGTTAAAGATCAAACTGACTACCGCTCCAGTGCTCACTTTGCCTGACCCTACCCGTCCATATGTTTTGTACACAGATGCATCTTTAAAAGGGTTAGGGTGTGTTTTAATGCAAGACAACAAGGTGATAGCCTATGCTTCGCGACAGTTAAGGCCTCACGAGGAAAATTATCCTACTCACGACCTGGAGCTGGCAGCTGTGGTATTTGCCTTAAAGATTTGGAGACACTACTTATATGGGGCTCAGTTTGAAGTATTCAGTGACCATAAGAGTTTGAAGTACTTGGTGGATTAGAAGGAGTTAAATCACAGACAGCGACGATGGATGGAATTTCTAAAGGATTATGACTTCGAATTGAAGTATCATCCCGGCAAGGCTAATGTGGTTGCAGACGCCTTGAGTCGGAAGTCAGTACACTTGTTTTGCATGAGCCTAGAAGAACAGAGTTGGCTAGATGGATTGAGAGATATCCATGTAGTCCCAAATCAAGAGAGGGCTACTTTGAACGCAGTCCTCGGTGAATACGGATTTTATCAGGACCTGAGAGACGCTCAGATGGAGGATGATCAGTTAGGCAGGATTCGCGAAACTCTAGAGCATGAAGAAGTTCCAGATTATGACATTGGGGATGCAGATATCTTGAGATACAAGAAGAGAATTTGTGTTCCCCAAAATGATGAAATCAAGAAAACCATTCTGGAAGAGGCTCATCGGAGCAAGTATGCCATGCATCCGGGGATCACCAAGATGTATAATGATCTAAAGCGAGAGTATTGGTGGCTGAAGATGAAGAGAGATGTGACTGATTTTGTCTTGAAGTGCTTAACGTGCCAGAAGGTCAAGATTGAACACCAGAAACCAACAGGGCTACTTCAAAGTCTGGATATTCCTAAATGGAAATGGGATAGTATTTCTATGGATTTTATCATGGGTTTACCGCCCATCCGAGCCAGTTATGATGCTATCTGGGTGATCGTAGATCGATTAACCAAGTCGGCACACTTTTTCCAATCAAAGAGAGCTACTCTTTAGAGAAGTTGGCAGAGTTATACATTAAAGAGATTGTTCGGATGCATGGGGTGCCAGAGAGCATCATATCAGATCGGGACCCAAGGTTCACTTCGAACTTTTGGAAGTCTCTACAGGAAGCTATGGGTACAAAGTTGAAGTATAGTACGGCCTATCACCCTCAAACAGACGGTCAAACCGAGAGGACTATTCAGACACTCGAGGACATGTTGAGAGCCTGCGCCATTGAGTTCCCAGGTAGCTAGAATGAGCACTTGCCATTGGCAGAATTTGCATACAATAACAGTTACCATGCTAGTATTCAAATGGCACCATTTGAGGCTTTGTATGGCCGAAAGTGTAGATCACCGTTGTGTTGGACCGAATTGAGTGAGAGAACTATTATTGGACCAGATTTGGTAGATCAAACATCGAAGAAGATTGAAATGATACGACAGAAATTGTTGACAGCTCAGAGCCGACAGAAGAGTTATGCGGATCGTCGGAGAAGACCGTTGAAGTTTAGTGTGGGAGATCATGTTTTCCTGAAGGTTTCGCCTATGACGGGCATTGGGAGGTCTATTAAGGCAAAGAAGTTGACTCCACGGTTCATAGGGCCATATGAGATTTTGGAGCGAATTGGGCCTGTTGCCTATCAGATCGCCTTGCCTCCAAACTTATCTAAAGTGCACGATGTGTTCCATGTGTCACAGTTGAAGAAGTATCATCAAGACCCATCTCATATCATTAAACCTGAGGAAGTTGAATTGAGAGAGAACTTGACTTATATAGCAGAACCAGAGAGAATCTTAGATGTTCGGGACAAGCAACTGAGGAAGAAGACCATTCGACTCGTGAAAGTCTTCTGGAAGGGTATGACACCCGGAGATGCGACTTGGGAGACTGAGGAAAGGATGCGTCGAGACTTTCCGAACTTGTTTGATTAAGTATGTAGTTATGCTTGACTTGATTGAATTAGCGTATTTATGGTTGTGTTATGTCAATGCTTGAATTTGTGTGACATGGTGATCTTTTGTTTTGATGTGTCTTATGCCAGATTATTTTGGTAGTGTTGTTTTGACTTTGTTGATGTATATTAGAAGCTTGGGATATGGATTAGCTTTCATAATGACTTGTTAGGAATTTTGGGGACAAAATTCTATTTAGGTGGGGAGAAATGTAACATCCCAAATTGTGGGATTTGAGGTTTGGATATTTTATAGAAATTAATTAGGAGATTTTGGTCTAAAATAATTATGAAATTAATTATTGGAAATTTTGGGCATATTTTTCCTTAATTTATGTTGGGAAAAGAATATTTCGAATAAGGAATAATTTATGCCTAAAAATTTATAAGAATAATATATGAGAAATAAAACGGAGGAAATTAGTCAAAGATTAAATTAATTAATTTGAAAATTATGAATTTAGTTTCATTAGAATAAATTAAAAAGATATATATAAATAAATAAGTAAAAACACAGCCCATACTCCCTGCATACTCACTTCAACCCAATATTTCCTCCAGCCCAAGTCCATCCAAAATGCATCAGATACATTTGATATATTTTAAAAAAAAAAAAAACAGAAGCAACCATCTGCAGAGAAAGATATCGTATCAGCATCACAACGTCAATTCTGGAAACACCAAAACGTTAATAACTCAGTATCCCAAAATCCCGGTCAAACCTGGCATCACAGAGTGAGATCACCTAAAAACGACAGCTCTTCCCATACCCCTCGAATCCAACGTAACATTTCATTCTCCCTTCGGACCCGACCCTTATCTTCTTATTTAAAGATTGCTCCTTGTTCTCCTCTTGTGTGTGCTTCAGCCAGAGAGAGAGAGAGATATCCGAGAGAGAACGAGAGAGAGGGAGAAGGAGAAAGAGGGAAACCGAGAGGGAGAGAGTTCAAGCTTTTGGGTGCTCTGTTTTATACCAGCGAAACAGAGGTTTTGTCCAGCGAGGATCAACATCCAAGTCCTGCAACCGAGGTTAGCTACTGTCGCATATATATATATATATATATATATATATATATATATATATATATATATATATATATACACACGTTCGCTGCTCTTGGAATGAGAAAGAAGAAAAGCTCACTGTTATATATATATATATATATATATATATATATATATATATATATATATATTTGCATAAGGAACCAAAACTTAACCTTGCTATCTAATATGTGACGCTAGGCTTACGGTTCATTTAATATATATATTAGTGTTGCTGTTTTTAATTTGTGTGTGTCGGGTATATATTTTTATACATATAATATATGGGGGTTTTGGATCCAAAAAGCTTCGTTGTGTGTTGAATATATATATATATATACATGTATGTACCAGGTGGTTAGTAAAAGAGTTTTTGCTTGCTGTTTTTGTGCATCGAAAACCCAAAAAAAAAATCTGTTGATATAAATTTTGCACCAAACGCTGCATATGTATATTACTGCACACCCAAGCCGAAACCATGATCTATATATATATATAAAGAGAAAAACTTTGCTGTCTATCTATATATATTAGTTTTTTTTTCCACCTGATTTAATAAGAAAGGATTTTAGTTTCCTTATATACATATGTCGTGGCACCTAAGGCAGTAACAAGAAAACTATGTACTATATAGATATTTATGAGTAATAAATATATATTAGTACTATATATATAGAAAAAAGAAAGAAAGAAAAGGAAACATGATCTTTGTTGTTAGTAGAGATTATGTGGTTATACCTATATCATAATAAAATATATTTTTATGTGGTTAGTATTTATAAAATCTTATAAAATAGGATCTAATCTAACTAATTCCTATATTATTTCACTTATGATATTATTTACAAAATAATATATTTAGAGTGAAGCATATTTTACATGTGAGCATTTATTAAATTCCTAATTTAAAGAATTAGGATAGTCTCTAAGAGTTTAAATTAATTTTAGAGAAAAAAATAATAAAATAGATAAATAGTCATAAATAATATTATTATTTATTAGTTAAAAAGGGAATAAATAATAAAGGAAATTATTAATTAATAATAAATGGAAAAGGGTATTATTAATTAGTAATAAATAGAAAGAGAATTAATAGTTGCAATGGTCTCACTAATTTTTCAGTCCCGTTATAATTTGCCTACTTTAAGCATTTCAAATTTATTATTATGATTTGTACATTTTTAATTTTATGAAATTATAAGTTATAATTTTATGTAGAATTTTAGAAGAGTTGTTAATTGTTAGTAAATTGGTTGTGGTAGATTGATTCTTGGCGTGTGTTTGAGCTCTTGGATTAGGAGCAGTGTGATAGTAGTTAGCTTCGGCGAGAGGTAACCACTTTCCACTTATTATGTATATTTGTATGTTGTTTGTGAGTATTTTGTGAAACGATTATTAATATCTTAATAGAAATTGCCTTGTGGAACATTATGATTTGAATTGTGAAATATATACACATATATTTATGTATCTTGGAAAAATTCCTGTTGAGTTATTTATTATGATAATTATGGAAAGTGTTGAATTGGGAAGATGGAGTAGGGGACATGTGCTCTGAGGATTTTGGCCGGTCCTCATCACTTGACCAGTGAGCTTTTGAGTCACCAGTAACATGGATGTAACTTAGCCCATGGGTCTAGTCGGAGGAAATAAGGCGGTTCGGTTGGATTGGTGGGAGGTATATTGGGAATTGTGTTAATGAAAACTATGATACATAATCTCTGATACAGAATTTATGATATGAAACATTGTAATGTGGATATTGGTGAATTATATTTTTAATACTTTGTGATATAAATTGTTCCACATGGCACCTCACTACCACATATTAGTATTCTTAATAAGTTGGATTGATGGTTACCACATTTTTCAGGTGATAGTTCCCGTGCGGGTCCATCAGGGAAGACCTCGGAAGCTTAGGCTGCTTTGCTAAAAGTAGTGCTTCTGTCTTTTGGTTTATGTTGGATGATTGTATATTGCCACGTTAGGGCTCATTTTGCATACTCTGATTTACTTTTGAATATTATGGTAAATGATGGAGCATTACTTAGTTGTTAATGAACCCTTAATTAGCTATTATGTTAAGTTAATTTTGAGGACGTTACAGTACTCCAGACGAAAAATGCTCCCAGGACATATAGGAGGAAATACAGTAGGGCAATATAACAACAGTCCCTTCTCTGATGAGATTGCGAATGCTACTTACCCGGAAGATTTGGATATGTGCTAAAGTACAATGGAAGTCAAGATCCACGAGTCCATCTTGATACTTTCGACATGGACATGTTCGTGAGAGGAATTGATGAGCCCATCATTTATCAGATATTTGTGTTGACATTGACAGGAGCTGCACAAACACGGTTTCACACTCTACCCGCAAATTCTATTCGGACGTTTGAAGATTTGGGAGACAAGTTCGAACTGAATTTTGTGACAAGTAGAAAACAACCAAAGTTCGAGTTTACTCTCGGCAAGGTTAAGCAGCAACCTGGGGAAACGCTCCAAAAGTACTTAGATCGCTTTAAAGATGCCGCTTTATAAGTGTATGGGTTGGAAGAAAATGTGCACGTGCACTTAATCGTAGCCGGCTTGGATGGTTCATCTCAGCTGGCAAAGTCAATCTACAAGGATCCCGTAAAGCCCTTAGTCGAGTTTAGAATTCGGTCAAAGAAATATTTGGAGTTGGAGCAAATGGAGATAGCTAATGCTACAGGAAAGGAGAGGAGAAGGAACCCACCTCTGAAAGGAAAAGAAATTAATCAAAAGAACATGGAATGAGGATAAACCAAGTCTATTATTGTTAAATCCAAGTTCCATGCTCAGCTTGTTTTGTTTGGAACGCGGATAAACTGAGTATATTACAGTTAAATCTGAGTTCCCTATTCAAGTTTGTTTTGTTTAGAACCCGGATAACTGAGTCTATTACAGTTAAATCTGAGTTCCATGTTAAGTTTGTTTTGTTTTAGGCGCATTTTCCTTTTAGGGATTGTTTAAAGTCGACTATGTCGGCAAATTTATCTAATCAATTTCATTTGCAAAGCAAATAAATGAAGAAAGTTTCAGGTGAAACTATTGCTTCAAATTGTGGCAAGTGTGAATGTAAGACGCTAGGGTAGTTGAACCCGATTTTAGATAAAGTATGGAGGAATGAATCAATGAACCCAGGGTAGTTGAACTTGGTTTCAGATAAAGCGTGGAGGAATGAATCAATGAACCCATGGTAGTTGAACCTGATTTTAGATAATGAATGCATGAATGAATGAACGAAGCCAGGGTAGTTGAACCTGGTTTCAGATAATGAATGAATGAATGAAGCCAGGGAAGTCGAACCTGGCTTTAGTTAAAGTGAAGGTATAACAATAAACCTTCGTAATTGTGATGCATCAAAGTTTATTTTGAGGTAATCAGGTGAGCTGTCATGCTGACCCTGATTAGGTCGAAGTGTTTAAAATATTTGTTAAAACCATGTTTGAACATGTGACGGATTGCCCTTGCTCCAGATTGAATTCTGGTTAAGTATACCGGAACGTAATATGAAGATCTAATAAAAAATCTTCACAAATATGATACCTGGTTTTAAATACCATATGAATATCCAAGCAGACTCTGAATAATATATTTTTGACTTTGGCCCAGTCATTGAATAAAACTCTGAAAATATGTTTGAGTTCATATAGTTAACCTATTGTTGTGTTGAAGATAAAACTCGATAGCATATCAAGTTGATGACGGAATAAACAAGTTTTCAATTTGATATCTCGGTTGCAAAATTTCAATGAAGTTAAATGTAGAAAGAATAAGTCAGTTTCGTAATCTGGCAATATGTCAAATGACGTGTGCATTAAATGCGCACAAATATCAAAGATGGCAAAAGGTGGCTATTTTACGCTGACAAACGGAGGCGGATAGTTGTCAAGTTGTTATGATGATATAAGAAGAGGAAACGGAAGCCCCCTCGGGTCTCTGTGACTTCTCAAATACTATATTGGTTCCTTGAGCATATGTTTATCAATAACCGAGATCAACGTAAACGAGATCGGAGAGAAGCCTGTTCCTTTTCATGATAATCCGGATTCGGGGAAACCTGTTGCCAAAATGGACAAACTCGAAAACCCAGATATTCGATGCAGAAGAGATCCGAACAATCATGAAAGGAAATAGGTAGTGTCAAAGAGAATTAACCCGAATTAAATGTTGATGGGATCGTACAAGCAGTGGAAGGATTCTCATCCATTAAAATTTTACGAATCCCATAGAGAGGATCTATCAACGGCGTTTAAATCAAGACTCGTTAGAGAAACCGTACCTATACGAGCTTATATGCGTCCTTTCTCGAACACGTGGGCTAACACCTTCTTGCTCGATCAATCTCTAGGAGCCGACTCTACGAATCCATTCCCTCTACCGGTATCCACACCGAACAGCTCTCCAACACGTAGGCAGCGTGCTAGCGCCTTCTTACTTTGCGTCTCGCATCTTTTCTCTCTAGGGCTTTTCGCGACAGTTCCTTATTTTAATACGACTAGATCATTATCTTTTATAGGGTTTCTAAAACCCTAATTGGGCCGTATTAAAATATTCAAGATTAATCTCAATTAATCTTGAATTCGAATTTTAGATATAAATAACATTAATTAAATCATTCCAATGATCTAATCTAATCTATTTATTTAATCAATTAAAGCTCATTGATTTAATTTATTTCTATAAATTAAATCTGAGATATGATATCTTTCTATTTAATTAAATCTGAGATACTATATCTTTATTTGAAAATTAAATCTGAGATACAATATCTCAATTTATTATAGTTATTTAATTTATCAAATAAATTAAATACTATATAATAATATTATTATCTATAAATAATATCATTATTATTTTCAAATTTTAATATATATATATATATATATATATATATATTTCATCCTAGATTAAATACAGTATTAATTAAATTTTAGACATATATAAGATTAATGAATCTGGACACTTTTACTCGTGTTGGGTTATTCTTGTGTGCGACCGTGTAGGCCCACATGAGATTGACAGCGGGAAAATGTTGTATCAGCCCACAAGTCGCAAGCGGCCTCTAGCAAGACATTGCGACTACCCAATTCATATGAGGATCGATGATACGATACAACCTATCATACAACCATGTCACGTTCCTTTTGTCACGCGATAACTTGGTCAAGGATGAGGCATAGATAATGTCAACTTCCTGTTATTGACCATTACTTTCTCGATTCTTGAGTAGTCTAACAATTGAAATGGAAACTCCTTTCCGTCGTAGTATGGTCATACATTTCTCAGACTCACCCATTGAGGGGCCCAGTATTATCTCTCTACAAATGTGATGGACAAATTCCATCTTGACCATTCACATTCCTCTGCATGAAAACCACTGATCCCGATCAAAGCCTTTATCATCACCCGGTCAAAGGTGACTCTTGACTAGGTCAAAGATCAGCGACTCATCATGTAGGAATCCATGATGATCTCAGGTCAAAGGGCATTGTGACGCGGTTATACATAAGAAAAGCTTATGACTTAATCCATACAGCTTTCTCATAGTGGGTCGGTCCAGCACCTTGTACTCTTATAAGTGCCTATGACTTTGATTCGTATCTCCATACCTCATCAAAGTCATACTGGTCTTATTTCATCTCGCCCGCGTAGATGATCGACCAGGGACATTTAGGATAATCAATAAGATATATCCAAGGATACAGTTATCACTATAAACATGCAAATGAAAATGATAACTAAATGAAGAATACTTTAGATGACATTCACGTTTAAAGTACAATGACTTTCCCCTAGGGGCAATCTACATAACATAGATATAGTGGTAGGGCATTTGGGCTTGGAGGCACAAAGGCCCATGATTCCAAACCCTAACCGAGGTAAACTCTATAATTAAGAGGTAAACCCTAGAGGTATGAACATTTTCTCTTAATTACTATTCTATCGTCACTGTGCACACCACCACCCCCTTTGACTAATGTCTATCCGTGCACAATGATCTACTATACTCATAGGTATCTGTTCCATAGATACCTAAGAGAGAGTTAACCGATTCGTTATCAACACACTAGTCCAACAGACTAGACATCTCTGTCAATCTAGACAGAACAAGTTGCATCTCTATTCATATACAAAGCTCCATTTTTTCCTTCTCTGAGGAAGAATACCTCACCCTCTGCCTCATCATGCTCGCTCGCCACTCCACCAGTTCCGCCGCCTCATATAACCGACGTGAAGGTCGCCGAAAAAAAAGGCGGAAGTGTGGCAGAGAGGAAGGATGGTGGAGAATGGAGATGGTGGTGGTGAGATACCAAGATCAAGTCCCAAGTTTAACCGCTGCTCACTCTCGACTATCGAATCTCGACCCTCCTCCACAGCTCTCTATTTTTCAGGTCAAATCTTGTTCTGAAACTCCCTCCTCTCTTCACTGTCATGGTGCCTTTTGCGGTGGTGATGGCGAAGAGAGGGAAGGGTCAAGCAAGCACCACTCTCTTGTTTATGTACGACGCTCTCTGGTTCGTGGCGGCATATATGCTTCTCGCCTCAACATGCTTGTTGAAAATGAGATTTTTGAGAAGCTCCTTTTCAAAAGCTCTGGAAATGAGCTTTTCAAATATTGATGATCATGGTAAAAGAGGGTATTAATAAAAAATGCCCAATGCACAATATATATTTTTTTTTCCAAAAAATCTTTATTATATTAAAATAATGTTTGTTATAGTTCTTTTAGTTAACTAATAATAGTATAATCATTGGAGTATAATTCACTTTTGTCCTTTAACGGATTATTTTAGATCATTCTAATTTGATTAATACAATGAGCACCATAAATATGTGCATGGGCTAAATATTTTAAATCTCTAAATTGTGGATTTAGAGAGGGATATGGACCTTATGAATCAAATTAGTTAGTTTCACAATATTTTTTATGAGATAAACAAGGACAATTTAGGGAAGGAGAAGAGTGGGACCCTTACGAGTTAAATTAGTTAGTTTTACAATATATTTTGCAAGGAAAAACAAGGATAATATCGATATTAATGTTAGCAATTTTCAAATACAAAAATTTAATAACATTTTCAAATAGATTTTAAAATGGGGAGACAAGGAGGTGCATTAATGTAATTTGATAACATTTTGAAATTCCAATTTAATACTCGTGGAGTGATTTGGCGTATGTAAAACTCGACTCATTGTCATTGATATGAAATCTTCATATTTTAAGAGTATTCATATGGAATTTTCCCAAATCCAAAACTATAAAAAGATATGTCTAACCTGAATAAGAGGGAAAATGTTTCAAATATATGTTGGCAACAACAAAAATTTTCTAAGTATGTATACTTTTTCAAAGGGGAAATCCAGCATAAAGACCATTAAAAATAGTAAAAAACATAGAGGTAATTCCCATATTCATAATTCTATTAGAGGTATGAATACCTCAACTGTGCTTTTTCAAATTTAAAAGAAATGATGAAAATGTCCCTCTATAAGTTTTGGAAAAATAGAAAAGAAGGTCGATATTTTCACAAGTGGTTATTTTTAAATTGAAAGTTATTATTTCCGTATCAAAAGTTGTTATTTTTAAATTCGGACATGGTAAACCTATTTCGAATCTAGAAATTTATCTATGTGTACATTCTTATTTTCACAAGTGATCATTTTTAAATGAAGAGTTATCATTTTTAAAACTGAACTTGGTAAAACCCATATCAAGTTTATAAATCCATCCATGCTTTGCCATATCGAATTTAGGAATTCATCCATACCTACATATGGAAAATAACAAATCCAAGGTTTACCAAATTCAGCTTTAAAAATAACAAATCAAAATGACAACTTTACATTTAAAGAATTTAAACCAAGTATGGATAAATTCCTAAATTTTATATGAGTTTAAAAATAACAGCTCTCTATTTAAAAATGACCATTTGTGAAAATGAGAATGCAGACATGGATAATTCCTAGATTTGATATGTGTTTACTATATTTGGATTTGAAAATAACAACTTCTGATATGGAAATGTAACTCTCCATTTGAAAATAACCAAGTGAAAATATCGAGCCTTCTTCTCTTTTATAAAACTCATCGAGGGACATTTTTGTCATTTTCTTTAAATATTGGAATCACTTTTCTATTCTTTACCATTTTTAATATTTTTTATGTGCGATTTTCCCCTTTTTTTGAAATTAATGAATACAGCAAAATGTGCGATTTTTTTAAAAAAATATTGAATTAATAATTTTCTTTTCAACAAATTCCATATTTTAACTGTATTATAATTGTGTTATTGAAATAAGGAAAATATTTACATCAAGTTTTTTAGATCTATTTTGTTAAGTTCTCGGATTGTGATGATGTGTCTTATTTTTAAATTATTAATTATAAACTCATGCGGAAAAAAAAAACACATGATCGTTAGAGAACTTGATATAAGTATGGTAGTCAAAAACGCATTTTAAAACGTAAAAACGACGTTTTTACGTTTTATTTCCAGCAAAACGCTTTTCGTTTGAGCAAAAAACGTAAACCGAGTAAAAACGTAAAAAGCGCTACTATTAAACGTAAAAACGCACTATTTTCGCAAAAAAACGTAAACCTAGTAAAAACGTAAAAAAACGCTGCTGTTAAACGTAAAAACGTAAAAATGCATCGTTTTTAAAAAAAACAAATATGTAAAAGAGCTGAAAAACTTATTCTATTATCATCGTCTTCCGAGTTTGTACAAGAAAATTAAACACCTAAGATGTATAGCTAAAAAACTAATTACTACTTTACCTTTAACTTTGATTTCAAAATGCCTGCTGGTGAGATAAAAGTGAGCATGAAGGAATTATATAATTTTTTATATATATATACAGGTAAAATCTACTTTTTATATTACGAATTTTAAGTTTTACGATTTTTCATTTTCCTTCCGTTTTTAGGTAAAAACTCGTTTTTAACCACCGTCAATATAAGTGATGTAAAGTTCTGAGCAAAAAAATATATAAGTGATGTAAAGAACTTGATGTACTTGAAATAATTATTTTCATTAAATTAATACATTACAGTTAAACAAATAATAGTCGACGTGAAATTATTTCCATTACCGTCGGGCGCCTCCCTGCCTCCCTCACTCACTAAACGGCGGATTCTCTCCTCCTCACCGGCGACGAGTCTTTATTCCTCTCTCATCGCTGTAGGATTCGTGCAGATCTCTTCCGCAACGTCAGTTTCTCTTCCAGATCTTCAACGACAACGACGGTAATGATGTATTTGATTATCCAGCCTCAATATGTGCACTTTCATGGATATAAAGAATTTTTTCAAAACCATACAAGAGTTGACAAAACAAATGCTTTTAGGGTTTGGGGGTTTGGGGAGGGTTTAGGGGTTAGATAGAAATTGATTTATAATTGGAATGTGTGAAGATTTGGTGGCTGTAATAGGCAAATGAATACTATTCAAGCATGCTAGTGCACATAAAGTGTTTGATAAAATGCTTCAAAGACGGAAGAGTTATAAGTGAGTTGTAAGATACGAATAACAATTCTCACAAACTAATAAAAATAGTTAAAGTCAATCAAGTTATCTTAAATTTAACTTCCAATACCACCTCTATTTATTAATTGCACCAAACTCTAATATTATATTAATTATTACTCTCACACACTACCTTTATTAATTATGGGTATATATGAAAAAAATAATAATTAATGCGCTTTGAAAAGCCTTATAAAAAGGACAAAATACAAAATACAATTGCTAGTGGTATAAAGCATCAGAGGGAGTAGTTATTATGAATATGGCATTTGATATACTTGGAAGCATGCGATGTTTTATTTAATAAAGTGGTTGGGATGAGTTCTTTTCCCTTCTTAAGTTCATTAATGAATAATTGAGCTTTACTTTTATATGTAAGAATTATGAGTGAGGCTTGAAGCTTGTCTGACATTATTGGTATGGGTTGTAGGACGAGGTATAGTCTACGAGGGGGAAGCAGGTCCCCCAAGGGCACACTAAAGGAGTAAGGGGAATAGAGTATATGTGAGAAGAGAGAATTGAAAGGCCTAAATAAGTGGTAATCTGTCAAAACCTTGGCTACTGCTGTTCACTTGAAATTTGAATAATCCTTGCTGTCCTATTCATTTCTTGCTAATGCTTGATGTCCTATGATCCATAGTGTGATTTAATATTTGTGTTTTTGCTGATTATATGATGAGTTTTTGCTTACTGCTTATGAAACATCACGGTCTTTTCTGCTGCTTAAGTTTTTTTGGAATGCAAGTGTATTTTCTAATTTTAAATTAGATAGTGTTGATAATCTTCCCATTTGATTTGATATTTATTTTTTCCAGAATCTGTTTGATTTCGTTTGTTGCTGTTCTAGTTTATCTCCAACACATCTTCATTCTGCTTGACGCCTCCTTGATTTTATTGCTATTTTATCATGATGCTTTCGTATTGGTTTTTCTTTTCTGATCCATTAAGTTTGTAATAAATTGTAAGGCCTACAAAGTTGAAGTCATTGTCTGGAATTGACACGGCCATCTTCCTCCATTGCCCAGTAAGAATCAGGATTGTACTAGATATCAATAATGAATCATCATTAATCAACATTAGTAATATTAATGTTAGCAATTAATTATTTTAATAAGGATCAAGATTTACTCATTAAAATTTTATTTTTTTGGGCCTTTGCAAATAAATTTTAAATTTCTGGCACTGGGCAGATATTTGAGACTCTGATAACCGAAGTCCGAAGCAATTTGTGGGGCAAAGTAGGTGTCATAGTGTTAGATTGTTCGGGGGAATTGCTAGCTAGAGTATGGACTATCTCGGGATTGATGTGAGTTGTGCTGTGGGATCTCTCCGTCATGGACACTTTCCAGACAAGGACTGCTTCCTACCTCTTATTTCCAAGCTCCTTGGATATGCCATTGTCGCTGCCTCCACTATTGTCAAACTTCCCCAGGTACACCCGTCTTTTTATATTCTTCTCAGTTGTGTATTTTCATAGTGATTAGAAACCCTAGGACCCATGCTGATCCTCTTATTGGATCTCTTATCAAGTTTTGCTGGTGATATTTGCCCATAACTTTCAATTGTTATTACTTGGCAGTACAAACAACGTTGCAGACTCTATTTTAGTAGTTAGTACTGCGATCTGCTTCCTGAAAATGAAATCATTAATGGCATAGTGCATGTGTCTATTTGAAATTGCTGTACCGATCAACTAACGAATTCTTCGTGTTGGTGTATCTTTGTTATTATTTGTTGAAAATATTGACCTTGGCGCTGCCGAGGTGGTCATTAGATTTTGCCACTAGGAATTGTATAAACGTGTCTAGTTTTTTTGAGGCAAGATTTCAAGCCATGTTCGATATTGTTATGTTAATCTTATGAAATGCAGATCTTAAAAATTCTGAATCATAAAAGTGTCAGAGGCCTTAGCATGATATCTTTTGAGCTCGAAGTTGTTGGCTATACCATTGCACTAGCTTACTGTCTTCACAACGGGCTTCCATTTTCAGCTTATGGGGAACTATTGTTTCTTTTAATCCAAGGTGCACTAGCATTTTCTGCAATTTTACTTGCTCAATTTTTTGTCTTTCCATGCTTCCATTGATCCTGTGCATTACTTCATAATATTATACATACACAGCTTTGTCATGTAGTGATGATGACTAGAGATAGATCTGATGTTCTCAGATTAGTATAGAATACTAGACTTGAATTCTTGTCATGAATTAGTGTATACACAGCATGCATATTTGGAAAGCTTTTCTTTGTCATGAATTGCTTTCTTGTGCTGTGTAATTGTCAATGGAATCTGACATGCTTCCTCCTATTCTTGTCTGATACAGCTTTAGTTTTGGTCGCCATAATCTACTACTTTTCTCAACCTGTGGGTGCCAAAATATGGATCCGGGCGTTACTGTATCCTACTTGCCTGCAGAGGCACCAAGTTTTTTATCTGCTCATTGTGCAAGATAAATGAATATGCTCAACCTTATCCTTGATACATGGTTTTCAGATATTGTGCTGTAGCACCCACTATCTTGGCTGGTCAAATCAATCCTCTTCTCTTTGAAGCTCTGTATGTGAGTAGTGAACACTCATGCACTGGAGTTTTTATCACTTTGAGTCACGTGCTTATGTATTGTATTCTGTTTTAAATTTTTTATGCCCATATTTCCTAATTTGGATATGATTTTATCTGTTGCAGGCATCTCAGCATGCAATTTTTCTCTTTGCCAGGATCCCACAGATATGGAAAAACCTTACTGTAAGTGGAGCCATAAATTGGAGAAAAATTCCTAGTTTCCATAAAATTAATAAATCAGTTGTAGTAATTATTTGTTCTGACAACACTGGGTTCTCTGCATATTCAATGACTTTTTTTTTTCTGTTTTATGAAGATTAACAAATGAATGCCTTCATCGTAGAGTTATCTGTATGATAGGTAACTTCAATATGAGTTTAACTAATTGAAGGTTATATACTTTCTGGAAGCCACTATCTTCAATTTACATTTACCACTTTACAGGGTTTATGGTTCTTTTTGGGCCAATTACATACTGCTCGAGTGTTATGATTTTTGAATGGCTAGGATTCTTTGAACACTACTGAAGTGTTTATGCTAAGTTTTATATGATAATACTTTTTTTGGGAAAAAAAAATGTTCTGATTTCTTGTTTTCTTAACATGAAATATTTATTTGCAGAGCAAAAGTACTGGGGAACTCAGTTTCTTAACATCATTCATGAATTTTGGAGGTTCAATGGGTAAGGCTGTATGATTATTATGGGATTCGATTTGCTTCTTGGGTGTTTACAAATTAATGTTATTATCCCTGTTTGTTGCAGTTAGAGTCTTTACCAGCATACAGGAAAATGCACCAACAAGCGGTATCCTTGCTTCTTAATTGTCATAATTTTCATGTTCTTGTTGTCATCATCAATGCAAGTAAGATATTTTTTTGGTGTTGATAATACTGAGGTGAGGATAGGTTTCATCATATATATTTTTGTATTTGTTCGTCTAAATGTTGTTCCTTATTTTACTGCCCTGTCTGATGTTTCCAGCTAAGCCCGTGGCAAAAGCTTTCTTTCTAATTCACTGCATGTCAATTTCCTAGCTTCCTTTCTGGCATTTACATTTTTTATTCCAAGTCTTTGATGTGCTCCAATGAAACAAATTTATTAGATTGTGTCTATTCTAGCCTCATTCTTTAGTTTACTGAATTTTAACAATTGTGTCCTCCCTCCCAACTTGCCTCCATTTATTCAACTCTGTAGCCGTAATTCATGCTGAAGTGACTACTTTTTTTTTTTTTTTTTTTTTGTGATGTACACAAGTGTTGCTTATTGTAAATTTAGTTTTTAATTATCTAAGATAATTATAACCGATTCCTTAATTCTTCTGAAGTCATACTGGGCTCTGCACTTGGGGTTGCAACAAATTTTGCTATCTTGAGTCAGATAGTGTTATACCAGAAACCTCGGGCTGGGGAAGACAAGAAGACAAAGTAAAAGAAATATGCTAGGTTCTATATCATTTTATGCTGAGTTCTTAAACTTCTAACAGCTAATAGGCAGGCTGTGACACTATTTTATTTTTTGGTTTCAAAGAGATTATTTTTGATGCTGTTGTATTGATTGTACAATATTTTTTATCAGGCAGTGATTTAAATGAATGAGTTAGGTTGTGAAGACTGAAGAGTTTCCTTTCTTATCATAATTGGTAATCTTAGTTCCAGTCATCGTATTTATATTTTATAATAAAATGACTGACCCAAATGATCGTGATGGCTGTCCATTTGGGTCCTATTACTGCAGTAAGCATTGTGTTTTGCTTTGATATTTACCATCCCAAAGATTAAAAACACCAAAATCACGTGTCCAATTTCCTGGTATATGCACGGTGGGCAGATGAAATGCTCAACTCTGGCCGGCTGTCATTCTGTTTTTTATTTTAGATGACTGTAATGAGTCCCACATCGGGTGGATTTCCTTGAAAAGGGGGCCTTGGGTTTTACAACTCCAATTAACAACCTTTGAGGCATAGTTCTCCCTAGGATTTATCCCCATCACAATGGTGCCTTTTATTGAAAGGCCGATGTTCATGAAAAGAGCTACCCATGGAGGGTTGTAACCGGCTGAAGTGCCGTGGTGTGGAGCTTTCTAGGGAAGTCGACTCTTGAAAGGGTAGCAATGTTATGAGTTCCATATTGGAAAGGCTCACAAGTAGAGGAAGATTTATAAGTTCAAAGGGTTCTCCCTCCTAATAGATTAATCTTTTAGGATGGGCCATTCCTTATTTCTGATGTGGGACTCATGACCATGTACTCATTGCAGTGACATCTTTTACTTAGACCCCACTGAAGGTGAGAATAGTAGTGTGGATAGTTGATGAGAACCTTTTTTATTGTGTTCGGTGAATGGCAAAATAACTTTATTAGAAAAGTATTTATGAGAGTTTGCCCATTTCTATTCTTGTCCCCATCCCCCTCCCTCTCCCATGCACATTCTCATTTTGCACCAATCACGCCTTCACAGTGTGTTTGATTAAGCCACCTAAAACTATGATTTTGATAGAAGCAGATGACTAAATTTATACTATTAGCTTTTCTTTTTTAAAATAAACATAACTCTTTTTATGACATGCTAAATGTATGGGCTAGTTAAAGAAAATTACTTATTTGTAAAATTTGTGGTCCTGAGATGATTTAAAAAGAACAGAAGGAAAGATATGGAGAGGCGGCTCAGTTGCACGTCAGAATATAACAGTAGTAGAATATGGGCTCTTGTTAGCTTTGACAGAAAGAAATGGTCGGTCATTATTAGCCAATATGGGCTCTTGCTAGCTTTGACAGAATGAAATGGTCATTATTAGCCAATATGGGCTCTTGTTAGTTTTGACAGAAAGAAATGGCCATTATTAGCCAATGCTTATCAGCTATTTCGCCTGGTTTTGGCATCCATTTCCTGTGCCCATCAAATCTGAATATTTCAACTATCAAGTAGGTTGAACTAGGGAACGGTATGTCTCAATTTTATCTTTTCTCTGTTTCCTTTCTATTTGTTATTTTTATTATTAGATGAATAGTTGAAATTTAATACAATGTCATATCTATTTATTACAAGAGGGATGTTGGTAGATTGGTTGTGTAACACATTTTTAGTCTACGTACGTGCCAAATGGCAATATCATGTATCAGATAAGTTAAACTATTTAATATATTATTATTAGTATTAGTATAATATGTTCATATATTGATAGCTTTATGGAAATAGGTCAGGCTAGGTTTTGGCTAAACAGACTTGTGCCTATAATGAGGATAGCAAGCCTGAGCCTATAATAAGGGTAGAAGGCCTGAGCTTGAATTCAAGTGTTTTTTACGCAGAGGCCTGAGCCCCTTCATAAAGCATGGTCGCTCGACCCTTAAAGTCTTTTTAAAGGTTTACTTATAATGTAGACCTCTAAAAAGGCCTCATATTTTAGGACTTGGAAGTTATAAATAGGTTTTGTACACTTTGAGCCTATCAAAACCTGTATAAATATAACTTGAAATTAGAATATAAGAATGAAAAACAATAAATATTGTTATATGATATAAATATAATTATATTTATTAATGTGTAAATAGGCTAGGCTTGAAGGCTTGTAGACCAGGCCTTAACTAAATAGGTCTAAGCTATTTACACATTTAGGTCTTTAAATAAGCATTGGCCTATTCCCACCCCTTATGGAGATATGTGGTCCAATTATAGGGTTAAGGACCAAAAATACGAACGAACTATTGGGCCAGGACCACCCAGCACAGCAAACTATTTTTTGGACCAAAAATACCAACAAACATTTTAAAGAGGAGCGCTCAGCACAACGTCATTAACACCGTTAACAAAAAGTTAACATCCGTTATCTAAGGAGCAGATTGGCCAACAAACTCTTATTCCAGGAGCACCCAACACAAAATTCTAAATTTTACTAAATTAAATAATTTTTTCTCAATTGTCATTATTCAAAACTACTTATATAGATATCTATGGACAAAAATTATTCATTCTTTAATTTTGTCAAAATTATAATTTGCTAAAATAAACAAAAATTTTAATTAAAAATATAATTATATGATTTAAATAAAACTCAAGGTGTTTTATAATTTATTATATATGTTAAACAAAAAATTATATGATTTATTTTTATAATAAAACTCACATCAAGATCCAATAGAGACAGGACGACGAGATGCTCTGGCCGACCCAGATTGAGCCGTCGTGGGTAACGGGTTACCCGTACCCGTTTAAGTTATATGGGCAGGGCACGGGTTACCTGTTTATGCAATCTTAACATCTCTAACAGTTGTACAGGTTTTCCCCTCCCCCCTCGTGATCGCGTTAGACCTTTAGACTTCAGCAGAGTAGTGTGTATAGGCACTACTCACTAGGCAGAGCGGACTAGAGTGGAGATTTTTGGAGACTGGAGAGTGGAAATTCTGGAGAACACCCTCGACTCAGTCTTAGGGTTTGGTCGCCGTCGCCACCCAAAGCTCAGCGGCTAAAGCCTCTCGCCATCCTCTACTCCTGTCTCTTTCGATCTTGATGTGAGTTTTATTATAAAAATAAATCATATAATTTTTTGTTTAACATATATAATAAATTATAAAACACCTTGAGTTTTATTTAAATCATATAATTATATTTTTAATTAAAAATTTTGTTTATTTTAGCAAATTATAATTTTGACAAAATTAAAGAATGAATAATTTTTGTCCATAGATATCTATACAAGTAGTTTTGAATAATGACAATTGAGAAAAATTATTTAATTTAGTAAAATTTAGAATTTTGTGCTAGGCGCTCCCGGAATAAGAGTTCACACAATCTGCTCCTTAGATGACGGAGGTTAACTTTTTGTTAACGGTGTTAATGGCGTTGTGCTGAGCGCTCCTCTTTAAAATGGTTGTTGGTATTTTTGGTCCCAAAAATAGTTTATTGTGCTGGGTGGTCCTGGCCCAATAGTTCGTTGGTATTTTTGGTCCTTAACCCCCAATTATATCATCGTAACTTCTTTATTCATTTTAAAATCAAAACCTAAAAAAAATCTGAATCCCAATAAATTAAAATATTTAATCTATTAAAAAAAGTATGCTAACAAATTTTATGTATATGCTGTTAGTTTGAAAATATGATATACTTAAAAATAATTGAAAAAATTTACATGATTTCAATGTAGGAGAGGGGAGGAAAGTCAGGTCTTATTTATTTTTATTTTTTTTAACAACCCGAATAAACAAATTATATATAGATAATTATATAATCTCTATTTTTCTCTTTTTTTGGTGATAATCTCTGATTTTTCTCTTTACGTTAATATTAGATAATTATCCATATAAAATTTAGGGTTGAGGTGTGAAAATACATATGTATTTTTTCCAAAGAAGCGCTCAACACTAAATGTTTTTTTTATGCATAAAAGTGACTATGTAGTTACAAATTAGGTGCAAAAATACCGTTTGACCATTAAGTTTGATTTTTTGTTGATTGGACGATGATGTGGCTTTCAAGGTGCAAAATTACACATGTGGTTTGTCCAAAAAAGAGTCCAACATCAAGTGCTTTTTTTCGATGCAAAAATACCGTTTGACAGTTAGAGTATCTTTTTAGTAACAGTCAGTATCTTAAAATATTTTTTAGTACCAGCAAGTACCATGAAATATTTTTTCAAGATTCTAAAATAATTTTTCCAAGATTCTAAGGTAATTTTTCAAGATCGTGAAGTATATTTTCAATACCAGTCAATACCCTCAAGTATTTTTTTTAGTACCATTTAGTACCCTAAAAAGTTTTTTCAAGATTATAAAGTATTTTTTCAGTAGTAGTCAATACCCTGAAGTATTCTTTTTAGTATCAGTCAGAACCTGAAATATCTTTTTAGTATCGGTCAATATTTTGAAGTATTTTCTTAGTACCATTCAGTACCTTGGAATATCTTTTCAAGATCCTAAAATAATTTTTTAAGATCATGAAATATTTTTTCAGTACTAGTCAGTGTCCGGAAGTATATTTTTAGTACCTGTCAGTATCTTGAAGTATTTTTGTTTAGTTCTTGAAGTATTTTTGTTTAGTACCAGTCAGTAGTGTAAAATATTTTTTCAACATCATAAAATAATTTTTCAATATCATGAAGTATTTTGTTCAGTATCAATCAGTATTTTGAAGTATTTTTTTAGTATTAGTTAGCATCTTGAAATATTTTTTTAAGATCCTATATTTCAGGATATTAACTGGTACTATTTTTTCCACATAGTTGCTTTGAAAGCCACATCATCGTTCAACCAGGAAAAAAAAAAGTTAAACTTAACGGTCAAATGATATTTTTGCATCTAAAAAAAATACTCGTGTTTAGTGCTCTTTTGGCCAAACCACTTGTGTGTTTTTGCACCTTAAAAGCCACATCATCGTCCAGTAAAAAAAAGTCAAATTTAATAGTCAAACGGTGCACCTAATTTGTAATCACATAGTCACTTTTGCACCTTAAAAAAAACACCTGGTGTTAGGCGCTCTTCTGGAAAAAGCACATGTGTATTTTTTCTCTTTAACCCTAAAATTTAATTATTTTGATTTTAAAAAAATTAGGTAAGTTAAAAAAGTTATCATAGTTATGAGAGAATTTATTAAGCCGTCACTAGTGTATATGAGGATTTAATATTTAAATTTTGTTATAGCTTTAGGTTTTAAAAATGAATAAGAAATTTATGATAATGTAACACAGTGGCAACATAAAATAATAATAATAATAATAATAAATAGTTTAATTTATCCAATATGAGACATTATTAAGTGGCATTCAATTAGACATTCAACTTGTCACATAGACACCTGCTACCAATGTTCTCTTTTTTGTTTTTTACTGAACAAGTAGTCCTCCTATTATAGCCAACTTGTCACACAGCCAGCTCTACCAATATCGATAATATTATACAAGTAATAAATATTCTACTATTTACTTATTGAATTAAATATGTAAGCTTCAAGTTAACCCAGCATCATCATGTGAGGTTCAAAACTTGTTATTATAATATTAAATAACAAAAAAACACACTCTTAATTTGTAAAAATTTATACTCTCTCCAATCGTTAATATAAAATTGTGCTTGGATTAAGAGAAAATTTAGAGGTGGAAAAGTGAGGGGAAAATGGATTTTTCGATTAGGAAAGAGAAAAGTGGAAAGAAAAAAATGGTGTGGGTCCCATATGTTTTCACCCCAAATTCTCTCCCAAGATTGGAGAGATTATGGGGAGAAAGCACATTTTACCGTCATTGCCCTATGCCAACTGATAAAATATCAACGCAACCTCTTTTTCATTATCTAATTGAAGGTAACCAGGAGGAGGAGGGGGTGGAATTTATTCGAGAACAAACTGTTATTCGAGGATTTATTTTTAAAATTGGAAATTTATTTAATCGAATTAGTGTGAATCAAGAAAATATTTTTAGGAGTGTTACCCCTAATTAATCCTCGTAATACTTAAATCTACTCTATTTAGATTGAAAAAAAAAATACTGTTGTTATTGTGACATGTTTATTTTTATTTAATTTTTTGAGGCAACGTATTTTGTGTAATATTTTGGATTTAAAATAAAATATGAAAACTAATTTTATTTTTATTTGACTTTAATCTTCAATTTAATGGTGTTAATTTTATTTAAATTTATTTTTATGGCATTGCTTGAAAATATGAGTTAAAATTTAAATAGGGGTATTATTGTAATTGTCATGCACCCCCCCTTTCTCTCTCCTCCCATTTATCCAAACACAAGGAGGGATAATATTGTTTGCTCACTTTTATCTTCCCTTCATTTTCTCCTCTATTTTCCAAATTTTTTGTGAGAATTCCAAACATACATGAAATCTGATTGACTCGCTGAAATATCCATACGAAACTAAAGTACTGATTCGTACTCGCCAAAGAGAGGAAGAGAGTAGAACATTTATATTAGAGAACTGTTTTAGAGGGAGAAGAGCATTAGTTTGTACATTATTAATTAGATGATTTATCCTCAATCTCACCTATATATATCATAGTGTACATATGGTCACATAGGAATATATAACTCATAAGGTTACAATTATATAAAAATAGATATAACTATTAAGCTATAAATGAATATTTCTCTTTATTAATTCATGCTTCTCCAGCCCTATTAAATCAGGCTTGGGTCCTAATCCACCCAAAGTAGACTAGTATATTCTTACATCTTCTCTTCATCCAAACATAGTGTCAGTTGACTTTATTTTGGAGAGATTGAGGAAATAAATCAACTACTTCATCATAATATATATTGTGCATTATTGATTATATATCAATTTATAAGTCAAATAAAGTAGTTTGAATTAGAAAAATAAATATAAATGCTTTTTTAAAATAATTACATTTTTTTAATCTCTCCAAAAAAAAAAGTTAAAGGCCTCTTCTATTAAGAACTGGAGACAGTACTTTCTTTTTAATCCTATGCGGTCCGTATTTTGGGCTGTGTCTCCATAGGTTAAGTTTTTTTTTTTTTTATTTAAGAATTGTTCTGGTGTAGAACCAGAACACTAGCCCTGATGGACTAGTATGTTGATGTTGATTGGGACTTGACCTAAGAGCAATTCCTAGGGCCTACGTACCCTGAAGAGGGATCAAAGTCCACGTAGTTCGATGATACCGGAAGCGTTTAGTCAAAAGGGGGTGATCTGTATGCTCTGTGACGGCTGTATGTAATTAGCCAGAGCGTAGACCGCCTCTACCTTTTAGGTTAACCAGCTATATATAGAGGCTACCTTAGGTTTAGGGTTTGGACTATGGGCTTCTATGCCTCCAAGCCCAAGTGATGTGGTGTCATATCTGTGCCACGTGGATTGCCCATTGTTGGGCCATATATTGAATATGGGCTTTATATAAATCAGAATGATTGCCCCCACCTGGTAGTTCAGTCTCCGGGCGCCGGGTGCACTTATTGTTTGACCTTGCTGGGGTGCGTTTATCGTTTAACCCGGATTTCATATCCAAGTTGTTCCATCTTGATTTGCTTTTGTCCAAATCTTGACGAATTCGGAATCATTCGTATTC
This sequence comes from Acacia pycnantha, assembly GCA_025563575.1. NCBI lineage: Eukaryota > Viridiplantae > Streptophyta > Magnoliopsida > Fabales > Fabaceae > Acacia > Acacia pycnantha. The sequence goes on from JAMWYP010000152.1 coordinate 1,004,854, forward strand.
TGCTACCAATTTTCCTGTTTAGGCTATAGGTTTTTCCCATGGCGAGATCTATTTGTCTTTCCCTCGATCTCGGTTGATGGCGAACATGCTTCCTTACTAGTGACGTTCAAGCAACTGGGGTGACATTTGAATCTGTTATTGAACCTGGATATCATATCCGAGGTGCTACAACTTCTTTGATTTTGATAAAGTGTCTATCTGAGTTTCACAGAACTCCGGAGTTACTTGTATTATGATTGAATTGCCCCCAGACATGTAGTCCGGGTTAACTCTGCTTTGAAACTTCGTTTGTTTCTTTTTATGATCGTCAAGATCTCTTCTTCAATCATCCGAGTCTCCGGGTTTGTTTGTAGCAACACCAAATTCCCCAAATCTGAATTGTCCTGAAGAGGAATGGACTGGGTTTTTGCTTATGTCGCTGACAGCTTTACAGTGCCACACTTGTTACCCCCCAGCCTGGCAGTCAAGGGCTCTAGGCTGCCGGGGTGTTATTGACATTTTAATCTGGATCTCGTGTCCGAGTTTAGTCTTCCTTTCAACAATAAGTTGATTGTATAAATCCAAAGATGTGTTCGGAGTTCTATTGATTGACCGGGCCAGGGTCTTAGTTATGTAGAGTCCGCTTGTACTCTTCTGGTGTTCGAGACCAGGTGTATGGGTAGGGGTTTTCTAATTAACCACGCTACGGGGTTCGGAGTCCTTACCGGTATCTTAACCTGGGTAAGGGCAAACTGTCACATGCTTATCCGTGGTTGTAGGGACACACATTTAAACATTTCGACCTAAACAAGGTCCGACATGACTATTCGCCTTCTTATCTAGTCGGCAAGAGGAGAGGTCCCGGTCACGGAAAAGGATGGAGTAGACGAAGGCACCACCTCCGTTTCTACTGCTAAGGGTGGAGAGGATGAAGGCACCACCTCTTTGGTTACCGCCAAGGGTGGAGCGGACGAAGGCATCGCCGCGGTATCCCCAACTCTGACCCGTTTCGCCGAGGAAGGCTTCGGGACCATAGATGTGGCAGGAGCTTTCTTTTTAAGGGGCTCAGCAGCGGCCCGTTTCTTAGAAACCTTCTCCTTCGACTTTTCGCCTGTCGGCAAGGTATATGTAAGGTAGTCCGGATTTAGCTCCATAGCACCTTGGTCTGTCAAACATTTCGGAAACAAAACGTCAGAAACTAATTAGGCAACAAAAATCAAGTAGTATGTTATAAAACGACAGAGCTCATATAAATAAAGCCGTACTGGAGGCCGACCCCGACTCCACGCCGGCCTTCTTGATATAGAAGGCCGCACTCTTAATGCCATGTTCGGCGACATACGATGCCAGCTGAGCTGCATGCTCCCTCTCCTCATCGGAGAGGTCCTTGGCAGCAAATTGATAGGTGGAGGAGGAAGAGTTATGATGATCGGAGGTCCAGTAAAGCGGGAAACGCCATTCTACGTCAGGACCCTCAGCGCCCTTCAGAAACCAAGGCTCTTCCCCAGTAATCGCTACCACCTTGAAGAAAGCAGTTTTGAAATGCTTGAAGGAGTTAGAAAAGGAGGTCATGAGTTTTCGGTCCGCCTCGGCACGAAGAGAAGTCAATCCTTTCAAAGCAGGCAGCTCTCTACCCGAACGAGGAGTGAAAGGAGAGAAGAAATGAAGGAAGAGGGCGGCGGTGCAAGGGATGACGGGCTCCATCGACCCGCAAAGATACGCAAACGCCGCCAAGTAACCCCACCCGTTGGGGTGGAGCTGAGAAGGGGCAACATGAAGATAGGTGAGCACGGACATTTGGAACTCGGTAAACGGGAAGCGAATACCGAGCCGGGACATGTATTCCCGATAGAATAAAAAGAAGTTAGGGGATCCGGGCTCCCGGGTAGCGCAAATCGGCTCATTCTCCTCGGGAGGGACCAGAGAGCATCCCGATGACCCCGACGACCCCACCTGGCCACGTCTGCATCCGTCATCAGCGAACGTAGAGTCAACATCTCACTTGTCACCCAGGGATACTTGGATCTCAGGGTCGGTGAAGGGCTGCCGGAGTCGGCCTCCACATCGGAGGCAGAAAGACGAGGAGAAGACGTAGACTCCATTACCTACAACCAAAAGAAATAAAAAGCCAAAATCAGAGCTAGAAAGAATACCTGATTGTGACAAAATACTAAGACTACCTCGGCAGCCGGCAGGCTCAGATGACGACCCGTGCCGGCATGAGCCTAAGACTACCTCGGCCATACGGTCTTGCCCACTCGCAATAAGGGAAGAGCTCTCGGCAACACAATCCCAGCAGGGACCAAGATACCCGGCTGGTAATGACTCCGACCCGGACGGGCGACGCACTTGGAAGGCATTTATGGGCTCGGCTAAAATGGCCTCAGACACCGGTGAACTACCAGATTCAATCTGATAGGGTCGGATTCTGACTGACTGGACCTAGGAACTACTGGCTGAGACCCCGCAGTGCTCCTATTACCTGACCCACCACGGAGGGCCAAGGATAGCTTCTCCTCCTCGGTCAAAGGAGTTCCTAGCAACCAGTAACTAAAAAATGGATAACGCTCTCGTAGGGCCTCATCATCGTTTGGATTTAAAGGCTGACGCGAAGACGAAGAACGCTTCCCCCTATCCATCAAGGGCTCAAATCTATACAGTTATCACAAGGATAATAAGAAGGGGGAAGACTAAGACTAAAATGAAGAAAACTGAGAAAACCAGAAATTCCCAAGCCAAAGCCTACGGGTTCGATAGCTCAACTCACAAACACTCCACCCAGAAAACCCAAAATCCAGGAACGCACCAACAAAGAAAAAAGAAGAGGGAAAAATGAGATGACCGGAACGAAACGAAAAAGTTCAGAAGGAAAGAAGCATACCTGGAAAATCGAAGATGGTGAACTTCGAGCATAACGAAGGTTGAGGAAGGTTCTGGGCAAACAGGAATCCCCGACACTTCAGAGAGCCTGATGTGCAGAAAGCAGATTCTCCGGTAACAGGAAAGCTTTGTGCAGAGGAATTTTTCGGGTGTGGGAGTAAACCGAGCAAATGAGCAAAGTGTCGAAATGAAAAATGGCTAACAGTTTTTATTGTGAGAAAGCAAGGAGGGAAATTTGAAACAATGCAACCCAAACGACAGGGGCAGCCACGACCTTTCGCCCCAAAAAGTTGAGGTGACGTGCGACGTCCCCCAGAGCATTAAATGCGCACGAAGTTCAAGGGCGGCGAGGCGCGAGGATCAAAGCGCCTCTCCAATCCACGGGAGCCAGGTGTCACAGACAATCATGGCAGGAGCAGAGGAGGATTCTCCAAGAGTCACCCCATGGTCATAGCAACAGCTCCGAACCTTCAGATGCCGAGCCTTGACCCCGACATCCCACCTCGGTCGAAATCGCACCAGGTTTCACACTCACCATCTCGGATCCATAGGCCAACGGTTCACACCACGGCATCCGTAAGGCAGGTTATAACCTCGGTCCTTCTCCGGACGTCGGCCTTCGACACTAGTCCTCATGCCATAGAACGCCAACATGGCATTTCGCGAGATGCAGAGTGCCGCCCCGGCCCATCGAATCTTGCGATGGCACCACGACGTCAGAAAAATAAGCTCAACAAATCCTAGACCGGCGAAGACGTCGGAAGACGGGCCGTACTACTTCGGACAACTTGTCCAGGGCATCATACACCCCGGCAGTCCAAAACTTTGAACTACCGAGCTAGGGGGCAACTGTTACGGATCTAGACTAAGCCCAATAGTGATACGGCCCAAAGAGGGACAGGCTTGGAAGACCTAGTCCCGCCTGTCATCCTGAAGATGCTCAACTACCCCGGAAATCTAGGAGCACCCCCGGTAGGCCAAGACAGTTAAGATCGAGGCCGGATACAGCGCCCGATCACCCCAGGTATGCCGTATATATATATACTAAGGCAGCCACCCAAGGTACACATGCTCTAACCTAGACTATTTACCTACCGTTACACTGAGCACACACCCCACTCCTCGGCTAAGAGCCTGGTTGTGTTCAGTGATCCCATCTCCGCCCGTGTGCTTCCCCATACGCACCCAGGAGGAGACTCTAGATCCAACATCAAATCACCAGCCCATACACGCGGCTGGACACTTGTGTTCTACACCAGAACACAAACATTCATCAGTTTAGAAAAGAAAATCACTTCTGCAAAAGTCAAACAGGTAATACAAACGCAAATAACATTTACAATTTGACTTTTTTCCTATCGGGCTTCTGCAAAAGTCAAATAGAAAATAAGTCATCGCTCCCGCCGCTAACCCAAACAGGCCTGGATCCAACTCCAGCTAGGGAAGAATTCAAAACAAACTATTCCAATTTGATCCTTGCTTGAATTTGTATTATTTAAGTTATATTTAGAATATCTAAATTTAACCATTGGAAGATGTGTTCACATTTAGTATTGTTCGTGTCTCGAATACGATTATTTTCAATAGAATAATACTTGTGAACTATTAAGAAAAAGAGCATTTGAATTTGGTCTTTTTGGAACTTGGATTTGTATTATGTAAGTTAGACTTGATATGTGATGATATTAAACTTCTTTTTTTTTTTTTGAAAAATAAAATAATGTATTTGACTTTTCAGGTTTGGCCTTAAGCTCAATCAATTTAAATTGGGGTTCTTAAAAGGGAAAATTTATAAAAAAAAAAAAAAAAAAAAAAAAAAAGATATCCAAAAATTTTAAAATTTTAAATCAGATTTGTTTCCTATCATTGATAAAGGATTGACTACACTTAATAGGAAATTCACAACTTGCTTTAGTAAGAAATAATTATTTTATGAATTTAAGAGTTTGAAGAACTTTTTATAGGATTTTCCCTTTTTAAAATGGTGAAAAATAGGAAAAAATAATTTTCAGGCTCGAGCCCTAATGGGCCAGGCCATAAGCCTGTATTCTCAACTCTAAAATTGATATCCGATCATGGTGTTCTAATAGCTTTTAAGCTTTATGTCAATTTTATGTTTACAATCATCACCTTGTCTTGTTCATGCGTAGCTGGTTTGGGAGTGTGCTAGTTGTCGTTTATGTATTTTTATATTTATGAGGTGGTTGTGTTTAGTTTAGTCACTAAATAAAATTTTAGTTTGGCAAAAAAAAAAAAAAGTATATTTTTTGTCATCTAAATTTAAACACATGATTAGTGTTTTTTTAATAAAATCAAAAGTTTTACTGTCGAGACTTGGAGGGGAAAGTGTTATTATTTCTTTCAATAGGTGTGCTTATCAGGATTCAAACTTGTGTTACCCTTTTTACGGGGTGAGGCCCCTTACCACCGTAACCAATAGTGTGTTGGTAGCAAGGTAGTTAAAATCGAGATTTTTTTGGAAGAAATAAAAAATCGTAAAACATAAAATCGTAACGCAAAAAAATCGTAAAAACATAAGAACGTTTGGATAATTAATAAAATCGTTTTAATGAAAAAAATCGTAAAAATATAAAATTACAGTGATAAATCGAGATTTTAACTACAATGGTTGGTTGACACATGTTTAGTTTAATCCCTTAATTTTATAGAATATTTTTTGAGTCTTTTAATCCTAAAATTAGTAGTCATCGATGAAGTTTTTACGTTAATTATTTTTTAAAAAAATTAAACTTAATACTCCCTCCGTCCCTAATTATAGGAGCAAATTTTGGAATTGGTTTTGGTCTTAATTATAAGAGCAAGTTTTAACTTTTGTCAATTTTTTTTTCCTATAATACCCCTATTTATACTTATTATTAGGAGCATTATATATGTGTGTTTACATATATATGTATATTTGTGTTTATGTGTGTCAATATATATATGTGTAGATATATATGTGTGAACACACACACACATATATAAACATGTGTGTGTGTGTAGATATATGGGTGTGTGTCTCTATATATGTAGATAGATCTATATGTATACACATATATATACACACATATATGTATACACATGGCTATATAAAAAGCAACTAATATACATATATAAACTAATATGTCATAGATATCTAACGTAAGGCAAATTAGAAACACAAACACTTATAATTAGGGCAACAATTGTGTCATTTTAAATGTATATAAGGACATTTTAGGAAAATGAGTAAAATTAACTAATTTAACTCCTCTCATTAATTCTCCCAAAATCGATTAAATTGCTCCTATAATTAGAGACGGAGGTAGTATAAAATTAATTAATAATATTTTATCAATATTTAAAATTTTAGGTAAAAAAATTAAAATGTTAAATCAGCAATTTTTTTTTTTTTTACTAACCGTGTTAAATTATAGGATTGAAAAATACATTTTATAAAATTCAAGAATCAAATTAAAATCTTGGATGTAAAATTAAAAGAATAAATACTCATCCTATTTATAAGTCATTTCTAACGTATTTTCAAAGGCTAAGAAAAATCTTAAATCTTACTAACCCTGTCTTAAAATTTACCAGCTTTTCAATTTTACTTATATATAATGTTACATCTGTTGTTAGAGATTGAATTTGGTCATAAATGTAAATCATCAATCTACTTTGTCTCCTAAGTTTATAAATATTTTCTTGAAGCATTAATGTCATACATTAAAGAGTTTCTCTTTAAGGGTAGTCATGATTCCAAGCAAAAAAAAAAAAAAAAAAATTAAGGGTAGTCATGATGAAATATGGTATTTTAGGAAACTCATATTATATTTATTATAAATAACCAACTTAATTAACTTTCTTAATCTACCCAAATCAGTCAACTAACTTTTATATTGAGGATTAGAGCTAAGTATATAATACAGCCCATGGGAAAAACTAAAATATCAATATAATAATAAGAGGTAAAACTATACATTTATACTAAAAATTTAGGAAATATCTCAAAAAAAATACATTTAAAATAGAGAAAAGATAAATCAGGGGTTTAATTTCACAAAGACTAAGTCAAACTTGGGAGAGGAATCTAAGATTTGCAAATGTTTCCAAATAATCAATTTGCCCCTAATAGTATTTAAGAAGCTGAAGTTGTGAATATGTATATTCCCTTATTTGTCTTTTTCCTATTTTAAACATGTTTTTTTGGCTAAAAATAATATAATTTATAAATAATACCCTGCTTTGTAATTACGACAAGAGGAGTATGTATTTAAAAAAAAAAACAGTTCATCGTTCTTGGGTCCCTTTTGTTGCATCCACTTTCCTAGCATGAACTTGATGCACAAGATCGTTAAATTAGTTGAATAACTACCTCCGCCATACTGTTGAGAGGCTCTCTTTTCACGTCACGTTCTCTATTTCTTCCTTCTTCCTCCGCTCTGCTATTTACCATTTCGCTTCTTCTCTCATCTCCGGCCGAGAAAGCCACCGTTGGCCATGTCGGTGCCGCTTCAAGGACTACCCCATGGATTTTGGGGTGTCCTCGCCGAAGCCAAACGCATCATCACTTCCCACCCTCGTCGTCACTTGCTCTCTCTCCCTATCTTCCTCCTCCTCTCACTCTCTTTCTCTCTCATCGTCTACCCCACCTTCCGCCGCCTCCTCCTCCTCCGCTTTATCGTCATCACCACCACCACCGACATTCTTCTCCGGCGACACTTCCAACCCAACAATATCAACACTAATTTGCTCTTATTTTCTCTTATTTACTCATTCTTCGTTTTCGTCTTGTCACTCAGCGCCATCGCAACCATCACCTACAGCATCTTCCACGGCTTCTCCGGTCAGCCAGTCAAGTTACTATCCACAATTAGGTCAATACTTACTTCTTTCCTACCCTTATTGGGAAACGTCGTCGTTTCACAAGTTATAGTCTGCTTAATCTCACTTGTGTTTGGGGGTTTCTTGTTCTTGGTTTTCCGTGGAATTGAGCTCATGGATGTTCAAATTGAGTACTCTTCCCCTTACTTCATTGGCTTCTCTTCTGTTTTTCTGCTAGCTTTCTTGTTTCTGTTGGTGAATTTTCAAGTTAATTGGACCTTACTGTCTGTGATTTTGGTAGTGGAATTCAATTGGGGATTTACAGCGTTGAGACGGAGTAGTGTGGATTTGATGAAGGGAATGAAACAAATAGCTCTTTCTTCTTTGTTGTTTCTTGTGATTTTTACTGGGATTTTGGTCTGGATGAGCAGTTCTGTTTCATCAATGGATTCCAATAATGAAGGGAAGAATTGGGGTTTGGTGGTTCAAATTGTTGTAGTCTTCACTCTCCTCCTCATGCTGATTCTGCTTCACAAAACTGCGTCGAAAGCTGTGTTATATGTGTACTGTAAGGTTGTTCATGGTGGTGACCTTGCTCAGGAGATTGCTGAGGAATTCACTTATGTGATCAGCTCGCCATTTGATTCAGATGGGAAAGTTCCTCATGTTCTGTCAATAATTCATGAGTGATGATGAGAATACGAGGTTAGTGGTCTTTTTTATGACGCCTCTAACTTCATAATTACTATAGCTCAATATGATTCTGCGTACAGAAGAATGAAAGACGATCACAATTCACACCGAAGAATGAGAGGCTTTTTCTGTTCAGTTATTTGAAGCTGAAAAAGATGTGAGACTTGTGACTTAAGAGTATACTTAATATAAGATTACACTCTAAACGGGATCTTATATTGAAGACAGGAGGAGGAGGCGATATGATGAGTTGAAGTGAGTGAGTTATATTAGGGGCTTTAAATTAAATTTGAAGAGAGTGGAGGATTTCCAAAAATTCATTCATATTCTTGCTGGAATAGAAGCCTCTGTCTTCAATTTGAGACCTCAATAATTATTGTAAATGAAGGGATCCTTTATTATGTCCTTGTCACAATAATATTCATATTCTAAAAGTGTTAGTATCTAGATGTTGTTTTTTATGTATTTAAAGCGCTTACCATGTGAAACTTGTTGTAGTTGATGGCTTCTTGTAAATTAAGTCATTTCTTCATTGTATCATAAGCTCTACACTCCTTGGCCCAAGCTTCAAAACCTGGAAAAGAGTACGAATATCGAGTATATGGCTTCCTTAGAGCCATTGATATCCACAGCTAAATAGAGTGCTCTTCTGCTTATATCTTTAAAAAAAAAAAAAAAACTTTAAACTTGCTTTAAAATTCATCTCTTTAAATTTATCCCTATTTAATACTACCTCCAGTCCTTAATATTATAAGAGCTAGTTGACTAATTTAAAGGGATTAAATAATTTAAATTAATTAATTAATTATAGCATATGTTACCTGATCTCTTTAAAATAATTACGTGTTTTATTAAATTATATATTAATTTATAAGACAAGCAAATTATTTTAGAGAAAAATGATAAATGTGAAATATAAAATGAAAAAATGTCTTATATTTAGGACTAAAATCAACTCCCAAAATATATATTATATTAATGATCCAAGGAAGCACTCCATGAGAACAAAATCAATACAATAATAAATTAAGGGTAAAATTGTACATTCATAGATCACATTACTGATAAATAGGAACAAAAAAAAAAAATGTCTTCTCTCTCTCCCGTATAAAAATCAATAGACCATGTGAGTAAATCTCAGTTGGACCAACAGTCAGTCGTCAATATAGTATATACCATTTACAAAGCCAAGGGCTAATTTCATGTGCATTTTGTTTTGGTGTAATCTAAATTCTCTGTAAGTTGGTCATTTTGCCAGAACAAGCCTAATTGGTGATTGCATAGTGCATAGCTACTTGAATACCAAGGAAGCATTCTGATATAAATCCTATTTCTTGGAAAGTTATACTACATCTTATTCTTAATATAAGAGCGAGTTAACTAATATGGGAGAAATTAAGGAGATAAATAAATTACTTAATTATAACATATGTTACATGATCTCTTTGAAATGCTTATATGTATAATTATATTATATATAAGTTTATAAGTTAGACAAAATTATTTCCAAAAAAAAAAAATGATAAGGGAAAATGATAGAAAAAGAACTTTAAAATTGCAAAATTCTAAATCAGGTTTGTTATCAAGAATTGATAAGATTTGATAAGCAATTCACAACTCATTTTATCGGAAATACCTAATTTAAGATTTTGCAATTTCAAAGTTCTTTTTATGTAATTTTCCCTAGATATAAATATTCTAAAGTAATTTATTTAGTTTCTGTAATCTCTTCAAATTAGTCAACTAGATCTTATGTTAAAGACCGTTAATACTAAAGAGTTAAGAGTAATAGAACAATGTTTTACGCAATCTATCATGGGAATATTCTCGAATCAAATAAAAACGAGAAGATACTAAAGGCCTTGTAGCCTAGTAATATGGATACTCTCAAGGTCATAGGTTCAATCGCGCTTGTTATAATTCAGGCCATTAGTGTTTATCCTTATAATTTAAGGAAAACCAAAAAAACAAAAAACAAAAAACAAGAAGATGAAAAAGATGTTGCTTGCGTGCAAGTGAACCTACTTACGGAATACAATCTGTACTATTAAAGCAACTCAATGGGATGAAATGTAATGAGAAAATTTCAACTTTTTTTGCCCTCGTGACTTGTGTGGATTAGTTGGGTATGGTTCTTTTTCTATCTTCATATATTCTCACTTTTAATCAAAGCAAACTCTCCTTCATTTTAGCTTCATTATTCTTCACACTGATATAAAAGAAGTATGAAGAATATATCTGAACAATTAACTGCTAATAGAGTACAATGGCGTTTTGCTATTCACGTGGCCAACTTCACTTCGTGGGATAAAGTTTATTATCCCTTCGGTCCAAAATATAAGAGTTAGATAAGTGATTTACTTTGGTCCTAAATATAAAATTTTAATCCACTTTATTTCTCAAATTTATACTAATTTTCCTCTTAAAGTACTCTAATTAATTGCATATATTAAGAGAATTTTCATCCCACGTAATTTCAATGCAATGATTAAAAGGATATTCTAGATAAATCAATATACAGTTGTTACAAATAACTAATTTAACTAATTTTCTTAATATCTATAAATTAGTTATTTAACTCTTATATTAACGACACAAAACGTAGTATTGTAATTAATCTTTTGATCACTGTGTGAACGTTGGATTTTAAGCTACTGCATTTTTTTGCCTTTAACGCTCAAATTTAAGTGAATCCATACAGGAGTGAGTTATTGAGACAAGGTTGAAGAGAGTGGGATAAAAGGTGAGTTGCCCCCTTGGTTATGTCTTTTATATTTGTACTTGTGTTGGATGTGTAAAAAGGTTTCTTGTTTCATATTTGGAAATGTGTTTGTCGCATGCTTCTGTTTTTACCTCTCTCTTCTTTTATTCTTTGTGAGGAATAATTGGCTTGTGCTCAAGTTAGATTCTCTAATTTTAACTTTTCATCTAATGCAATCTTGCTGCTCAAAAAAAATTAAACACAAAAGATTCACCTATGCTTTTTATTGTTAACTTCATTCTTTTCAATCAATATTACTTTTGAAATACCCCTCGTCCTTGGGCTCAACTGGCAAAGGAGTCGGACACTCTCACCAAAGGGAGGGGGTTCGATCCTGGAGTTGGTCAAGACGCTGGGGGAGGCATCCTAGCTCCTAGGTGCCTAGGTTAACGCCTGAGGGTAATTGACGGCTCGCTCTGCCCAACATCGGTATCACCTAGGAGGAAGGGAGATTTCGCCCTGCCCTTGGATTGTGGGTGAACCTAACCCCTTTCCTAAAATTTTCCTATAAAAAAAAAAAGATTACTTTTGAAACATAAATCATGAACAATAACGCAGAATTCTTAATTTTTAAAAAAAAAGAAGGAAAAAAACAGTAGAACAGATAAATATTCAGACCAAGTTAAAACTTGAAAGTAAATTTTACTAAAACAGATTATAGCCTCGCTCGACTGCATGGAAAACATTCCTTTTACTTTAAATTGTTGACGGCTTATATACTATTTCCGGTTCTTAATATAAAATCTCCTTTATAAGATAAATTGTATTATAAACAAAATCTTATTAAGGACTGTGTTAAATATATAGATTTGGCTTCTCTCCTTTTCTTTTCTGGTCTGCTCCCATCCTTTACCCCCTTTATGACTATTGGATTAAGATCTAATGGTCCACATTTAATGCTATTAATATTTTTTTTTCGTATTATTAAAGGAAGAGAGAGAAGGATGGGAATGAAATTAAATGTGGACCATTAGATCTTGATCCAATAGTCATAAAGGGGATAAAGGATTGAAGCGGATCAGAAAAGAAAAGGAGAGAAACCAAGTCCATATATATATATATATGCGCACACCATTCATTTCCTAACATTTAGCAAAGAGACAGATGATAGTATTTACTTTTTGGGGTTTAAACTTCTCATGTTATATGAGAAGAAGAAAATTCCTACACACACATGAAATGGTGAGACATATATATATATATATATATCATGTATGTGTGACATGAGAATACACTTCTCCTACAACATGAGAAGTGTTTTTCCCTTACTTTTTATATGATAATACTTTGAGTAGATTTGAGATGCATAAACTGTATACTTTAATGTAGTAGTATGAGATAACTTCGGTACTTCTAATTTTATAGATATACGAAGGGAAAAAAATATATATTTGGGTTGATTGATCCTGATGAGCCATGTTCTTCATGGGATGAGATGCTTTAAATGTTCATGGTAATTTATTTTTATAAAGTTAGTGAAAGAAAAAGAGAGGGAGAGAGGAGAGTGCAAGAGAATCTCAACCCTTAGCTCTTCTTTCATTTCCTTTTTCATTTGGAAGAATCACTAAAAGGTTTCAAGAAATAAATAAAACAATTAAAAACTTACAAAACAAATGAGCACTAAACTTTTCATTACATACTACTCACTTGTTATATAACTTTTTACTAATTACGTTTCTTCCATATGATCTCATAGTGATTAAGAAATTTACCAGAAAACTTTAAAAAATATATATATATCATCTTTCTCGAGATAAGATCATCGGAGCCACCACAAACTTCTTGCTCAACCTAATCATCACCACATTAAAAAATTCCACCAAAACATTGACAACAATGTGCCTTAAGGGTAATATGTTCTTTTGCTATTATCATTACATCTATCAAATAAATACCATACTAATATTCCATTGATGTACCAAACACATTCATTTTCCCATTAACATTCCTTTAAAATTCATTCTGCCTACTAAACACAACAGCAACAATAACTCCACCTATGTTTTATAGCCGATCCTAGGCCAGAATAAAGGAAGAGGATTGTGTTGGACCCTCGATAGCAAACGTAAAACTCAGTAGAATCTTTATGAGCTGCCTACCAAAGATAAACTAAAGGAAGCGGAACAAACCTGCCACATTTGTACTTACCACCTCCAATCCTTAATAGAAGATATCACTTGCAGTGTGGTTTTTATTAAGAACTTGAGCTAGTACTAAGTTTGAGATAATTTGAACAGTTATAAAGATTTGGGGGAACAAAGAAGAACATCGTTAATACAGTCACCTGTCTTGCTAATAATTTTTTTTTTTTTTTTGGGGGGAGGGGGGAGGTTCAGAACAGTCAGCAGAATAATCCATAAGCAAATGCTTCATACATTTTAACTACAAGGGGAGACTGCAGCATTATATCATAATACCCTTATGACTCCTCTCAAGCCTGACCTAACACTTTGTACATTGGTTACTCCAAAATTTCTCAAGGCTGAGCTTTTGATTTCCAAAAGCAGTTGGTTAAGGATGTTAAGTAAAAACATTTGCCTCACAAATAAAAAAGAATCGCATTTCCCATCAATGAAATCAAAAGGGTTGTTTGCTTTGTTTTAATTAACATCAGTCACAACTTTCTGTTAAGAACCAGGCTAGAAGACAACTTTGGATTATAATCCCTCTCATCCAGATCAGCACCAAACAGAACGTTAGTCCAATTGGTAGTAGATCTCTGAACAATTCTAGTTTGTACCTGGTCACTATCTTCCCCACCGGAAGCTTCATAGCCATCGCTAGTTGAATGTAATGGTGGGATTCCCTTGAAAGCCGTGGCACTGGCAGCCGGCAGACCTGCTAGCCGTCTTGTTTCCTCAGCTCCTGACGAAGATGCTCGGAAAGGGTGTATATCTGGTGAGTCTAAACTGCTTTCAGGTGAAGAAACAACACCGCCTGCAGAGCTGGATATCGTTTGACTTGTTTGAAATGCACTACGTGCTTCGAGCTGGAGAGGAGCTAAACTAGACATTCCACTGAAGCCTTTATTAAAATTACTAGCAGAAGCTTTTGCCAGGGACTCCATAGGCAGTTCAGCTGGTAGGCGAACCCGCTTGCTTGCCCGCTTTCGATTATTCTCAATTCTGGGGAGCATTCTTCGACCACTGCCGCCAAAGGTACTGTCTGGTTCAAGCCTGAAGGCATCATTCTGTCTCATCACAGGCTGCAGGATTTTTGATTTTTTTCTTGCTTCTGCAGCAGCCTTGGAAACCTCTTCTGCGTTTAACCTCGCCAATGTCCATGGACTAATTTTGACCGCTCCAGGATTCTTTTTCTTAACTGGCTCCTCTCGCATAGCCTTCTTTCCAAATGAGCTTACTGAACCTGTTTCTGGGGGTACCACATCAAACTATTACCCCCCAAAATAAACATGTTAGAGGAAGGGGAGGCACCATTCTAATAGCAAGGGGAAAAAAAAAAAGATAAGCAGAATCATTGGTCATTTTTATTAATATATACCAAATGCCAAACCATGTAATTGTTCTATGTGAATGCGCTGGGCACATGAGTCTGTTAAACAACGCAGGAAGTAATAAATCATCACATAGGACTCAATTACAAGGAAGTAAGCTAGTTATATGGCCTAATACTCTGGCAAGAAAAGAATTACACGTTCATAATGCACCCCATCAAGAGCCAAGTGCTATTCAAGAAAGCTGAGTACGTATGAAGCAGGTACAGAAGCCTATTCTCATACTTCTGCATGCAATGCAATATCTAATGAAACTAAAAGTGGAACCTGTGCTGGCAGCACGAGGACCCATACCTGCTGGCATATTCAAAATTTCAAAACTAGAGCCAAACGAATATTTAAATTTAAGAAAAATATTAAGAGCAGTATCCCAAAAAAATGCTCAGCAAGCAGCCAAAGAAATAAGCCACACGGTTCATGCCTATAGAACAAGCCAGCTTACCTCTAGACTTAATATAGATTATAGATAATACTTTTTACTTTCCTCTCCAAGCAGTTCAAGTATGATCCCAACTAGTTTAGGAATGAATGAACAGTCCTTATGAAGCATTAAAAGGAAACATTTCAAGACAATCAAATTAAAGCAAGCTAGGCATTGATCATAGAAATACCTGATCTTCAACAAAGAGGCGTGGGGGCGTGCACCATGCAGCACGGTTAAAGGTAGTAAAGGAGCTTGCACTGCTTAATCCAGTAAGTGAACTGACAGGTGACATTTGAGGGCTCTGCTGACCTCCAACTCCTTGCTGTTCCTGTTCCTGCTCCCTTAGGGCAATAATGTAATCATATGTGCTGATTCCCTGAGTTGCTCAACAACAAATTCAATAATTAGCTCACTAAAATATCATTATGCATAAATACAATAGCAAACTTTGCAAGAAAAAAGACTGGAATAATGATATACTAATATATTGACTATAGAAAAACACATCAAAAGCTTAACTGCTTGAATTATATAGCCATATTACATAATTCCATCCACCACTATATTGTATTTTCCATTCCACTCAGACAGTATAAACTCAGAAACAAGCAGCTCAATATATGAATAACAACAATGCTTCACAAGTGAATTGAAATGTTAAAATCGGATATGTGTAACAAGAAGCAACCAAGCTTACCTTTTTAATGAGAAGGATGTGAAAGAAGAAAAGCTGAGCAAGAGGCAATGTAGCAATCATAGCCAGAATGACGCAGACAACCTGTGAAAAAATTATGCTGTTGTTGAAAATGACAGCCAAAGGTATTTCGAAAAGAAACAAACAAAAAGATAACATAAAGAACTACCAAAATAACAGCATGCAGTAGGTACATAATATATATCAAAAAAGAAATGTACGGAACACTAACCACCACAATAGTATATGGAACCAGAGAGAAACTACTTCCCAACTTGAAGCTGATATCCACAGAAAATTGCTTCCTCTCAATAAAACATCGTATAAGCACAAGCACACCAGTCGACCATTGAAGAATAAGCTGCAATCTCAAGCCCAATGTGCACAAACCATGTATATACCTGTCAATAATTAATCAAAATGAAAATGACCAGGAAAACTAAAAGCTTACTCTGAGCCTCTAAGATGGCCTTCAGGTTAGGGAATGTTGCTTTTAAGAACATTTGAAACAGATATCTTATGAGAAAGACAAGAATTTGGCACTTGATAGGGAATTAGGGATACCCAAACGCAATAGATGAATAGGCATATTCTGTATGTCCCAAGGCACATTACACACTCAGTAATCGATGGGAAAACCTAAAATCATAGATCAAAAGGAACACTCTTTATCATTCAAGGCACACGAGATAATACACTCATAAACCATGTCATGAACTTTACTCTAATGGGGGGCTAAAGAAGTTTCTGAGAAGATTGAAGATTTTATTGAGAGTGTAAGATTTCTACACACAGGATCTGAGGCAGGTCATACGGGAAAGGCTGGTTATGACAGTAGGAATGACAAGCAAGACATTGGGGGAACAATCTTGCTTACCAAGAGGAGAGCAGCAACCATGAGGGTAAAAAATTGTCTGTAGTTTTTCTTCCCTACGCAATTGTTAAGCCACTGCAAAAACCCAAAAACAACAGGCCTTAAAATCATATAGCAAATGATAAAGAAAGAAATGAGAAATCAGATTCTCATACTCTGCAATGATGATCAAAGCGATCAACACATTTGTCACAAACTCTGCAGTGCTTGCTGAATTTGAAGACCTGAAATAATAATATTCTTCAATGAACTAAACTCCCATAATCAAAATTGAAAATTGTCAGGATGAATGTAAAGTCCTGTAAACGCATATTAGGCTAATAATGAGAGAAGTAATATA
Source organism: Acacia pycnantha (assembly GCA_025563575.1). Taxonomy (NCBI): domain Eukaryota; kingdom Viridiplantae; phylum Streptophyta; class Magnoliopsida; order Fabales; family Fabaceae; genus Acacia; species Acacia pycnantha. Next base: position 1,021,816 of record JAMWYP010000152.1, read on the forward strand.
GTCAAGCATGATATCTGAGGGCATGAATGACAGATATAGCAGTTGAAGTAAGCCACATTGTATTTTATAAAGTGAAATCTAAAAATTTTCTTGGATGAACAAAATCTCAAGTTAAATTGCTTTCACAGACCTCAACTTCACACAAATTGCAATAAAACATGCCATCTTCACTTTTTTGCTGGTCAGAGGACTCCTCACTTGAACTAGAGCATCCACAAATAAAGGCACAGGGAGAGCACAGCAACATTAAACAGGATGAATGCGGTGATGATGCATTCTGCTCTATTGATATAGCTGTCTCTTTCAAACTTGCTTTTGTGCCCAATGCTTCCTTGTCAACAGATTTTGCTTCAACAGTTGAAGCATTTGCATCGTTTATTGATGAAAATGATTGCCCACCAAGTTTAGATTCTTTCTGTACAGCAAGCTTTTTACTGTCTGAAATTTTCAGATACTTTTTGGACTTAAAGACCCCTGGATCTGCAGGATCAGCTGCCGCACACCATATGTATAGCCCAAACACACAAGTAATCTGGAAAAAAAGATGAAACATTACTGAAAAATGATAAACGGATCATGTCATCCATGCAATTCAAAACAAGGGAAAAGTAACTTCCATTCTGTTACAGTTCCCTTCAAACAGTAAAAGCATACTTATTACATCACAGAATAAAAATGTTTATCATAATATTAATAGTTTCAAGCACTTAAGTACCAGATCATGGTCAGTTCTAACTAAATGATGAGGAGCAATATCAATTCTACAAATTTATGTGGTAGGAGCAGAAAGAGTGCATACAACAAGAAATACAACACATGCCACGTTAGATAGATGCCAAGTGTTATTTAAGTTTTATCTGTCCTGGCAATGAAAGTGAACTTCTAGGTCCAAGCTAAGGTATTGTTTAACAGCTTACAGATCAAAACAGTGCTTATTTATTTGTACCAAATAAAAAAATCTGTATTCTTCCACCACAGAGTATGCAGCTTTGTTCAGCTGAAAAAAATGCAGCCTTTGGGTAGAAATGGTCTAAAAGGCTTGAAAAGACAACAAAGGGTAGCTAATATTAGCCAAATCCTTCCCAAAGACATTTATAATCCCGTCTTTGATTGCTGATTAGTTTCCTGTTTCTGCATCTCAGTTCACAGAAAGCCCGAAATCCACCAACCAATTGGATGAATCATTCCCACTTGGAGTTACTGATTATTCAGTCAAAGTCAACCATTTTATTGCATCTCATGATCAGGGATCCATGCCAACAATTCATATTAGTAAGCGACTTAACAAAAATTATAGCGTAGGTTTCCACAAAATCTTACTGAACTGCAAAAGTTTTGCTTATTTGATGCCACAATCCACACGGCTAAGCTAATAAATTGAAAGAAAAATATCTGTGCTACCTCTTCTAAGCAACAAATCAGCAAGTTTCAACCTCCACTTTTGGGCAAAAAAAAAACCTCCACTTGAATATTTTTTCAATTTGGGCCAGTAGGCTGACATGATAGAAAATGGAAAGTTATATTGCTCAAATCTCCAAGTTCAGTAAGAATACACTCTGAACTGCTAGTACTTTCCATCTGGTTCCATAACTCTTCAGGATGATGCAAATGATTTTGTCAGTTTTAAACAGCCACCTACAATTACAAATAAAGTTTTCTCTGCAATCCATGGATGTCTCATTCCACAACTTTAGTAAGTGTGAACATCAGGAAGTCAATCCAGCAGCATACGTTGCTGGAGATCGGAAATCAATTGGTTGTTCATATCCACCAAGAAAAAACAGAACTTGACGTCATCCACAATTATATTACCACAACATCAACAGAAACTTCCACACAGGTTAATCCTTTTACTAAGGGTTTCTTCTACATACATAAAGATTCAATTGCCAGGATTGTTAAGACACTCTGAAGAGAATTTAATATTGATAATTCAGTCCACATTGGAATCGTAAAAGTCAGTTTGAAATTTCTGGCTTTCGAGAATTTATTACGTGTTTATGCCAGAAAAGCCAATGAACATAAAGTCTAATGTTATACTGAGAATAAGAAGAAGGGTACAGGAATTAGAGATCACGATAATGACATAACATAACAACTAATAGTATGCTAACCTTGAAATGGCTATCTCTCTTGGGGGAAAACTGAGTTAAAAGAGGGAGAGTGATAGAAAGAGACTTCAGGAGTGAAGTGATAACAAGTAACAAGCAAATATATGGCCTAGCGATATGAAAGAATCCAAACAGCGAATAAGATCACACATACATAGAACCAAACAAGAATAAAAAAGCAACAATTGCAGATCTCATCCCTTCCACCCACCAACATAAGGATGAAATAAAAGGAGTACAGAAAAGCACAGGAATAAAAAACGAAGGTCGGTTTACCAGAGGAGTGTACAGGCCCATTGCAACGTACTGAAACATCTTCTTTCCAACAAAAGGAGCGAAGAACACATAGAAGGCAAAACCCAGAGCCAAGAACACAGCAACGGCCACCACCTGAGCAGAGACAGTGATCATGTCAAACGATAACACTAACGCCATTGAAACAAAGGAAACAAATCGTGTAAAAATTCGCACACCCACCTGGAGAGGATGGTACGGAAGCTGCCATCCATGCTTCCTCATTTTTCTTCTTCACAGGTTTTGATTCTCCACAGGGTAAAGGAGTAAACAAAGCAGAGAACGCACAAAACGCAGAGAGAACTAAACCGAATTATACGACCCAGTGACAATTTTCAAACATTTTCGTCCCACACTCGAGAAGAAACGAAAATTCACCGATTTACACTCGGAGAGGAACAGCCAAAATAAGCTTGCAGTGACACATTGGGAGGAATCAAAGTAAGAGAGCTGGCGGAAAGAGATAGAACGGAGAGGGTATGGGGGCGGTGGGCGAAAAGGAGTGTGCAGTGAGGAAGCTTTTGTCTGATTCAGTCAAGGACAACTCAAGCAGACTAGGACATGGAAGAAGGTAAAAAGAAAGAAAGAGAAACGAACCCACATGGAATTTGGGTTTTGGCTTGTTGCTCCCTCCTTTTGCAAGCTTTTTTCTACTCTGTCATTTTGGCAGAGATCTATGACTGTGCGTGTGAGGACGAGAGCGAAAGTGTGAGTGAGGAAGAGACGAACTGTTGTTTTTCCCCCTCTTTTGATGCCAAAATTTACCCTTCACTTTTGGAAAAACTCATAAAATTAAAATTTGTAAGGAAAAAATTGCCAAAAACTTATGAGCAAAAAAAAAATATATATATATATATATATAGACACACACGTATTTATTTATTTATTTAGGCTAAAATATACATTTGGTCCTTTATGTTTACCTCTGGTATCATTTTAGTCCCTTAAGTTTGTAAAGTACACGTTTGGTCCCTGAAAGTTAACACCGTTAGTTTAATTTAACGGAAAATACTAACTCAACAATTTTTAGCGATGACTGTGTAATTAAATGTTGACCAAACATGCTTATATGTTAGTATTTTAATAAATTAATATTTTAAATCATATTAATTGAAAAATATTTAATTTTCACGGACTATTATACGGTTTTTCACTGTTTGTAAAGATTAAATACTTTTTTTGTATGTGAAGATTAAATATTTTTCAACTAATTGGATTTAAAATATTAATTTATTAAAATATTAACATATAAACATGTTTAGTCAGCATTTAATTGCACAGTTATCGCTAAAAATTGTTGAGTTAGTATTTTCCGTTAAGTTAAACTAACGGTGTTAACTTTCAGGAACCAAACGTGTACTTTACAAACTTAAGGGACTAAAATGATACCAGAGGCATCAAACGTATACTTTAGCCATTTATTTATTTATTTTATTGTGTTTGTCTGGAATTTGTTTTAAGGGCCCAATGGCCTGTATAAAATTTAGATGCAGCACGTGCAATTTATCTTTAATTAAAAACACATGTTAGTGGTTATTAATAGGATTAAACTTATAACCTCTCATTTAAAAGAGGATCTAATGCCATTAGGTTATAAAGCCATAGGCGTCTTTTAAATACTCTGCACTAGAAATTTTTTAATAATATTTTTTTAGTAAAAATTAATAGAATTATTAATTAACTACTCACTCATTTTCTTGTTATGAGAAATTATATAAATTAAAAAAATTAGGAAAGTCTAGAAAAATTTTATACTTTTTTAAAAATTACACTTTATTAAGTTTGAGACAAGATTGATTATTATAAGATTGGTGAAGAAGGGAGTTTTTCAAAATGAGTCTACATATTTACCCCATTTTGCAATGGTAAAGACTATGAGGATGAGTCTTATAAATATGTAGAATAATTATTTCATCATGCCAAAAATATTTTAAAAAATTATGAATAATTATTTATTTCAATTAATGTTTTTACCTACAAAAACAAAAAATACGTATAAAAAAATAAAATGTACAAAAAATTGAGCCTTTGTATAATTATTATTTTATAAAGAATCCAAAATACTTAAAGATATATTGAACTTCAACTTATTTAAATGAAAAGAAAAATCCTAATTAGGGATGATTTTTTCCAAAAGCATAGGTTACATTTCAATACACTCAAAGGCAATTTATTATATTTAGACAAAATATAAATTTTGGTGCTTAAATGAAACTTTTCTTAATTTTAACTCACAACAATTCAGTCTCCAAAATTTATTAACTCTTACAATTTTTTTGACTCAATATAATTAATTTGTTATAATTTTTTAAGTCAATAAACTATAAGTATGGAGTTGTATTGAATCAAAATTTAGGAATGTAATCAATGTCTTTTAGTTAAATAATGATTTATTGAGTGCATGTATATGAATGGGTACTTAAATTTTCATAAATGTGATTTAAAAATGATTTGATGTTTAAAAATGTATAATTTACAATTCTGGTTGGTGAAAGTGAAACTATGGGGAGCTACTTGGAAGCGTCGTCTTTTTCTTTTTCCATAAGCAGCATATGATAATGATAAGATCCCCAAGAGCGACAGACATCTCTCTCTCTCTCTCTCTCTCTCTCTCTCTCTCTCTCTCTCTCTCTCTCTCTCTCATGGCCAACAACTTGTCTTGAGAAAGTTAAATGCTTGTGATGTGGGCCCTCTCTCTCTCTCTCTCACAAGAAATATGGATAATGAAGGAAGGACCCTTATTTTTATTTTTTGTACTGTGTTATTTAATATACACAACTACTGAACCAAACAAACGGATAGCATAGTAGTATTTATTTTATTTTATTTTTGGACAAAGTATTTATTTTATTTTAAAAAAAGGTTAAGAAGTAAATCGGTCTCAAAAGTTTTTTCTGAGGAACAATCTTACTACATCTGGTCCTAATTATAAGAGCTAGTTGACTTTTGTTGGAGAAATTAAAGAAGCTAAATAAGTTACTTAATCATTTTATATATTGTGTATCTTTAGATTATACATTAGTTTATTAGTCAAATTAATAAGTTTGAAGACAAAAATAAAAATACTCTAAAGTAATTTAATTAGCTTCCTTAATCTCTCCAAAAAAGTCAATTAACTCTTATAATTAGGATCAGAGGGAGTACATTATAAAATTTTTTAGATTTAATATTAGTCTGAAAGTTTCAAAACGTAGAATTGATGTTGATCATTAACTTTATAATAAAAATGTGCAATATTGTTGTATTTTAATACTTTCAAGTAACATTGAACCTAAAAAAACTTTCAGGGTGACATTGCTCGTCGGCGAAAACTTTCAAAGAAAATTTGCACCTTAACCCTTTAAAATAATAAGGAAAATACTTAGATCATGTTCTTTATATTTATTTCGTTAAATTTTCCAATCACAGGTAACATGTGTCCTGTTCTTGAATTATTGTTATTTAACTATAAACCTATATGAAAAAAGTAGGACACATGACCATATGTAATGAGAAAACTTGATGTAATAAATATAAAAAAAAACTTGAATATAAGTATGGTCCAGAAAATATTTACATTTTAAGGTTGATTGTTGATTTGGCAGAGAAATTCAGGCCGGTCAACCTGGGGACATGAAAATTTGGCGGATCTCAATAATCAATTGACCTGATGCAACCTGAGTCAATCCAGCGGGTTGTGCGAGTCAGCTGGGTGAATTTTATATATTTTTTCTTATTAAATTCGAAACAAAGTCTTTTTTTTTTTTAAGTATAAACTGAAATTCAATACTTAAATAGAGCTATAAAATAAAGAGTATAATACTGTGACCATCCATGTATTTTGAATTAATTACACAATACTCTCTTCTATTTTCAAAAACATATATAAACGTTCCTTATTTGTTTTTAAGATTCCATTTTTATCCGTTCAAACAGTTAATTGATTGTTACGTTTGATTTTTGAATTTTTTTTCCTCAAAATGCCCTTCATTAACATTAGAATCATTTTAACACATATATATAAGCCAAAAAAATTATACAACTAAGAATTAATTCTATTAGAATTTCTAACTTTTTAATATGTTGAAAATTTTATTAGTTTTGATATTATAAAATTTATAATTTTAATTTTGAGATTATATTTATTAAAATTTATTTATTTTAATTTCTTAAATAAATAAAAATATATATCAAACATATGTTTTTTTATCAAATATAATAAACTATATATATATAAACTTTAACTCGACATACAGAAAACCGTGGTGGCGGAAGTTTGGGAAAAGCACCAAAATATTGCATTTAAAAAAAAAAATTACCAGATTGAAGCACTTTCTAAAATAATTTCCAAAGTAATACTAACGCCATTAATGACGTTAGAGAGGGTAACGCCACTTAGCTTTGGCGTTAATGATAGGCACACCACCAGTGGCGTGAAGAATATTCACGCCACTAGTGGCTGAACATACTTTACGCCATTAGGTGTGTTAGAGGAAAGGACTGAGGGCCTAACGCATGAGGGTTCCTCACGCGATTAATAATATTAATGGCGTGAGGAACCCTCACACCATTAATTATTAATGGCGTGAGGAACCCTCACACCATTAATTATTAATGGCGTGAGGTCGTGAGGAGTACCTCACGCCATTATTAATGGCGTGAGGGTTCCTCACGCGATTAATAATATTAATGGCGTGAGGAACCCTCACGCCATTAGTGGCGTGAAGAACCCTCACGTCACTAGGTGTCAGACAACCTGCAACACGCAGTCTTGTTACAATTAGTGGCGCCACTAGTGGCGTCCTGTCAGATTACGTTTTTAATTGCATTAGTTTAGAAATTATTTTGGAAAGTGCTTCAATCTGGTGATTATTTTTTTTTAAATGTAATATTTTGGTGCTTTTCCCCAGAATTTTCCCTTTTAAAGGATGAAAATTTTATATAGGACCTTTTGGATCTAAATATAATCGGTATATAATTTATCAATAGGAGGTTCTTTTTATTTTTATATAAGTTTGAATTAAAATAAATTTGTTGATTCTTTTTAAAATATTATTAACGGAGCTAATGGTTTAGACGGAAATATATATCTTTCAAATATATAAGAGATCTGTATAATTAAGACAAAATAAAAGGATAGCCTGAGTATTTAACTTTAAAACAAATGGCAGAGGTGGCCAGCTTCCTTCATCATTATCCATAAAGTGAGCAATAATAATCAATTATATATGTGTTTGAGTAGCTCTATTTTATTACCCACTAGGTTTGAATATAAGATATGGTTGATTTTTTTCTTGGAAAAAATTAAAGAAGCTAAATAAGTTACTGAATTATATCGTATGTTGTGTATCATTAGATTATATATTAGTTTATATGTAAGGTAAAATAGTTTAGACAAAAAACGTAAATATAAATATTTTAAACTAATCTAATTAGATTTCTTAATATTTTTAAAAAAGTCAACTCTCTTATACTTAAGACCGAATGAAGTATTTGTTTGTAGTTTAGGGACACATTACCTTTACTCATAGATAGATGTATTTTTTTATTTAAATTTTACTTTTTCACTAGGTTATATATCAATATTTTAGTACTCTATATTTTAATTAAATCACATTTTTATTCATAGATTAATGTATGTTTTTTTAAAATATTACTAAAAAGTTTGGCTGAAGTTTGATTCTAGTCGGACACCTACTTTTGAACCGCTACTTTGAACATATTTCTTAAAACTCTCATCCAATATCATCATTAGTATAAAATCACATGTAAATTAAAAAGTTTGTGCCTTTTATTCAATTTTTTTCTATTACAAGCCATTAGTATTGTTCTAGTGTAGAACACAAATGTCTAGCCTCAATGGACTAGTAGGTTGTTTATGTGGGATCAAATGATTCCCAACGGTAGCTATTTGGAATGCACCGAAAGGAATGTCAATATACCCTCACAAATATCTATATGGAAGATACTAGCAAGGATGGAAGATCGAGCAACACCGGAATGGCTGATCACCGATAAGAGGTGGGGTGTGTGCTCAGTGTAACAGTATTGTAAAAGATAATCAATAGGAATCGTGCACTTTATGGGTAATCTCCTATTTATAGAGATTACCTAGGGTTTCCCTCTCCAAGACATGCGTCTGCTGCTCAGGCAAGATGCGCCTCCACGTTCTGCAAATGTCTGCTCCACTACCTGTACTATCCATGATTGTAAGCATGATCAAAGGGTGATTAACGTTTTACCTGATTATGGAGGGATCCTGCGATAAAGCGCCCTTAGTAAGCCGCATACTTGTCAAACCAATTATATGAGTCAATAACAAGTAGGAAAAAGTTTGAATGGAAAATTCTGTTTAAGGATCAATAGTCAGAAATTTATTTACTAAAAAGAATTTTGAAATTATTTTGAAGGAGCTTGCTCATTTTCAGTAAAACAATAAAAATGTTTGACGAAAATGCTCATTAAGACATAAGAGTATGTTTGATTTTATTCTCTATCTTATGTTTTTCAAATAATTATGTTGAACAATTTTTATGAACAATTTTTTAAAATAATAAGTAAAAATTATTTAAATCATTACTTCGAAAAACATTTTTATAACAGAGCTGAAGTAAGGGGAAATGGTTTGAATTATTAACTTTATCAGTAATAAAAATGATGTTGTCTCCCTCTTTTCTAATTTTGTAGAATAAAAAGAAGCAACATACCAAAATAAAAGTTCTGAATATTTTATTTTTCAGAACAAATTTTATTGGTCAAAATATATATTTAGTCCTACAATTTCAAGTAGGGTTTTATTTTGATTCTTTAACTTTATAAAGTATTTTTTAGTCCATTAACTCTAAAATCTTTTAAAAAATGATGATATTGAAAATTTAAATGTTGAAAAATACATTTTCATATGTTGACATGTTAAGTTTAATTTTCAAAATAACAATAATAGTTATAATAAAATCATCATCTGATAATAACAATATTAGGCTTAAAAGGACTGTAAACATGCTTTTTAAAATTATAGTATTTGAATGAAGCTTTGTAGTTAAAAGGACCAAGCATATATTTTGACCAATTTTTTTTTTTAAAAAAAAATTCTGAAAAATGTAACCATTTAACTAATTATTGTAAAACTGAATTTGCCACTGTTTCAATCCTTCATACATTTTTTTAAAGAAAAAATTGAACGGAAGCCTTTAAGTCAAGTCAAAACGGACTAGTATCAATATCCAACATAAAAAAAAAAATGAATTAAATTAAATTAAATCAGCAAGCACTTGCCACACGAACGTGAGATTTTTTGTTTGAACCTGAAAATGCAGTTATGCTATGAGTAGAACCTGACACACTAATGGGTCTTGAGTCTTGACCAAGCTCCATCATCAAATCAGTGTCCATTGAAGTTATGGCAGTAAAAATGTAGATTTTACCTGAAAACGGAAGGAGAATGAAAAATCGTAAAACTTAAAATCGTAACGGAAAAAAATCGTAAAAACATAAAAACGTTTGGAAAATTAGTAAAGTCCTCAGTTCTAAAATCGTAGTGATAAATCGAGTTTTTAACTACTATAGTTAAAGTCCTCGGTTCTAAGTTAGGAGGCAGACTCAAGATAACGAGTGGCTCAATTAAAAAAAAAACATTTTTTTTGAAGTCAGACTCCTTTTCGAGCAAAAACAAACTTAGAAGGTAGACTCAAAGTTAGAGCTGGGAATTAGGGCCGGCCCGGCCCGACAGGGCCTGGCCCTACAGGGCTTGGGCCCAACAGGGCCGGCCCTACAGGGCCTGGAGTAAGGAAAACATCTGTTTTTCAAAGCCCGGCCCGATAGTACCAGGGCCTGAAAATTACTATTCCAAATTTTAACTATTTTTTCTTCTTTTTCCTTCGATTTTTTTCAATATAATTAGTAAATTGCAACCATTAAAGTTCTAATCTATCAAATAAATGTTATCAACATTAATATCTAAACAATATAAATCATTCAACAAATAAACACATTTATTAATTCGTAATAAAAAAACAAATAAATACAAAGAATATATTTTTCCCTTTTTTTTTTCAAAAAATATTAGACAAAGGAATTCCTTTGTGTATGCCCACGAAAAAATGTCTTTCCCTCTCGTAATTTTGTGTGTGTCTGCAGATTCCTTCGATTCAGGTATGATTTGTCTGACATGTAAAAATAATTATACTTATTTTATACAAAATATATTTATAATTCATTACTTATATAATATTGTAATACCAAAGTATGTGTTTATTTAATACAAAATAATAATAAACATAAAAAAGGGTTATAGTTTAAACTAAAAAAATCGAAGTAATTACAAATAAATACATTCATTAAGTGGAAGTCTAGGTAATTAACTTTTTTTAAAAAAAAAAAATACTACAGTAAAACGGGCCTAACGGGCCGGCCCGAGGCCCTGCAGGGCCAATTTCAAAATTCTGACATATTTTTCAAGCCCGAGCCCTACAGGGTCAGGGCTTAAACGGGCCGGCCCGATGGGCTTGGTCCGATTTCCCGGCTCTACTCAAAGTACTGGGAGATTCAACCAAGAAAATTCATGAAACAAAAAAGGAAAAAGCATTTTTAAGTCGAAACGCAGATGGCTTTTGTGTACCAGAGTGAGAGTGGTGAGCGGCTGAGCGCGAAGTCCAATAATATTATTAAATTCGTTCGGATCTGTCCGTGTCGTTTATCGGAAAACTTGAAGCGCGGTGTCCCATGTTCGGAATATATGCCGTTTTTCTCATCAGCATTTGTTTTTCTTTGGGAACCTTCACTTGTGAAAGAGAGAGGTAGGGTTGACGTGATGCCAGCTGTGAAGGCAAATGGGGAAGACATCTCCACCAGTCAAAACAAAATAAGGTAAAATAACTTTGGACTAAGTAATAAACCTATCCCGGAAGTTTTTACTGAAAAATAATATTTTTTCTTGAAATTTTTTCAGGTTCAATGTCATTCCGAAAATTTTAAAACGTAATAATGTTATCCGATATAATTAAAAAACTAACATTAACTGTTAAAAAATTGGTGTTGACCGTTACCTTTTTAAATAAAAAGTGTAACATTGCTACATCTTAAAATTTTTAGGGTGACATTGAATTTAAAAAAACTTTCAAGACAACATTATTTCTAGATGTATGCTTTCGAGGTAGATTTGCTACTTAATCCAATAACTTTTTACTTTTAAAAAATTCAAAATACTATTGATAATAATTCTTTTTTTTTTTAAAAATAATTGAACTGGACAGTATTTAAGTCTAAAATAGTTTAAAGTATCCACCACTTACCTAAAGATCTTATTGATAGATGATCTGTAAATATATTTCTAAATGTTTTTTAAAATTGGAGGCATACCTTAATCATAGTAAGTCTAAAAACCTAGCTTCTTTAAAAATGTTTATCATAAAAAAAATTACAATAAGATAAAGTATACGTTTAATGTTCTACGATTACCTCAAACTTTAGTCACTCCCATTACTTCATAGTGCACAATTTTAGTTTTTTAATTTTAAAATCAATTAAATGAGACTGAAGATATTTTAAAGTATCACTTTCTCTCTCTCTCTCACACACACACACATATATATATATATATTATTTTCATAAAACAAACACAATTTGATGAGAATCTAGATTATAGGGTGATGAATATATAATTATAAAACTGAAAAAAAAAAAGAATATGTTAGTGAGGAATCAAAACAAGAGGATAGTTCCGACAGGAAATTAATGAGGCATCAGACTTCGAAGATTGAAAAAGTTAACTGTCCGATATTGTCAGCAGTAATCTTCTGCTCATTGTCGTTTAAAATACAAGACGCATTTTACAAAAAATTAATAAATTATTGATGATTAACATAAGTACCATATAAGGTCAAACAAAATAATATTATAAGTCATAATGAGATTTACTATTAATTAATTATTTTTTAACTTTATCTTTATTTATTGGTCATACAAATGAGATACTGAAAAATGGCAGTGAGAAGAAAGGTGAGACATATTTGTATATATTTATAAAAAAAAGTGACACGTATTATTATTATATATCTATGTGGTCCTACCAATTCATGTGTGTAGGAATCTTTTCCTTCTCATACAACATGAGAAGTTTAAACCCCATATAATATACACCATCTGATCCTTATTACTCCCTCCGTCCCTAATTATAAGAGCAAATTTTGGAGTTGGTTTTGGTCCTAATTATAAGAGCAAGTTTTAAATTTTGTCAATTTTTTCCTATAATACCCCTATTTATACTTATTATTAGGAGCATTATATATATATATATATGTGTGTGTTTACATATATATGTAGATTTGTGTTTATGTGTGTCAATATATATATATATATGTAGATATATATGTGTGAACACACACACATATATAAACATATATGTGTGTGTGTGTGTGTAGATATATGAGTGTGTGTTTCTATGTATGTAGATAGATCTATATGTATACACATATATATACACACATATATGTATACACATGGCTATATAAAAGCAACTAATATACATATATAAACTAATATGTCATGGATATCTAACGTAAGGCAAATTAGAAACACTTATAATTAGGGCAACTTGTGTCATTTTAAATTTATATAAGGACATTTTAGGAAAATGAGTAAAATTAACTAATTTAACTCCTCTCCTTAATTCTCCCAAAATCGGTTAAATTGCTCCTATAATTAGGGACAGAGGGAGTATAAGATATCAACTAACAATTCTCACAAACCAATAAAAACAGTTAAAGTTCATACCTATAATTTAAGTAACTTCTAATATTACCCCTACTAATTACACTAAACTCTAATATTATATTAATTATTACTCTCACTCATTATCCTTATTATTTATGGACATACATGGAATAAAATAATTAATGTGCTTTGGAAACAAGTAAGTACTTTATAAAAAGGATTAAATACAATTACTAGTTGGTACGTTATAATAAAGATTAAAAGGAGTATACGGTGTTTATCACATAAATGATTTCTCCAGTTCTTTTTTTTCTTTTAACTTTTCTCTCAAAATTGAGTTTAATTTTTCTTTCTTTTTTAAGAGGATTTCATAATATGAAAAAAGTAAATTAAATTATTAAATTGAAAGGTTTATGGTAAAAGAGAAAATGACAGGAAAAGGGACATGCCAAATATGAAAAAGACAAGAAGGGGGTTTGACCTTCTTAGTTCTGAGTTCTGTTCTGAGTGTTTGGAGGGGAATCCCTTCACGTGACTAAAGATCTCATTGCCATTGCCTTGTTGAGGCCACTCTTTTTAGGACTTTCATTGGGGATCTCATCATCCCATGCCTATATGTAGGACTTTATTTAGGGCTTAGGTGCCTTATTTGAAAAATGAAAATTGGTATATAAAGAATGGAAACAGACTTATTTATAGCAAAATCGACTGAAAAGTTAGGATTTTGAAAGTGTATTGCATGTTATTAAGTGAGCTTCAAATAGGTTTCATGAATCTGCCTATGATTTTTAAGATTCTATAATGTAGGGTATTAGTACAAAAAATATTTTTGCAGCGAAGCTTTTACATTAATTGTTGTAGATCGGTATAAAAAGGATATAGAAAGTGCCACTGATAACAATTTCATAAATAATACGGAGTATATGAGATCAAGAAATTATTTCTATATACCGTTTATATCTATATCAATTACAAAACTGATGTTGAAATACTTCTTTTTTTACTTAGAGCGTCCGATATCTTAGGGCAGACCATCTTTCAGGCACATCAACGGCCCCAGATTAATCCAAACTGAGACCGGGTTGGCCCCTTTCGGGGGGAAGCCTCTACCACCAACGCCTGCTGCATTCACACGTCTCGAACTCAAGACCCGTGATTAAGCTAGAACAACCCCTTACCAGTTGACCTAAGCGCTTGGTGGTTTGAAATACTTCTTGATCATGATAAGAAAGTCTTTTTGCACTCAGGTATAATGGCGGATCTTAGTGAATATAAGATGGCCGCGCAAAAAAAGAATGTTTAGAATTTTTTTTTTAAAAATTAATATAATGTAAAACTTAATGTATTTTTACACATGCAAATATTTATCTTAAGGTCATGGCCTCTCAAAAAAAAAAAAGTTCATAAAATTTTTTAATTACTTAATGGGTATACATTTGTCCCTCAAATATTTATCCAAATGTCTGTCGCTGCTTGAGTGCTTTTTTTTTTTTGAAAGTAAGTCAAATGCATTCTAAAGAAAATGATAATCAATATTATCTTTAATTCTAAATATAAAATCTAGTTGAATTTTATTATATAGATTAAGGAAGTTAAATAAGTTACTTAATCATTTCATATGTTATGTATGATTAAATTATATATCAGTTTATAAGTCAAATTAATTAATTTAGAGAAAAAGAGATCAATATAAATACTATAAAGTAATTTAATAAACTTCCTTAACCTTATCAAAAAAAAAAAAGAACTAAATTTTATATATTTAAGATCAGAGAGGTAATACATAATAACTCTTTGTCTCACATGTCAATTTAGACAGTGATGCAAGAGTCTAGGAAAGTAAAAAAGTTTACATTAAATTGATCCACTAAAAAGAGAGAGAAGTTTTAACCCAAAACGATAGATAAAAAGGGAATTGAGAACTAAAACGATAGCTAGTTGACCAAAAAAAAAAACAGAATTTAGTGGCTACCCATTTGGAGGGTTAAAGTTGTTGGAAGATATCTTACTTTTGGATTATTTTGTTTGTTTTGTTCTCATTCCTTCATGAATACCAATGATAGGCCTTTCAAAATTAGAATAAACATGTAGGGATATTTTCCTTATTAATTTTTAAAATTCAGTGCAGTATAAAGAATGTCTCATTTATGCATAAAATTTCCAATTGGTGAGAATAAAAAAATTTTAAATAAGAAAATCATCATCAAGGATTGGATTTCAGTGCTCATCATCTTTTGATAAGCGAATCATCACTAAAATATGGACCATCCAAATTAAATTTGGATGGCAGAGATTTAATTTTTATTTTTTATAATTTTTTGAAAAATTATTTTAATGTATATAAAATTGAAAATAAAGATAATATCTAAATTTTCATTTTTTAAAATAAATAAATAATATTTCATTACAAAAAAATCATTCTTTTAACAGAAAATCTATAATAAATCATACAGTATTATTCATCAAATGTGTAGCATATGATTTAGGTCTAATTTTCCATAATGTGCATGAGAAAATACAAAAACACATTCACATATATAAATTTTCTTGGAAAATATAAAAGCTATTTATTTAAAACTAATCGATTAAAAGGAAAAAAAAAAACTAATCGATCAAAATAGTTTCTTAAAGAAAGTTAATGACTTATGAACTGTAGTAAAATTTGATGGGTATACTTCATTTACAAAGGATTTTTTTGACTGAATATTTACATTAGATTATATGCTTTGTTTGTAATAGTTGTTTGAAATTTTTATTTTTAAATAATTGCAATTTATCATGTTAATTAAATTTATTCTTATAAAATCACACAAGGTAACCCTCTAAAATAAATGAGAGAGTCCTTTAAAAATAAAAAGGGTAAACCTTTAGATGTATCAATTTTTTAATGTGCATATTTTATGGTTCATTCATCACCTGAAATATTTTTTAGATGCATCTAATGTCTTAAAATATTTTAGAGTGTAAATTTGCCATTAAAATATTAATTTTCTCTTAAAATAATTTTTAGAAGTAATTTTAACCTCGCCATTAACTCCTCCGAATGTTCTTTAAATGAATATGCATCCAACACCTTAAATTATTTTTTAGTATTTTAGTGTGTTGGATGTACTTAGAAAAATAATTCAGAATATTGGATCAACCATAAAATAATTTAAGGTGTTAAACATTTCCTGAAAAAAATTCAAGATGCTTGATTAACCTAAATTTGAAAACAGGAGTTTGGATTGATGATAGGAACGGCAAAAGAAAACAAATACTCCCTCTGGTTCTAATTATAGGAGCAAATTATCAGAATTTGGGGAGATTAAGGAAGGAAGTTAAATTAGTTAATTATGTGTATTTTCCAAAAATACCCCTCTGAAAATTACAAATTACATGAGGCCATATAAAATAAAATTTGTAGCAACGGTTCATGTTTTGTCCGATGAGAAAAGAGATATCAGCGTATTCTTATACCGTTGCATCCACACACACGAGAGAAAATGTAACCTATCAAGGAAAATGAATTAAATGCAACCTCCCAGCGTATTCTTATGGGATTTAAAATGAATTTAAAATGTATATAAATATTTCTTGTATATTTTCCATGAATTTTTTCAAAGATTTTTTTTTTTTTTATCAAGAGAGTATCTATTTAATTGGGCATAACAAAAGCAAGTTTATTTTTTTATTGTTGGAAAAAAGATAATGAAATTAATGTTTTATTAGGTTATTTTAGGGGAAAAAATTAATCACTTTGGACGGATAGTTACAAAAAAAAAGTATTTTTAAAGGAATATTAAAATTATTTTATTTAAAAATAAAAAATAAGATAGAATCTCTTACTTGATAGAATATAAGCGTGTTGTAAATTAATTATTGTGGAAGAAGTATTAGTAGGGGTGATATAAGAAAAATATGAAAAATTGCTCAAAATTATTTTATATAAAAAAGTATAATTTAGGTGTATATGACATTAATGAGCTGTAAACATTATTTATTTTATAAAATATATAGGTGTATTATTAAATTATTATTAAGAAAGTATAAATAGGGGTATTATAGGAAAAAAAATGAAAAAAAGTTAAAACTTGCTCTTATAATTAGGATTAAAACCAACTCTAAAATTTACTCCTATAATTAAAACGGGAGGGAGTACTCCGTAACAAAAGAGGGGGAAGGATGGTAAGTGTAAGGTGTGCCTCATTTTAGAGGAATGAAGAAACACGTGATGCAATTAATTGTGACACAAATCCCTCAAGTCCTGGGGGTCCCACCTCCTCTGCCACCCAACCCCCTCAAATCACATGCACTCATTCTCTCCTTCAAACCACCCTCACATGATGCATTTAATGTGAGAAAATTATTACTAGTATTACTGTAGGAGTATTTTTTTTTTTTTTTTGGAAAATGTGAGAAAATTATTGTTATTATTTAGGAAAAAGAAAAAAAAATACCACCAAAATTAATAAAAGATAAATAAATATTAAGTATGTTGGATTTCAAAATGAATTATTTAAAATGCTGCAAAATTTGAGAAATTATCTTGCTACCCCTAGTTTTTTTTTTAAATAAAAAACCCCAATCCCCTTGCCTGGTGCCGACGCCTGAGAGCTTTGAGCTTTGGTGACCTTGCTAGCGACTGAAGCTCTAACGAGCTAATATTTCCTTTTTTTGAATTTCTTAAGTAAAAGTTGTCAATATAAATACTTGAATTGTTAATAACGAACTAAAATTGTAAACGTCAACCTAATATTTTTTTTAAAAAAAAATTATCAGGAGAAATTTGTCAATATTAATAGTTGAGTTTTTAATAGCGATATTAAAGTTGTAAACGAGATATTTGTTAAATATTTCCTAATAACTTTTACCGGAGCTTTGATGACTAATTATTATTTTTTAATTTATCAGGTAAAAGTTGTCAGTATGAATGCATGAGTTATTAATACTGATATTAAAGTTGGAAATGAGGTATTAGCATGAGTTAGTATCCCTAAAAACAACTCAGACATCCATATTGACAACTTTTGCCTGAGAAATTTTTAAAAAAATGTTATGCCGCCGTTTACAACTTTAGTATTGCTATTAACAACTCAAATACCTATATTAATAACTTTTACCTGAGAAATAAAAAAAATATTAGGCCTCTGGAGCTCCAAAGGTCGGACGTGGCAAGGGTACTGGAGCTCCAATGACAGTCGTTGTTGGGGCTTCGATGGCCGGCAAGGGGGTTGAGAATTTTTTATTTAAAAAGAACTAAGGGTAGTTAGGTAATTTATCAAATTTTACAACATTTCAAAATTCTAAATTTTTTGGTTTGGAATTATTAAAATTCAACGTACTTATTTATCTTTTGCCAATGTTGAAGGTATTTTTCTATCTTTTTCCCTATCATTATTATTATTATTATTATGGCTAAAGTATAATTTTAGTCTTTTAAGTTTTACATAAGGTATACTTTTGGTCCCTTAACTTCATAAAGTATACTTTTAGTCCTAAAATTCTTATACTGTTAATGTTGCTAATGGAAAACGTTGACGCAATGAATTTAAGTGATAACTAATAGCATTTATTACACAAATTCTATTTTCAATTTAAGTCTAATAGCATTTAATTACACAGTTATCACTTAAATTACACCGTTATCATTTAAGTTTGCATTTTCCTTCAGTAAAATTAACAGTGTTAGAATTATAGGACTAAAAGTATACTTTATAAAATTAAGGAATCAAAAGTATACCTTATGTAAATTTAAAGGACTAAAAGTATACTTTAACTTATTATTATTGTTATTATTTCTTATTAAAAATCAACTAATATTTAAAATGGAGAATGATAGTTAGGTTAAAAAACAAAATAATTTGTTTTCAAAAATAATTGAAAATATCAATTTAAGAAAATTGTAAATTGAGTGGTTTTAATTTTAAATATAATTCTTAGTTTTCAACTAAATATATTTTTAATTATCATGTTTTTCAGAAAATGTTTTCGGCCCTAGCTGTCATCAATTCAATTTTTTAAGACTTTATATCATACCTCATATTTTAAAAATATAAATTTACATGACATGTTTAAAACTAAAAATGTAAATTCTTTCTCAAGCTCTGTCTTCCCATATGACGTATAAATCCCATATCTCATTGTATGGAATTACTAGTTTTATTTCTGGCCAAAAAAAAAAAAGAGTCTTATAAATCTTTTATTAGCAATTTTTATGATGAAAAGTTAATTAGAAATTTTATACTCTTCATTTATCATTATAAGGTATTTTTAACTATCACGCACAAATGAATAAACTAATTATTGTTTTCAAAATATTTCAATCTTTTTAAATACCAGTATAGCCTTTATTAAATATAGTTGACTATTTCATTAGGAAATGAACCAAAATTAATGGGGTCAACACTAAACGAGTTCGTTTTTCGAAATAAAAACATTAATTGTTCTTAAAATTTTGTAAAACAATATAATTTTTTTTATGCCAATAGTAAAATACTATAAATTGAAGCATAAAACTTTAAAAAAAAAAATATGACTTGTAATAATAAATTGAAGGGATATGATTTTTGTGTCAAATATTTAGAATATCTCATGTTTTATCTAATTAAAATAATTTTGTAATATATCCCAAAAGGCAATTACTCCTTCCCAATGTAATTTTTCTCTCGACTAACCTATATAAGTTTAAAAGGCTTTTGATTCCTTCCAATCCACTTAATTATCATTTGTACATAAATCTTATTCATATTTTTTTAAAAAGAATTTTTACATAACTCAATTAAAATTTATAATCTATTATTCAAGTTAGTGTGTGTGTGTCTCAAAAAATTATAAGAGCTAACTCATACCAAATTTATAGAATAAAATAATAATAGTAGAGAAATATACTTCTTTTTGTAGGTCTAAAGTATCTACTGTCAATATCAGTGACTGATTCCCTCGCACCATAGACTTTCTGAAGGGGTTTTAGTGTTGGCCACAAGATCCTCTTTATACACACCACTAATGATCGAACCCTTGATTAAATATTTAGGCTTTGTTTTGGAGTTTGGAAGGAAGGGGAATGAAAGGAATGCAAGGAGAATGGAGGGGAGGGGATGGAAGGGAAATGAAGGATATTTCCTCCCATTGTTTGGGAGTTAAAAAAATAGTAAGGAAGGAAGATGGATGATTAATGAGTTATTTTTACCATTTTGTCCTTTTCTTTAATAATTAATATAATTATTATACTTTTCAAATAAATTTAAATTTAACTTTTCTAAAAAAATTATTTATGTAATTTTTATATTAAAAAAATTATTTATGTGGTGGCGGTGGCGGTGGTGACGTGGCGGTGGTGGGGTGGCGGTGGTGGTGGTGGTGGCGGGGCGGTGGTGGGGTGGCGGTGGTGGGGTGGTGGTGGTGATGGTGGCGGTGGCGGTAGTGGGGTGGTGGTGGTGGTGGTGAATAAGGGTAATAAAGTAATTAATCTATTTCCTTTCTTAAAACCCCCCATATTGGGGGAACTTTATTTTATAGAAGAATGAGGGTTTTGGAGGATTTGTAAAAATCTCTGATTCCCTCCCCTCCTATTTTTAAAACTTGCAAATAAGGGAAGGGACTACCAAAACCCTCCCTTCCCTTTCCTTTCCCTCCTATATGGAACTCCCAAACAAAGCCTTAGGGAACGTGGAAAATACTAATTGTGCTAGGTTAGAAAGATACTTTTATTTGAGCATTTTTTTTTTTTTTTGTATAAATTTTACAAGAGCAAGCCTATAATTGTGTCGGTTATAATGGGCTTTTGGCCCAGAATTATTTTCTCTTATTTCTGGGTTCTCATTGGGCTTATAGGCCCATAATCTTTGGTCATGCCCTCATTTGAGTAATTGAATTGTATTTAACTATTGGGAGTCGAATCAAGCGGAAGGGGCTAGTTTCTTTAAAATATAGCAAACTAAGTTTTAAATTTCTTTAAGAGGTATGCTTATATTTAGTGCTCATGTCCAACCGTGCCTTAAATAGGATTGTCTCCAATGAGAGAATAATCATAGCTAAAAAAAATAAAATCAATTGTATAATGTATTTGGGAAATGAGTGGCAGAAAAGGAATATATTATCTCTATTTTCACATAAAAAATGTATCAGCAAAAGTGATAAAACTAATTATTCATGAAAAAAAATTGAACATTGAACCAGGCTCTATAGAATCTTAATTGCTATGAAAGGTTCAAGATAAGCATAGTTGGTGAGAATAATCTAAATAAGAAAACGTAAATAACACCCAAAAGTGAATGTTAAATATTTAATAACTATTAGTCATTCAACTTTTAAGTGCATGTTTATTCTAACTTTTTAGAAATGCTTTTACAACTTTTAGTGAGAGTAGTTTTACCTCGATTTATAGAAAAATACTTAAAAGACACTTTTTTGATGTTGCCAAACGAGTTGTAACTCATTTATTATTCAATTCTTAAACTTTGACTTAGCGTGACTCAATCTTTAAACTTTTGACATACATACTTATGACCCAGTTCCTTATCTTTTCAATTTTTATATTATTATGAGTAAATGTACAAATGTAGCAATGAATTAACTTTGCTACGAGCACCCAATAGAATTATCTTTTGTTGAGTTCAAAAGTAGACATAATCATTTTTTAAGGTACTCCCTCCGGTCCTAATTATAGGACATATTTAACCGATTTTGGAGAGATTAAGTAGATGAGTTAAATTAGTTAATTTTACTCTTTTTCCTAAAATGCCCTTATATAAGTTTTAAATGACATAAATAAAAGTAAATCAATAGTCTTTACCTCACACACACACACACACATGCGCGAGGCATATATACAGACACACACACACACATGTGTGTGTATGTCTATATATATGTGTGTAGACACACACATATATACATACATATACACACACACACAGATATATATGTGTGTGTGTATGCGCGCACGCGTGCATATATATTGACAAATTAATGTCAGCTGATCGATAAACAAATTAAAATACAACAATTTAAAAGTTTCATTGATTGGAAAATTTTACGCACCCACATACATATACTCACAAAAAATCAAACACACTTGAAAGAACAAAATATGGGTATTTTAGGAAGAAGTTGACAAAAAATAGAATATTGTCTTATAATTAGGACCAAAATGAACCCCAAAATGTTGTCCTATAATTAGGATCGGAGGGAGTAACAATTTTGACAACTCCATCGGCCAGCCCTAACATTCGTTATTTTTTGCATTGTGAGTCTCACACGTTTCTCCATCTCACATATGCACAGGGGCGGACCCAGAAATTTTACTTATCGGGGGGGAAAAAATACAATATACACATAATATATAAAAAAATGAAAGAAATCTATTATAGAAATTAAGATTAGTTCGCTTGATTCTTACCCTACGTGTTTTTATATTGTTAAACTCATTTAGAATTGATACCTCTTTATTTTGCAGTATTTGACAATTCAACATTATAAGTAGACAATAGCAAAGACTCACTATTCTTTCTCTTAAAATAATTATCAATAGTAGCACTCTTCCCCATAATACTCACCAACAAAGAGTATGAATTATTTCATGACCAATATGATTTTAAAAATATTATTAATAACAAAAGTAAACCAATTAAAATTAATTATTAGGTATAATCTATATTCTCATAGCCATCTTTTAACAAAACTTAAAACTTACTCAAAATCCTAACCCTAAAATATTCTCTAATCAGTATAAAAGTAGTATCATTAGAAAGATAAAATCATATATAATATATTTCATGAAGAAAATTTAATGAAAAGAAGTAATTTTGAGTATTTTATTTATTCTCAAAATTTTTCATAAGTAATAAGTGGGGTTTAGGGATAATTAAAGGTTCTGGATCTCACCTGTTTATTATTATATTCTTTATTTTTTAAAACATATGAAAGTAATGAAAGCCAAAGGGCCCCACCACCTCTTTCTTTTTACAATAGCCCATCGTATTTGACCACATATATATATATATATATATGAACATCCATCACTAGTTTCATGTTGTTGTTTTTTTTTTTCAAAAAAAAATAAAAATAGGGGGGGCCACCCCTAGCCCCCCTTCTGTCCGCCCTTGCCTATTGAGTATATGAATAAACACATTCATTTGAGAGTATATTTCCTCTATCTTTCTCTTTTTTATTTCTCTACAAAGCTAAAGTCTCAGTCATAAGGACCGAAAGGGATTTAACTTTACCAACAAAACCCGAGACAAAGTCCCTGTGTTCATTCCGACAGGCAATACCTATAGCCGCAACACCAGTATGAGCAGGCACATTTTATCAGAGACTTTTTGGCTAAATTCAAAAATTCATTTGATGCAGAGAACTTGCTGAAATAACGCTTCTTTTATCACATTGTGTTGAAATCAAAACGTTGGATATTTGAATTTACCTTTATGCCACCCTAACATTTTGATTTAATGTAATAAATGGGTTCATTATATTGCTTTAAACACCACTGTTTTGAAACAGCCTCATTAATCAACTTTACTTGTGTTTTTGGCTAAAACAGCCTCATCAATCAACTTTACTTGTGTTTTTGGCTAATCAAATTGGCTGCCATTAAGCCATTTAAAATGTGCCAACGTCTCTGCAATATGTTGCCTATATAAGACAGTGCTGCAAGAGGTTCAGAGGAAGCTCTTGAGCCTTCAAGCACTTCTCTCCTCCTCTAATTTTTGCCTGAGTTCTATTATATTTCATTGTTCTGTTCATTGTGTTCTTAAAGGACGGTTCCATTTTATCTTGGGGTGTGCCACTTCTTATATGTTAGTAGTTGATAAATAGCTTTTGTTCTGTTAAAAGAACACAGATGTCTAGCCTTAAAGGGCTAGTATATTGATATAGGATCAAGTAGCTCCCTCCTAGGTATCCATGGATGAGATACCTCTAAGAATAGAGGATCACTGTGCACAAACATGAAAGCTTTTTGCCCAAGGGGTGGGGTGTGTGCATAGTGTAGGCACTATTGTAAATGAGAGAGAGCTTAGAAGATGTGTACCTTAGGGTTTACCATCTATTTATAGAGGGTACCTTAGGGTTAGGGTTTGGACTAGTGGGCATCTCGTGCCTCCAAGCCCAAATGTTGTGCCATCACATATGTGCCACATTAGTTGCCTATTGTTGGGCCACACCTTGGATGGGCCTTATATTTGAGTCCATAACAGTTGCCCCCCAGCCCGATAGTTCAAGTCTCTAGGCTGTCGAGATGCTTTGATTGTTTGATTGTCAAACACGGATTTGGCCGAGATATATCCAGCTTATTCGGGTTGTTTGAGACGACATAGGGTCCCTTACTTGCTTTTGTAGCAATTCTTCCAGGGATAATTACCCGGTTCATATTCCTGCATTTAATAATATGTAAGCAGATCACAATCAATGGAAAATGCTTACTCTTTGCGCAAATTGTTCAACTTGCTCATTTCGAATACTTGTCCGAGTTTAATTTCCATTCTGGTTTGCATTAATCCCAGTTATTGAAAATCATGATTTTCCACTAACAACTCGTTGTCCACTCTGTTGCCCCCAGCCTGGTTGTTCAGGTCTCTGAGCTACCGGGATGTGTTGATTTTCCAACCCGGACCAGGTGTTCGTGATTGTTGGGATTCCTTGCGTGCTGACACGAGATTTCGGGTTTACACAGTCTAACATCAAGATTCCGGGTTTATATACTCTAATAGAGATTCCGGGTTTATATACTCAAATAGAGATTCCAGGTTTATATACTTTAACCTCAAGATTTCGGCTTTATATACTTTAACCTCGAGATTCCGAGTTTACATACTTTAACCCCGAGATTCCGAGTTTACATACTTTTGTTAGTTCTCAATATGTGTTTTGATGATGATTAACTTTAGAAAGAACTTTTGATACATAGGACAAATCCAAATAGCTCAATTCAGTCGAATATGTGGAGCATATCAGTTAAATTTTTTACTGTTAGATTGGCTTGAGCCAATCTCTGTGACTCGAGTCAATTCACTGTTGTTTACTGCAAAATTGCCATGTTGACTCGAGCCAAGCAAAAGGCTGCCTCAACTCTAGGCCTTGACTCGAGCCAACTTATTCTCTGACTCGAGCCAAGCTCTTAAAAATTTTGAAATGTCGTTTGATCTCTTCAATTGACTCGAGCCAGGTATATTAACTCAAGTCTAGAATACTGGCCGTTACTTTTGAAAATGGCATTTGACTCGAGCCAACACTTAGTGACTCGAGCCAAGCTCTTGGTTCTAAAATTCCAAATGTCTGTTCTTCACAGTTGACTCGAGCCTATTTTGTCTGCCTCGAGTCTAGAGGCTGACTCGAGCGAGGATAAACTTTGCCTCGAGTTAAATATGTCAATTAATTGAATTATTCAATGACTTGACTCTAGCCACATTTTTGGCTGACTCGAGCCTAAGCTTTGACTCGAGTCAAGCACTGGTCTGCCTCGACTCATAAAGAAATTTCAGATATTCTTTGAGCGTTAATCTAAGACTTGACTCGAGCCACACTTTTGGCTGACTCGAGTCTGAGCCTTGACTCGAGCCAAGTTCTGGTCTGCCTCGAGTCAGAAGGAAAATTCAAATATACTCTGTACGTTAATCGATGTCCTGACTCGAGCCAGTAATAACCTTGACTTGAGTCAATTGAGCTCTGTTTCTTCAAATCAATTTCCAACTTTTAAAATCTTTTGAGTATGCTTATGGATTATTCATATCATTAATTACTACTGTTTCTAACACCATTTAATCAGTTTGATGAGCGAGTTTCAGATAATTTTGAAAGCAAATTAACTCTAATCTACATAAAGTAACCAACGTGTCAGAATGTATTTAATGCAGTTACCCACTTGAGACACTCAACCAAACGGACATACAGAAAGACATTCAGGATTATTTCATTCTCTTTGCTTTGTTGTTCTTCCAACGATCACAATCGAAAGAATAAAAGAATGAAAGAATAATTTGAAGACATTGATGATTCTGCTTCTCTACTCTCTAATAGCTATATACGAGAATCACAACGGATATTTGTTCAAGCTTCTCAACAGTCATAAATGCTACCATCTATAAATACTAGAAGCATTGAATGTTCAAACAACCGAAACTCTGTGCATTCAATTAGTTTCAACTACTACCTACTGTTTCATTAAATCTTCTTAATATCTTCGGATGTTTCTGTACTTCAGTGATTATCATACATTTACTCAGTGAGGAGCTAAACACTATTTGATTATCTTTGTTGAAATCTTAAGGTTGTGGAACCTTAAGTGTGGGTGTACAATTACAACTTGTAAGGGGGAACGAGTCCGAGAGTGAAAGGATTGTCCTATACAGTGTGTAATTGTGTTCATTTGAAAAGTTAGTGGAAATCCCAAGGTGTGCTTGGGGACTAGACGTAGGTCAAAGTATTAGACCGAACCAGTATAAATTGCCTCGTGTCTTTTTCCTGTTTATATTTGTTTGCTTGTCTTGAGAAAAAGATTTTTGAGATCACCTATTCATCCCCCCTCTAGGTGATATTCCATCTTCAACTTTAACCTTGAGATTTCGGGTTTACATACTTTAACCTCGAGATTCCGAGTTTATATACTCAAACACCGATTCTGGGTTTATATACTCTAACCCTGACATTCCGGGTTTATGATTGTATTTCTTAGATCGGGATGCTGTGGTCCCTTGGTTTTGTTTACCCAGAATTCAATCATTTAAATAGACTTGGCGACATTGCCATCGCATTTAATTCCTTATAGGAATTTTACATAGACTTGGCGGCATTGCGGTTGCATATAATCCCAATAAAGGAATTTTAGATAGACTTGGCGGCATTATCGTCGCAATTAATTCCAATAAGGAATTTTAAATAGACTCGCGACATTGTCGCCTGGAGCCCAGTTTTTAACTATATTCAGTTTAACCGGGGTCGGAATCCAGGGTCCAATTAAAAAGCGCAGATTTTAAAATAAACTTGCGACCTTGTCGCCTGAAGCCTGGTTTTTAACTAGATTCAGTTTAACCGGGGTCCAGTTAAGGAGTGTGGATTTTAAAATAGACTCGCGACATTGTCGCCTTTACACGAAGCCCGAATTTTAACCAGATTCGGTTTAATCGGGTCCGCCTTCAAAAGTTTACACGGAGCCCAGATTTTAACCAGATTTGGTTTAACCGAGTCCTGCTTTCATCCCTTTCTTATGGACGGATTCCACACGGAACTCAGATTTTAACTGCTCATTCAGTTTATCCGGGGTCCACTTAATGAGCGCAGATTTTAAAATAGACTTGCAACCTTGTCACCTTTACACATAGCCCGGATTTTAACTAGAATCAATTTAACCAGGGTCTGCCTTCTCTGACAATATAAAAGTAGCCTTGGAATGCACGACCAAGTGCTTCTTCAATAATGGTCTCTTCCTTTCCATTGGGTTGGTACCAATCACATCCACTATTTAAGTGGTTGTTGTCATAAATAGCTGATTTTACTAGCAGGTTGACATGAACAAGCTGAGAAGATTTTTTATTCTTCACCTTCTGCTTTTTAGATAGACAAATAATTCCCAAAAGAGAAAAACAAATAGAATAATCCTCACTAGATCTGCAGTTCTCTTGAGCATAGCTCTTCGAAGTTTATTGTGAAAACATGACATTTGCTACAAAGTAGAGATAACTCTCATCTTTCCTTGACTCTTCCAGAGCTTATGGTCTAACTTTGATGTTGGAAGCCATTCCCAAATGTCACAAACTTCAATACAGTCAGGATCTCCGCAACTGACTAATGCCTGGACGGAAAGCTCTTGATTCTCTCAATTTCATCAAGTAAAATCATGGCATTATGGAGCATTTACTCATCGTTTTGAAAAGAAAGAAGATAACTATCCACAAAATATTGCTGGGTTGACCACCTGGGACTTTCTCATTTGGATTTATTGGCTTGTCCTTTTCTCATGGGCTTTCATTAAATGCTTCCCTTGCACTCTCAATTCAAAACCAATTCATTAAATGCCATACAAATCTTCAGCAAACTTTCGATATTCAATATTCCTCTTCATGATTACCAATTTGCTATAACAAAATATGCTATACCAGCGCATGAGATGGTTGAAAGAAAATTGAAGCAATGACTTTTTGCAAAATATGTGTAAAATTGAAATATTTCCAAAAGCAAGGATGTTAATGTTGGAAATTGTGCCCTAGGGCAAGACATTGTACTTTAGACATTTATGTTATTTAAAGTATTCTCTCTTTGTTATCATTTTGTTTGCATGTTTACATTGATAGCTATATCCCTGGATATATCTAATAGATTATCCTAAATGTCCCTGGTCGGTCATCTACGCGGGAGCAAAGATGAGATAAGACCAGTGTGACTTTGATGAGGTATGGAGATACGAATCAAAGTCATAGGCACTTCTAAGAGTACAAGGTCTTTGGACCGACCCACTATGAGAAAGCTGCATGGAATAAGTCATAAGCTTTTCTCATGTATAACCGCGTCACAACGCCCTTTGACCTGAGATTATCATGGATTCCTACATGATGAGTCGCTGGTCTTTGACCTAGTCAAAAATCACCTTTGACCGGGTGATGACAAAGGCTTGGATCGGGATCAGTGGTTTTCATGCAGAGGAATGTGAATGGTGAAGATGGAATTTGTCCCTCACATTTGTAGAGAGATAATACTGGTGAGAAATGTATGGCCATACTACGATGGAAAGGAGTTTCCATCTCAATTGTTAGACTACTCAAGAATCGAGAAAGTGATAGTCAAGAACAGGAAGTTGACTTTCTCCATGCCTCATCCTTGACCAAATTATCGCGTGACAAAAGGGACGTGACATGGTTGTACGATAGGTTATATCGCATCAACGATCCCCATATGAATTGGGTAGTTGCAATGTCTTGCTAAAGGCCGCTTGCGACTTGTGGGCTGATACAGTATTGACCCGTTGCCAATCTCATGTGGGCCTACAGGGTCGCACACAAGAATGGCCCAACACGAGTAAGAGTGTCCAGATTCATTGAATCTTAAATGTGTTTAAGATTTAATGAATACTTATTTAATCTAGGATGTGTGTGTATATATATATATATATATTAATAAATTCGAAAATAAGAATGATATTATTTATTGATAATAATATTATTATATATAGTATTTAATTTATTTGATAAATTAAATAACTATAATAAATTGAGATATTGTATATCAGATTTAATTTTCGAATAAAGATATTGCATATCAGATTTAATTTGAACTGAGATATCAGATCTCATTTTAAATTAAATATAAGCATATCATATCTTGATTTAATTTATAAATATAAATTAAATCTAAAGGCCTATTAATTCGGATCAAGTAGTTATATTAGATCTGTTGGACAGATTTAATTAATATTATTTAATCCAAATTCGAAATTAATTAGATTAATTTTGAATATTTTAATACGACATATTAGGGTTTTAGAAACCCTACAACAGATGCTGATCTAGTTGTATTAAAAACTACGGATGAATTAGACGGCCGCGAAACACAAAACCCTAGAGAGAAAAAGAGAGAGACGCAAGAACATGAAGGCGCTAGCACGCTGCCGTCAGTGTTGGAGGCCATTCGTGTGGATACCAGTAGAGGGAGAGGACACGCGAAGTCAGCTCCTGTCTGATCGAACAAGAAGGCGCTAGCCCACGTGATCAAGATGCCACCTCGTTCGACACGTACGACGTCTCAGGCGCACGAGGATCGAGGCGCAAACGCGAATGATACGTTGAACCCTCCGCATAGGTATGATTCGGAAACCCTAAATCCAGATTTAAACGCTATTGAGCGATCTGCCTAAGGGATTCGTTAAAAAATTTTATCCCGCTGCGTGTACGGATCCCAACAGTTAATGTAGCAAAACTTATCTCATGGAGCACTAAGTCTCAAGTTGTCCAAGATGCTTGAAATACTACACATATTGAATGTGAGGGTGGTCCCATAGTCCAAGTTGAATAATATTCAGATGGGTGGAAAATGTTTCATCCTTCCGAGGGGAGATCAAGAAGATGCAGGAACTCAATGAGCACATAAATTCCCAGGAATGTGCATCATGTGAAAAGACCCTTTCTCACAAATCAACAATTAATCATAATGTTTTCATAAAACTGGAATAACGGGTAATTATGGAAACTCTTCTTCTTTCAAGACAACACACCTTGGGTTCAGGGTACAAATTTTTCCCACAAACCCACCACAAATAAGTCCACGACTCTGGGCACAAATATTGAACAGAAACACATATAGCCCACGAGTCTTATAACCCTAACCCCACAACAAAAGGGTCTACACAAAAACAATTTTCACACAAGATATGATTGTGGATCCACCATAATATGATAGTGTACAAAATAAAGCCTTCGGAAAATAAAGAGTCATCCGAAAATAGTTAATGTAGTATTTCAAAAATATGAGGGCCCTATGATGGCAATATATAAATCAATACAACACTATTACCAACAAGAGGCCTGTAAATTTTCACGATATCTATGCCTCTGGCTGCTTCCCTTGTCCTCTAATAAGGTTAGAGGTCTCTTTGAAAAATTTAATAATAACGGGGTGAGACATAAAGTCCCCGTAACCGAAATTAATTTATCAAATATGCAGGAAAGGATTGCAAGTCAGAGAAGCAGGTTTATTAACATAATTATAATATTTAACAAGCGATAATAGAGAAGACTTTTCTTTCGATAACTTACATATCGGGTTCAGGGCACAACGCTCGCCCACAAACCTGAAGTCCAGGGCATAAATTCCGCCCACAAACTCGGAGTCCAGGGCACAGGTTTCGCCCACAAACTCGGAGTCCAGGGTACAAATTCCGCCCAGAAACTCAGAGTCCAGGGTACAAATTCCGCCCACAAACTCGGAGTCCAGGGTACAAATTCCGCCCACAAACTCAGAGTCCAGGGTACAAATTCCGAACAGATCGAATAATACATAATAATTAACAATAATTAAAACCATCCCCACTCATCCATCCTGCTCCTCCTTATATCTTTTGGACGTGGTACAGCCTATCAGTGCTAGTATACCTGGCCAAGGTTAGCTAGTCACTTCAAGAATACTGTCCCCTCCCATGCCACCAACAATATACCGTAACAAGGAGGTGTCCGCCTAAAACACTCAACTCAAGATCCGGGCCAGGACTGAGAGAGCCGATAGGCACAAGTTCACCCTTAGGGTATGTTTGGTTTGAGGGAAGGGGAGGGGAGGGAGGGAAGGGGAGGGAAAAAAAATGAGAGGAGGGAATTTTTTTGAAAATTGAGTGTAGTGGGCGCACATATTTTCCTCTCCCCTCCTTTTTTTCTCTCCCCTCCCCTCCCCTCAAACCAAACATACCCTTAATCTCTCCCCCTCAACTCAACATAACCCACAACAGAAGAAATAATATAACACTAAAATTTTCAACAACATTTTACTAAATTATTATTCTATATATATCATCTCACAACAAACATTACAACCATCACAACGATAACAACCCCAATAATAGTATTTACTTAAATATATAGATTGGAAAATACACTGCTTCACTGAAATAATTTCATATTCAAACATACACATAA
Organism: Acacia pycnantha; assembly: GCA_025563575.1. Lineage (NCBI taxonomy): Eukaryota > Viridiplantae > Streptophyta > Magnoliopsida > Fabales > Fabaceae > Acacia > Acacia pycnantha. The sequence goes on from JAMWYP010000152.1 coordinate 1,053,503, forward strand.
TTTTTCAAAACACATACAAGTAGTATATATGAAAGTAAGGCTTAGAAAAATACCTTACAGCCCAAAACAAACATATAAAATAAATTAACCCCGGTTACCTCAGTTACAAGATTAACCTTAGCTTGAGAAGCACAACCCGCACAGTCACCGCTTACAAGAAGGCTCTACATTATCACAATTAAAGCTTATAATTTCCTATAACTAAAAATACAAATTCTAATTATAACAAAAATTGAAAATGTGACAATTTGGGGTTTAAATTTTAAAAAACTATTTTGTCCCTCAATTTTTCAGAAATGACATTTTAGTCCCACGTACAATTCCAAAAATTGTAGTTTGGTCCTTCATATATAAAAACTAAATCGATAGAAATTCTTATATAGTGACAATATATATATATATATATATATATATATATATATATATATATATATATATATATATATATTACAAAGTAAAGTTTTTCTTATTATTATTAGTTTAAACTTCCAGAGACTATTCCAATATTAATTAATGTATAATCGATCAGTTGCTTCTTTGAGTGGTATTGTGTCTTGAATATATTACTTTATTAAATTGTTCCTGTTTTTGTTGATCTTATATACTACCTCATGTTCTTGAAAGGAAATAATGAACATATATATAGAGAGAGAGAGATATCATAACAAAGCCTCCCCCGTTTTTTTTTTTTTTAATAGCAGCAACATATATAGCTTATGATAACAACAAATTTTTCTTATACTTTCCCAAGTGCAGTAATGATAATATACTTATGCATATATACAAGACAATGATGTTTCTTCTTGGTTTTCCATGTACAGATATGTATATTAGCAAAGTGTGTGTGTGTGTATATATATATATATTTATTTATCCGCAAAACATGAAACCTTGGGTTCTAAGTGCAGCAAAATATATATATAAGATAATATTGTTCTTAGTTTTTAAACCACATATATTTATATACTATGTGCATCGTATAAAAATATGATAGTAAGCAAAATTTCTCATTCCCTTTTATGCAGCCACTTACACGCACGCACTCAACACACAACAAGTTCTCGGCATCTTTGTAAATATATATGCAGCAGTAATATATATATTGGTATACATAAGCTTCCATATATATATACTTCAGCATTTATATATTTTTATAAGTATCAACACACAACTAGTTTCCTATGACAGCTAAGTTTCCATTCTCTTCATATATGTGCAGCGCTTATGTATATAGCCAATGCCAAAACCTCTGAATATCAAATATATTTCAGAGTATTCAAATCTTATCATTTCAGTATTGGATATTACATTATATAGCAAAGACTTCAGAGAGAGAGAGAACGAGAATCAAATAACAAACTCTAACAGAAAGATATTAGCAATACACGTGACACACGTCATATCCTTCCTTAGTGACACGTGGACTCAATCTGTTATATTTACATTTCACTAACATTCTCCCTACTGAGATCTGACTCTTCTTCAATCTGGATTTTCTTTTCTGCTGAGTTACCATTATGAACTTCATCTTGAGACAAGATATTGAGCTTTTGTCGACAGTATGCAAACATGCCATAAACTTGAGGTTTCGTCAGTATGTCAGCCACCTGATAGGAGGATGGAACATAACCGACAATCACAATACCGGCAGCCACTTTTTCTCTAATAAAATGAACATCCAACTCCACATGCTTGGTTTTGGAATGTAGAACAGGATTGGACGAGAGAGCGACAGTGCCTGTGTTATCACACCAGATGCATGGAACCTTGATGACAGTGATATACATTTCTTTCAGGAGGGATAACAGCCACATTAAGTCAGTGATGGAATCAGCCACACTTCGATATTCGGCCTCTGTGGCAGATCTTGACACAACTTGCTGTTTCCTCGATACCCATAGGACAGGGTTGGCGCCCAAGTAAATGCAGAATCCACTAGTGGAACGTTTGTTTTCAGGTAGCACCAGAACCTCTTCTTCTCCTTTTTTTTTCTTCGCGGTAATGCCACCCCAGTCAGAGTCTGCATATGCTTGGATGATGAACTGCTGAACTGGTCTAATGAGTAACCCGTGAGTGCTTGTTCCATTTAAGTACCGAAGAAGCCTTTTTACGCAATTCCACTGCTTCACAGTAGGGTCATGGAGGAATTGGCTCAATTTATTGACAGTGAAGGCTATATCTGCTCTGGTGTAACATAGATATTGCAAGGAGCCAATGATGCTGCGATAGAGACGGGGGTCTGAAAAGGGAGTGCTGTCATTTGCAAACAGCTGAGTATTGACAGCCATGGGAGAGGCATAAGCATAGGCACCTGTCATATGAGTTTTGGCCAGGAGGTTGTGAATGTACTTATTTTGAGTCAAATGAATTCCTTTTTCTGATCTTTGAAATTCGATGCCCAAAAAGAAGGACAGCTCCCCGAGGTCCTTTAAGGAGAAGGTTGTACTCATTTTGGTGATAAGTTTTTGAACCTCAGCCTCATCAGATCCAGTGATAACCAAGTCGTCCACATAAACCAACAGATAAGTGGTATGACTTTCAGTTTTTGTGACAAATAGACAGGGATCGGCCTTGGCAGCAACGAAGTTTAAGGTTCTCAGGTAAGCACTCAATTTCATGAACCATGCTCTAGGTGCCTGCTTCAAACCGTATAAGGACCTCTTAAGTTTACATACAAGTGGTTTTCCTCCTGAATCAAGTTGTACAAAGCCTGGTGGTTGTTCCATGAATACCTCTTCAATCAGATCACCATTTAGAAAGGCATTGTTGAAGTCCACTTGATGAAGCTTCCAGTTGTGAGTGACAGCAAGTGTAAGTAAGGTCCTGATTGTACATGCTTTGACCACAGGTGAGAATGTGTCATGATAGTCAGTGCCAGCCTCCTGAGAATAGCCCTTGGCCACCAACCTACCTTTGTACCGAGCAATTGAGCCATCAGCATGTGTTTTTAGCCTACACAGCCACCTACAACCAATGACCTTTCGATCAGCTGGTAGTGGGACAAGCTCCCAAGTCTGAAATTTTATCAAGGCATCATATTCTTCGTGAATAGCCTTGGTCCAGTTAGGGTCCAAAAATGCCTCATCAATGGTCTTTGGAATAGAAACATCTTCTGTTACAGTGAAGATTTTAGGTTTAAAAACACCTGTTTTGCTTCGGGTGAGCATGGTGTGGGTGTTGGGAATGGGTGATGATTGAATTGGTTGAAGGGGGGTAGAATTGTGATCTGAGGATGCAGAAATTGTGGGGGAAAGGCTAACAGAGGATGTGGGAGAAAGCAAGGCAGAGGTGGTGAGTGGAGGATGGTTATTACAGGATGATGATGGAGAGGGTTTAAAACTGACAGGTGGTGTAAAACTGACAGCAGCTGGTGTATGACAGGAAGCATGGCGTATGCTGAACTGAGATTGGGCAGGAAAGGAGTGCTCATGAAATTGGACATGCCTTGTGATGTATACACGGCCAGTGGTTCTGTTTAAGCATTTATAGCCCTTGTGCTGAGAGCTATACCCGAGGAACAGGCAGGAAACTGATCTAAACTCGAGTTTGTGCTTATTGTAGGGTCTAAGATGAGGAAAGCATTCACAACCAAAGACTCTAAGGAGTGAGTAGTCTGGTTTAATGCCAAAGATTTTTTCATAGGGTGTAAGACCTTGTAGAGCTGAAGTAGGTAGTCGGTTGATGAGGAAGGCAGCAGATAAAAACGCATCACCCCAGTAAAATAATGGTAGAGCAGCATCAGCCAATAATGTGAGCCCAGTCTCAACAATAGACCTATGTTTCCTTTCAACCATCCCATTTTGTTCAGAAGTGTAAGGGCATGTGAACCTATGTTGAACACCACATTGAGTAAGGAAGGGAGTGAAGGATAAGAATTCACCACCATTGTCACTTTGTACTTGTTTGATTTTAGTGTTAAATCTGTTTTCAGCAAATAACTTGAACTCTTTAAATCTTGAAAGAGCATCAGACTTTTTATTCAGTAGATATACCCAAGTGAATCGGCTATAAGCATCAACCACGGCTAGATAGTATATAAAACCATTTGATACAAAGGGGGCAGGGCCCCATAGGTCCATAGACACTAGCTCAAGAGGTTTATTGTATATGGTAGTTGAAGGAGCAAAGGGAATTCTGTGACTCTTTCCCATCTTACATGAAATACAGCTAATATCAGTATCAGATTTTGAGCAAGAAACATTTATGGACTGTAAAACACTTTTGACAGTAGCAGCATGAGGATGTCCAAGTCTTTTGTGCCATACATCAAATGTTTCAGCAGTGGCAGTAAGGTGACAATGACCAGATGAGTTGTAGGGTGCTTGAGCAGGAATGAGAGTTCTAGGTGAAGCTTTAACTGCAACGTTCAGCTTGTACATACCATGTGACTCAACTCCAGTCAGTAGAGGTTCCTTGGTCTGCAAGTCCTTAACAACACATGTATGAGGAAAAAATTCAATAGACACACCATTATCTTTGGTGACTTGAGCAATTGACACTAAATTTTTTTGCATACTAGGGACGCACAGAACTTTAGACAGCTGCAATGTTGAAGTTGACTGATAATTATTCAAGTATGTGCTACCAAAGTGTGAGACATGTAGACTTGTGCCTCCACCAACAATTACCTTACTCTTACCTGTCGGTGGTACTGCATAATTGAGCATATGAGGTGAATTTGTGATATGTTGAGTAGCTCCTGAATCAAGGTACCATGAATCATCAGTTATGACTTCAGGAGAAGCTACAAACGCTTGAGCTGAGTTGTTGTGCTCAAGTGACGTAGGGTAGTGCTGTACAGCAGGAGTGTTTGACACAGTTGGTACAGATGGAGCAGCAGCTGGTGTGTTGACACTTGCAGCATTAGTAGCTACATTCTGAGAGGAATGAGCTGTAGTATTCATAGATTGGTTACAATTGACAGGAACTTCAGTGTACTGAGATGGCCAGCCAGTGGGATTAGCATATTGAGGTGTATTGGTGTATTGAGATGTCCAGCCATTAGGATTTGCAGATTCATATGAAGTCAGACCATGTGAGTTACTGGAATCAGTGTAGTGGACTTGTGGAGATTGTCGAGAGGATGCAGAAGCATCATATCTGAAGAAGCAGACATCTGCCAGGTGTCCAATTTTGTGACAAATTTGACATGAAGGCTTGTTTTGAAAGGGAAAGGGACGACCACGACCTCTGCCTCTGAAATTAGTGAATTGAGGGCGGTACATTTGTCCAGATTCATAACCACGTGACATGGATGGTCCATGATTTGACTGAGCAGTGAAGGCAGACTGATTTTCTGGAGAGTAGTCTGTGTACTGATTAGAAGTGTTGACATAGTGTGCTTGATTTACTGAGTTGGCAATGAAGGACTTCTGCCGAGCCTCAGAGTCAAGAAGCATAGTGCTCACTGTATCCAGGTCAAATTTCTGCTTACTGGCATTGATGATTGCAATTACTGATTCATATTCCATAGTGAGGCCGTTCAGTATATGTGAAATTCTGTTTTGATCAGTCACAGGCTCTCCTAGTAAAGCCAAATGATCACAAATGGATTTCACGTTGGCCAGATAATCGCGCATGGTTAACTCGCCTTTGCGTTGGTTAGTTAGGAGATTCTTGTAGTGAAGAATCTTCGAATCCGATTTATCAGAGTAGAGACGATTTAGCTTTTGCCAAATCTGAGCGGAGGTTTCAAGGCCAACAAGATCAGGAAGAACAGATGATGTTACCGATGCTAACAACCATGAGGCTAACGCTGAGTCAAGTTGTTCGTAGATCGCAAATTCTGGATTGTCCACATCTACGCCAGTTTCTGTGTTGCGAGCACATGGAGCTGGTACTTTCACAGATCCATCGAGATAAGAGAACAACCGATGTTGTTTTGCCATGAAGTATACTTGTTGCTTCCATATTAGGTAGTTTGAATCGTCTAACTTCACAGTGATCTTTTTATTGGTGAAGTTTTGACTGTGATGTCCCGAATCGACTGACACCGGAGGAGCCGTAGACATTGTTTTGATGATTAGTCAATCCAGAGATACCGGAGACAGATCACCGCCAATGTCTTTAAAAGTCGACCGCTCTTAAAAGATCCAAATATTAAGACTGGACAAATATCAATCCGGTCCTAAAGATAGCGGACTCTAAGACCGGAGGAATAATTACCCGGTCTTAAAAGACTGACTTTCAAGACCGGATTGTTTCAATGGACCGGTCTTAAAAGACCAACTTTTAAGACCGGCTTAACACCTTTAAGAGCGGTGTTATATATACATCCGGTCTTAATATTTGAACATTTAAGACCGTATTTTTATTAGCATATAATAATTGTTAAAACCTTAAAGTTTTCTAAGAATACTGCATATGAATATTAATTACCTTATGAATTGACACTTTTATAAAGTGATATCCTCCCATATCCCTTCTTGATGATCATTTCTTATGCCGGGTTCATTATCCGCTTCATCTTCTTCGTTCATGTCCGGTAGACCCCTTGTAAAGGAGTACTCTCGGGAAGATCACCATAATTTGAATGACTTTCCTCATCAATATCAATGACCCTCTTTCCTTGGAGAGCTACTGAGACCACATTTTATTTTCTTGATCGGTGATATAGAACACTTGTTTTGCATGATCTCGCCATAATAAAAGGTGCTGGTACGCGTTCTTCACATACCCTTTTAGGAATTTCATAGATCTTTCAATAGGGTACATCCACCGTAAATGGATAGGGCCGCACAACTTTATCTCCCTCACTAGATGAACAATGAGATGAACCATGATGTCAAAAAATGAAGGAACAAAAAGCTTTTCAAGGTGGCACAAGATAAGATATCCTTCATTCTCCAATTCATCCAACTTTTCAATCTTGAAAACTTTACTACAAACCGCATTGAAGAAGAAACAAAGTCTAGTCAAAACGACCGAAGATCATATTCGGCGATCCCTCGAATAGCTACCGGGAGTAGGCTGTTGCATCAAGACATGACAGTCATGAGACTTTTGGCCTACTAATCTCAAGTCCTTCATCGAGACAAGCCTCTTAAAATTTGAAGAATACCCGAGGGAACTTTTGTGCCATGTAAACACTCACAAAGCTTCGTTTCTCATCCTTAGACAAAGTATGAGAAGCCGGGGACAATAAGTTCTCTTCCCATATGGCCTTGGATGCAAGTCTTCGCGTATTCCCATTGCTTGCAAATCCAATCTTGCCTTCACACCATCCTTCGAACTACCTTGTATGTTGAGAAGCGTGCCTACAATACTATCACATACGTTCTTCTCCACATGCATGACATCAATACAGTGTCTCACATCAAGATTGCGCCAATAGGGAAGATCAAAGAATACAGATCTCTTCTTCCATATATTTGTTTCTTTTCTACTCTTTCCATGCTTACCGAAGATGACACCGATATTTTTAACCTTTTCATACACTTGCTCCCCACCAATGCCACCGGAGCTTCTACATACTCTTGGCCACCAAAAAAGGCCTTCTTTAATCGACGATATGGGTGGCCCCGTCTAAGAAATCTCCTATGTCCAAGATACACCGTCTTTCTTCCATGTTGAAGTTGATGGTAGCATGTGCCTTCTTCACAAACCGGACATGCTTTATGGCCTTTTACACTATACCCTGACAAGTTCCCATATCTTCGGGAAGTCGTTTATAGTACAAAATATCATGGCTCTCATTCTAAAGACCTCCTTCTTGAAAGAGTCAAAAACATCGACACCTTCTTCCCACAACTCCTTCAAGTCTTCGATCAAGGGCTCTAGGTAAACATCTATGTCATTTCGGGTTGTTTTGGTCCCGAAATCAACATAGACAAGATGATGTACTTTCGTTTCATGCATAACATAGGAGATAAGTTGTAAACAATCGTGACTACGGGCCATGAGCTATGTATGCCGCTAAGGCTTCCATAGGGATTCATTCCATCCGTGCTAAGGGCAAGCCCGAGGTTCCTAGGTTCTTCGCCGGTTCGGAAATAATTGATCGATCTTCTTCCATTGAGAAGAATCGGCCGGATGTCGAAGCCTGCCCATCCGAAATCCTCTCATCTGCATGCCACCTCAGATTTTTTGCATCATTTTCATTCGCAAACAACCGCTTGAACCTTGGTATGATTGGAAGATACCACAACACTTTTGCGGGCTCCCTTATCCGACTTGTACCGTGGGGTTTCACACATCGGACAACTCGCTTCTCTTCAAACTCTTTTCTATATAATACACAATCATTCTAGCATGCATGGATCTTTTTGTACTCCATCCCCAAAGGACAAAGTATCTTCTTAGCATCATAGTAGCGATGCGGCAACACGTTATCATCCGGAAGCATGTCCTTCAAAGCCTCAAGCAATTCGAAAAACTCTTGTCGCTCCATCCATGACGTGCCTTCAAGCTTACCAATTTCAATACGGCGTTCAACAATTGGTATTTTTACACCCACGGTATAGCGGTGTCTCCCGCATCACCGCACATATTACCATATGCATGCGATCGCTCAAAAGCCTCTTCTCCTACATCACGGATAATGTCCTCTATGCGATCATCCATATCCGTGTCATTATCATCAAAGGCCACTTCCCATGTTGTTTCCCACTTGATGGCACTTGTTCACCATGCCATACCCATACCGTATAAGTCTTACAAAACTCCGTGACAAATTAAATGTGTGCGTATAACTTCGGGACATAGTCGACACTCATTCAAACATTTTACACAAGGGCAATAATACTTCCCCATCATCATGGGCATTTTTTTAGCAAATTCTATAAATTCCTAACCCCATTCGATATTCAATACTCGTTCGTAAAGCATCTATCCAAGCTGTGATCCATAGTAGAATTCCTATATATTATTTAGACGAATTAAGAATTACATTTGGTCATAAATGCATCACAGTGAATCGAATAACCAAAATAAATGCAAGACGAGGAAATTAAATGCAGGGGATGAAGGTCTTGTGGACTAACCTGTAGCATATGCGTTTCTTTGAGTCGTCTTACTTCTCCGCTCACGAACGTTGATGTTGCGAGACAAGACAGCAAGAGTAACCTAAAAACACTTGTTGGTCAGTTGGGTAGGTCTAAAGTGCAAATATAATCTTCAAAAAACAATATTCGTTAACAACAGAGAATACCCATAACAACATTACACCGATTTCGTTAAACCCATGAAAAACCAATAACGATAAGCTGGAAAGTAATAAAGTTTTAACCGAAACATCTCTTACAGCTTCGTCTATAGACGTTTAGCTAAGGAACCGAGAGTGATTGTCGAAAGGTACGCGAAGCGGCGAAGCCGAGAGGGAAATTTCGAGTCGGAACACGAGTATTCACTTTCGGCGCGACAAGAGTTCGAGAGGGAAATTTAATTTTTCCATGCGACAAAGATACCTTATTTAGCTTTTTGGATTTTATTAATACAGGTTATTAATTAAATGTCCGGTCCTAAAGATACAACTAACATTTTAAGACCGGAGTATTAAAATTATCCGGTCCTAAAATTTTATTAGATTTTTAATTTTTAAGACCGGAGGTTTATAAAACATCCGGTCCTAAAATTCAAATTATCTTTAGATCCGTTACTTATAAAATAAAATGTCCAGGTCTTAATGGCCTTCGTGATTGGTATATTAAATCAATAAAATAAATGATATTTTTGGACAAAAAATAAAGCAAAATTGGAGAATAAGTTTCTTTAATGAATTCTTGGAGAAGAGCCAAAAAATTCATACGGTGTTCTTAATGTTTCTTACATTACTTGAGAATATATACACAACAACAAAAACACAAATGAAAAACAAGCTGAATATTATCATCCACAAGAATCGGTGAACAACCTCGGCGATTTCGGCGTGAAGAGCATTAATTTCCAGCGGAGATCGGCAAGTTGTTGTCTTATTCTCTCCACCCGCAATATGAATGGATCATTACGGGAGAGCGGAGAGGGGTCGGAGGTAGGCGCGCCCGGGCCAACGAGGTTGGAGAGGGGATTACGAACATCCGCATGGCCGGCTTCAAGATGACGGTTGAACTCGGCAAGAAAAGGATCGGCGAAGGATCGAGGGGGTGCGGCATGAGCAATCTCTTCATCATCCGAAGAAATAACAATGGGTCCAACGACCCGAGAGTCTTCGGAAACAATACGGCCTTGTGCCCATTGGAGGAGCGCACCATATAATGATCTAGCCATGGCACGAGTGAGGCGTGTATGCACCCCTACGAGCGGTTTGCTTGTATCTAACCATGGTTTGAGGATTTTGAGAAGTTGGGGCGAGAGAGCTAGGAAGTGAGGAGTTAACAAGGACAAAGAGGAGGTAGTGTGTGGAGTATATAAAGACGGATGGCGGGAGAGATAAACGTCGATGATGAATTCGTCAAATTACTTTTATACAAACTTTTAAGACCGGACTTTTATCTTATATCCGGTCCTAATTTTAATTCAATTACTTTTAAGACCGTCCTTTTATCAAATATCCGGTCCTAAAACTCATTTAAGACCGATATATTACTTGGTATCCGGTCCTAAAACTAATTTTTAATTCAATTACTTTTAAGACCGTCCTTTTATCAAATATCCGGTCCTAAAACTCATTGTTGAAATGAAAGTTCATTCTTTTCAAGAGTCCCTTCCCCATTGTTGAAATGAATTCGAGTCTCTTCGGCTTCCACATAAACTTCCCAACTAGGCGTCTCCTCGTATTCGAGCAAATATGCGTCTCCTCGTTAATGTTTCCGGCGTTTCACATTCTTCGAGGATGGGTTCTCTATTTAAACCCGTTGTTACTTTCTTAACATTCATCTCCATCTCCTCCTAGAACCTCCACCGTAATGGCTTCTCCACCACGACGAGGTCCTCCTTCGGCGAAATCACGAGGCACCTCCATATCCTCCTCCGTTGCCTCCGAAAGAACACGGCGAGATCTTTGGAGCACTGATAGCGCGTCGATCATATAGACCGAAGCTTGGGCAAACTGTTTCAGTCTATCACGCCGTCAACAACAAGTGAAAGCGGTACTCGCGCCAATGACGTTGAGTACCATACCTCTGATGACGACGTCTCAGGCCATTCCCTCCCCTCAGACAACGATGGGGAGGATTAGAATTTTAAGTTTTTTTTACTCTGCTTGCCTTATGAGGCAGAAAAAAAAAAAATTATTAAATAAAATTTTTATTTCCCAATCGCCTTCCTTGTTTGTCTTTAACTTTATGTTCTTTTTCTCCGACAACAAGAACAAACAAAACATTGTCCTATTCGTGGTGATCAATCTTAAAAATTTGCGAGAATAAAGTTAACGATTGCGACCATACAAAACAAAACAAAAAAACATTATTTACCTTTTTCGAATAAAAACAAACAGAGTGACGACTATTCTCAAGTTTGGACCATCGTTGTCTTCCCTCTACTTTTCCGGATGTGATGAAAATTTTCGTGTCGTTTCGTTATCTTCTTTCTTTTCCGACAAAAAGAAAAGGGACACCGATGGCGTTCTTCACATCCGGAAAAGTAGAAACGAGAACAACGAAGCACAAAACTTGAGAAGAACGCCGAGAAACATGGTTGCCTTGAACCCTAACGATATGTCGAAAATCGAGTCACCAACTCTATTTAAATGAAGAATATTAGGACCGGACGTATAAAATTCCTCAGTCCTAAAAATTAAGCTTTATTTTAAAATTTAAAGTTAGGAGCGGACAACTAACAAATATACGGTCCTAAAGGTTTCGGCAATCTTTTAAATAAAATGAAGACTTTTAAGACCTGACTACTAACAAATAAACGGTCCTAATAATTTAGCCGTATATTTTCTATACTTTTAGGACCGTACTTTTAACAAATATAAGGTCCTAAAAGTCTCTACCCAAATTTTTAGAATTAGACGAAGACTTTTAGGACCGGATATTTGTTAAATATACGGTCTTAAAATGGACGAACCTTTAGGACCGTACTTTTAACAAATATACGGTCCTAAAAGTCTCTACCCAAATTTTTAGAATTAGACGAAGACTTTTAGGACCGGATATTTGTTAAATATACGGTCTTAAAATGGACGAAGACCTTTAGGACCGCACTTTTAAAAATATACGGTCCTAAAAGTCGCGAATACTTTTCGAGCCTCATCGGCTCATTTTCAACATCCGCTTTGTACCTCAAATTTCAAGCACTAAATAGCTTTATCCACCATCCCATTCATTCAGAAACCCAAAATGGACACACACAAATTGTTCGAAAAAATAAACAAATTTATTATTGAATTACATTGCTATATTTACAAATGAATTAATTAGCTAGTCGAAAAAATAAACATATGTACAGAAGGCTATTGTTGCTACAGCATCATATATTATTTACAAATGAATTAATTTAGGACATTAATTATTGTCCTGACTTGGATTTTCTAAGACTAGTTTATACAGATATTCACAAAAAACTCGCGTATGTGCTCGATTTCATCATCATCAAATGGCTCTTCACGGGCAAACCTCGTAACATCAAAGACGAAACGGAGAATTAACATATTATGTGCATATTTCATATGTAACATTAAGCCATCGATGGCCGAATTCACCATAACATCTTACCCTTAAAGTGACTTTAGTGTTTCCCTTCGTCACAATATCATATAAGTGTTTCATGACGTACGGGCCACATAAGTTCGATCGTTCGGTTGCCGACGGGTCTAAAAATAACAATAAATATATATAAGAGCATATATAGCTTCTTGACCAACTTCAGAAGGCAATTATGTCATGTCCAATTATGTACTAACCTTAATTTTGTGCCATTTAGGATCGTGAGCTGAGCACCACGCTTTTTTACATCAACACGGAAGGTCTTCATGGCACTATCATCAAAATCAGAAATTTATCGTAATGTTCACTGAAAATTCACAACAGAGATTTCAGACAAGACGATCAAAATGACATTCTTACTTGTTGATCATTAGCTGCAACGTAGTCGATGGATCGCTGTGAGTGGAGCATAAGAAGATAACATAATGCAACTCCATGTTCATGATGACCAACTGCCAGTGGTTGCTGAAAATTCACAGCAGTAAAGTACTCAGTGATATATATATATGTAGCATAATTATATTAAGTGAATTGCGAGACAAGTATATATGTATACAGAGCCGGTGTGGAAACAAGTACACCTTTCTTTGCACTTTACACAACCTATTTGATATGTACTCTGTCTCAATTCCGAGAGGTAGTGTTGTGCTTGCATACACTGGGCACAAGAATCCAAAATCCGAAATTCTGCCCTCTTGAACCAGTTTCTCGTGCATGCACCTACAAGAATGACATCGATGAGGGAATTAGTATATATGTATATATGTGTGTCTAAACGGTGCATTTCAATTATGTAATCAAGGAAGAAGATACTTACTTCATAAATAGTTGAACACATGCACTAGTAACCTCAGCTCCAGGAAGCAGCATGGACTCTACATCTTCATTATCAACTAAAAGCGGTTGAGGATGAGGAGGCCTACTACTTCATTGACAGGCCACGATTTATCTTTAAACCAATTTTTGGCTACCAAATCTTTTATTTTTCCTTGGCCGTCAAGTTAGCAGTAGGGGAGGGAACTTGAGGAGGGGGTGGAGCTTGAGGAGGGGGTGGAGCTTGAGGAGGGGATGGAGCTTGAGGAGGAGTAGAGACATCTACAAGCTTCACTGGCCAAGAGATGAAGGTTCCCTTGACATCACTCACAACCTTCAGCTCATCAGTTGGGAGAGGGACAGGTGCATCAAAGATCACCTCTTCAAGCGACACTCGACTTCATCATCAGCCATTTGTTCGTGGTGTACGGTTGATCCCAAATTGTGGACAGTCCTTTAGCAACCAATTGTCTATGACCATCACGATCCTCCACATACGAGATGACAAGGTTGCTCGACTCGATCGTCCAACAATGCAGCTCCCTCTAGTGCTCTGCTGCTGCATAGGTGCAGGTGAAGGTGTCAAGGGATCCACACTGCTCTCTGGCCGAGAGCTCAGGAGGAACTTCATTTTCTCCATCTCCTCCTTCATCTTGCTCATCTCAGATTGAAACATCCTCAATGTAGCATCTTTCGCCGCTGATTCCTCACTTAATTTGGCACATGTTTAGTAAGTAAAAAATAACAATATCAATACTTACAATTCGTTCAAGCAACTACGAGTTTTTCACTCGTGTAGGTGCCGCTTGGCTTTTGCCGAATATACAACCAGAGCTCCTCGCGACGTATTGGAGATGCCGCTGGTCAACTACCGTAGAAGGATTGGATTCAACTTCATCTTCCAATCTCTTCCGTTTGGCCTTGCCATCAAATCTTTTCGGCCTTTTCATATCCGCCGCGAGAAGCCTGTGTGGGCAATCATTCTTTCTCCCAATCTCTGATATTTTTCCCTTATTTTACGTGAATCGGGATTGAAAACAACTATATATCAATTATGAATTCCAGCCATGTCACTAACGAGAAATTAGAGAACTTACGCTTGATATGAACGTCAAACATTAGTCAAATTCACTTCATCAAGTTTCAACATTTTACTTAAGGAAGATGTAGCATTGTAGAAGAAATTGAGAAAACCAAAGGAAAGGGAGTTTCAGAAATACTGCCAACTCAGTTAATTCATTCATTCATCATAAATGGTTCCTACACATATTAGAATAACTAACTAACTAACAAAGCAACGTCTAACCATGGCCATTACACGGTTTACATATCAAACTTGCATGGAACTAGGACATGCTCCTCTCATGCAGGACAAAGGCAGCAAATGTGTTTTTTGGTCCACATTTTTCCACTCATCAGTCAAAATGCTAACCTTGCTGCGTACTAGAGCGCCGACAAAACTAGTATATGTGCTTTTATTAGGACCGAAAGGTTGCAAATTTTCATCAAAATGAATCTCGATCTTCGTCCCAGTATTCCGACTAAGGGATACTTCCATCATTCGTGTGCCGCTTCTACCACGGCGTGCACGGCGAGGAGGCTCAATGTGAGATGAAGAGGGTTCGTTTGTCCGACCCTCCCCAAGTCAAACCAGTATCTGGAGTTTCAAGAACACGAGTGGAATCGTTTTCACCGTTCATTTTCAAGACAGTAAGAGAGGAATGCTTGAGAAAATGAGGGAGTAACAGAGGCTAACTTGATGCGGGGCGAGGAAGAGAGGTAATGGAACAGGAAGGGTTTCGCAACGTGAACGGGGTTCTTCGTGAGAGTATGAGAGTGACAATGTGAGAGAGACAAAAGCTTCCGCGTGAAGTTAACGTTTGGCGCTTCATTTTTAAGCCAGGACAAATACACATATACGGTCTTAAAAGATAACCTTTAAGACCGATCTCTATATATGTCGGTCTTAAAATTAATTAATTTTTATTCAAACTTTAGTACCGGCCAAATTTTTGGTCCGTTCTTAAAAGTCTAACTTTTAAGACCGGTCATTCTGTAACTATGGTCTTAACATTTATTACTTTTTATTTAAACTTTAGTACGGACAAATTTTAAGTTCGGTCTTAAAAATCAAAGTTTTAAGACCGGCTTTTATATAAGTTCGGTCTTAAAACTTTAATACCTTTATATTTATATTTTTCCGTATTATTTTGGAGTGTAGAAAATATAAGTCTGCCTTGATGAGATTTCTACATAAAAGTATTTGATATTTCAATTTTTTTATTAACATTTTTAAGGCCGGTTGTTATTTTAACAGGTCTGGATAAGATCTATGAAAAATTGATCAGAATAAGAAGTTCTTTATATTTACAAATATGCCACCGGTCACATATTTAGGACCGGTCGATAATTAGTCCGGTCTTAATGAGGCGTCCTTCATTGTGTAAGAAGTTCTTTTTATTTACAAACTGCTGCCACTGGTCACACCATTAAGACCGGTGCTTCGTTTATCCGCTCTAAATGAGGCGGTCTTATAGCCCTTCATTGTTTAAGAAGTTCTTTTTATTTACAAAACTGCCACCGGTCACACCTTTAAGACCGGTGCGTCGATTATCCGCTCCAAATGAGGCAGTCTTAAAGCCCTTTTTTGCACTAGTGAGGTGACCGGAAACAGAGCTTCGCCGGCGTGGCTGGGCTCTGATACCATGCCAAAACCTCTGAATATCAAATATATTTCAGAGTATTCAAATCTTATTATTTCAGTATTGGATATTACATTATATAGCAAAGACTACAGTAGAGAGAGAGAACGAGAATCAAATAACAAACTCTAACAGAAAGATATTAGCAATGCACGTGACACACGTCATAGCCTTCCTCAGTGACACGTGGACTCAATCTGTTATATTTACATTTCACTAACAGCCAAGTTTTCCCTATTCCACTAAGATATGCAGCGTTCACATATACATGACAGTGAGCTTACGACAGCAAACCGAAAGCTTTTAAATGCATATGTATCTATAAACTATAACCGTGAGCTTTTCTCCTTTCTTGTGTATGTGTGTGCAGCGCTTTACCATGGAACCAAGAAGGAAGGAAGTTTAAACATTACCTCTGTTTTTCAGGTCTCAAAACAGGGCAATATGATTTCGGTTGGAGTCCCCCTCTTGTTTCCTTCGTCCTTTCACTCTTATGTTGCCCGACTTAGTTATGGTTTCTATTAAGCTAACACGAATGGGAGAAAGCTAAGGAAGCTGTGAATATATATTAGCTTAAAGGTCCAGTCTGAAATGATAGACGCTGGTCCGAGGAAGAATGGTCCGATGGGTAAATGGTGCTCTGCTCGAGAAGCATGGTGTTTCTGTGTTTGCGTGAACCCATGGAAGACGCTGAATAAATATTCTTTTCGGCGCTGTGATCTGACCGAGGGATGGTGAGGATCTAGTGTATATTTTGCTGACACTGCTTTGCTTAACGTGTTTAGCCTTGCAGGTAAAAGACTAATGAATTAATGGATTAGTAAGTGTTGTGGTTGGGCTGGGAATGAATTGGTCTGGGCTGAAAAAAAAATGAAATGGGCTTGTCTTGGGCTGTGTCTCGTTGAAGTCACAATGGTCATATAGACTGAATGGATATTAAATTGGTGCCTGCATGAGGATGTGAAAAAAAATATTTCTCCTACTTTGATACTCCATGACTCTTATTGCAATTAAGTCTTTTTGTTTATTTAATTGCAAATATTGGGTAAATACTAGAAATAAATCCATAATTCCTTGTAAGGATTTTTCTTTAACAATTTAAATTTCTTTTTCTTTCTTTTCTATTAATATATATATATATTTATATGATAAATACATTTATCATATATAATTCTTTCATAATCATACTTAAATCCTAAAATTAAAAATTAGGATGTTACATCATGAGCCCCAGCAGCCAAAGCAACATTTTTAACTGTGTTTAATTCAGCTTCAATGTCAGTTGAAATATTGTTAATAGCAACAAAGACATCAACACCATAAGCTTTTGTGTATGATATATGCCTCACCAAATTCACACGGCCAGCCTCAAATAGAGAAATATTTTCAGCCAAATATGCATGGTCAAGAGGCTTTTCCAGCAACAACTTCAGGCCCTCCACCATGCATTTTTAGAGCCCTTATTGTTGTCAAAATAATAGCACCTTGAGGTGTCAAACCACTATTTCTGTAACTACAAATCCACCTGGATCAACCAGCTTTAGTGCAATCTTATCATCTACAATAGAAGAATTCCCATAAGCAGTACTTGCAAAAGGTCCTCTAATGCTAAGATTATCAGCAATTATTGGGTCACCATTCTTGATATTTCCAATCATCCCTTTTTCCAAGCCTTTCTCGCATGTCAACGAAGGAGGTTGTGAGAGCCAAAACAACTATTGTCCCACTAGCAACTGATATATCGATAACTCACTTTTATACTCTGTCTATTTAATAGGTAGTTGTGGAGGCCATTTGAAGTTGGCTTGTATATAAAAGAGCCTGAAAGGCTTGGTTGATCTTTCCATGCCTCTTCATTTCCTCGAAGATCAAAATTGTTGATGCCCCAAGATTCTCCTCTCGCAACTCCCTAAGGTTGGAATACATGGTCATTGTTGCATTATTCACAACAACACAATCACGTTTCCCATCTTTATAACCTGGGCTTGCTCATGACATTCATAGTGATTGCAGGGCCAAGCAAACTTTATAAAGTCATTTTGCTTCAAATGAAAGTACATAGAAGCAGCCAAATCACTTTTTGTAGAATCACTTGTATAATATAGGAAGTCTTCAACTGACACATCAATATCATCAGGATTGAGAATTCCTCGTTGTGGATTGTTTTTTAATGCTTGTTGCCCAATGGAAATTAAATCAACTTGAGGATCAGTATCCTTTAAACAAAGGCCAGCACGCTTACACAACAAAGATCTTAACTCATGAGTGGCCCCTGTCAAACTCCCAATATCCACTTTCAAGATTAAAATTTTCATTAGCAGTGGCGGAGGGTGCCAGAATAGTTTTCTCAGCAGAAACTTAAGCTGAATTGCCATATTGGTGGTGTCCTTCCTGTTCGTAGTATCATCCTCATGGCGAGAAGCTTGTGATGAAACCTCATCATTAGAACAAGGTATCCCAGCAGCAGTGCCATTGTCATTGGTGAGCTGGAAGCCATGAGGAGAACTTCATTTCATTTAGTTGCCACAGACGTCACTCTGCAGGGTGACAAAACTACCTGATTCTGCTATTACTCCTGGACAAGAATCTTGAAGATACTACTTGGTCGCGTTTGTGAAGCAAATCAAAAAGCGAATCTTGAACCAGGGTAGCAATCAATCTGATGAGGAGTAAATGGCCTTTAGCAGCCCACATTAAATAGGCTTGCAATCGCTGTGCTATCCTGAAAATAGGCACTCGGAAGTTGCACAAAGCAATCATATGATAAGCTCCTCAACTTGCTAGCAAAGGATGCACCTCCACCATCGGAATCTACTATTCTATCTTTAGAAGAAATTTATGAATCCAAAGGCCGGGTAGCAAGAACTGGAAGTAGCTCGGCAGATGAATCAAAAAATTTTGCATTCAATCCCGAGATTTACGTAGATAAATTATGCAAATTTTGCCTTTAACTGCTGAGAAAGGAATATCGGCTCGTCACTGAGAAAGGAATCTCGGCTTCGTCACTGAGAAAGGAATCTCGGTTCAATGATCACGGCTCTGAGATGCTCTAGAAACTGGCCCTCTCTTTCAAGACCAAAACCTTCGAGTTCTTCGCTGACAAAGATCACGCCACTGTCATCGCGGATGAAGACTATAATGTGTTCTCTCTCTTACTATGAATCCGACATTCTTTGCTTCTTATTGCTCTTCTTCAACTTCTCTCCTCCCCTCGTTCGGTATGAATCTTAGCTAATTTTCTTAGTATTTTGCATCTATCTCGGGGTCAATTTTGCACCTATCTCGGGGTCAATTTGATGCCGCCTTTCATGAAGGCTATTATCTCGGCTTTCATGAAGGCTCTCTAGAACACTGATTATCAATGCTTTAAGAGGTTCTAGGTTCAAGCCATGGTATACACACACACAAATGCGCCACGTAAGATGGCTTCACCGGCCCTTACAAGTTGATGGGCGAGACCGAGGTGAAGGTCTTGCTTGGGGAGGAAAGACGTGATTTTAGAGTTGACAAGGACAGAGATCCAACTAAGAGGCTTTGTTTGTGCAAATTATCCAGACAGGACACCAATATGAAATGCCATCAAGAGCAGTCAGTAGTTGCGATGAGGTAGGCGACTTTGAAAACATGAATGGACAAATCCAATATGAAGTAAGCAAACTTAGCTACAAATAATTCATACGATCCTTCCAGATGTATGAGCTTTATGGGAACCTGGCTACCAATTCGATCTGCTTCAAATCTCCTTGTAAATGCAGTTCCCTAGTTCGGGATAAGAAGACCAGACGGTGATAATGGGTGAGGATTTTAGCTTTCAACCAACGGTTTGAGGAGGAATTCCCAAAATCAGGCAAATCAGAGAGCTTGATCGCATCTGCATCGCAACAGCCTCCCTTTTTCAAAAATTCGAATCCTAACGCCCAGGGTTTCTAATCGTTGCTTCTATTATTGACCATCTTTGGTCGTGAGAATCAAGAATTTTCCGATTCCTCACAGACGGGGCTAATGTTCTGTTATAAGAATACATATGTCTAGCCTAAAAGGGCTAGTATATTGGTATATGATCAAATAGCTCCCTCCTACGCATCCATGGATGAGATACCTCTGAGAATAGAGGATCACTGTGCACAAACATGAAGGCTTTTTGCCCAAGAGGATAGGGTGTGTGTACAGTGTAGATAGTATTGTAAATGAGAGAGAGCTTAGAAGGTGTGTACCTTAGGGTTTACCATCTATTTATAGAGGATATCTTAGGGTTAGGGTTTGGACTAGTGAGCCTCTTGTGCCTCCAAGCCCAAATATTGTGCCATCACATTTGGGTCACATTAGTTGCCTCTTATTGGGCCACACCTTTGTATGAGCCTCATATTTGAGTTCATAACAGCTTTTAAGAATAGTGTCCTGGACGCAATTTGAATTATTCATTTTCTTTATAGGTGCTATTACCAACAAAATCAGCATAGCATTAGGGAGGAGTTGGAAAATCTACCGGAATACATGAGAATTTAGATGCTGATGCCAACACAATTCAGGTCTTTTAAAGAGATGTCAATCTCTTTGCAGTTTTCCTCAATACATGAAATTGAAAAGCAATAACTTTAGCCACGTTCCCTTTGTTCCATTATTTGCAGATATCGTGCATCAAAATAGCTCTGTTTTTCTTTTACTAAAACAGAGGAGGCCTCCTGATACACATATCATATGTGAAGTTCTTTGATCTCTTTTTTATTTCATAGTTAATAGACAGTTTCTTAAAATAATGGGCATGTTAATTGTCTGCCCTTCTCCATCTCTTCTCCATTGATGCTTTCTCCTTCAGTAATCAGGACAATACCATGTATTATATTATGTATTAAAAGTGCAGAAATTCTCAGGAATAACTCAAAAGTTTAAGACTATATACCTCCTTCAGAAAACTTGCACTTATAATGAAAAACACCAATTTAAAAAAACATTATGCACATCCCTCGGAATCACACTTTTGAAACATTGCGACTATTTGTTCTTCTTCCATTTGCTTCAAAGCCCATTATCCCCGCCTATTATTATTCTACATATTTATGAAGACCAAATTAGAATCTTTCCCCACCCAAAACTCCTCTTCTCATTATACCCACCAATACCATGACAAAACCACTATAAAAGCCCCAAAAAATAAAACGATAAAAGGAGAAACTCAAAGGTCCCCGTAAAAGCATGCAGCCCGGGAAGAAATTTCCGCATCATCATTGTTGTCGGTGCCGTACGTTCAGGAAATGATTTAGCAAGCCGGAGAGCGTTGGGTTTGTGGAGAACCCAAAAATTTTGTTTGCGAAGGGCTCACCAGGTCCACCGGCAGTGTTTGGTATGCTTGCATAAGGCTGCCAGGCTGGTACTGTCGGTGGAATCACCTCTTCTTGTTGACCTTTGCCATGAATGTGAACTTAACGACTCCACATTCAATGTCTATATTTACATACTTCTTATGTGTTCATTACTCCTATTAGAGGTAAGAGGTAAGAGGTAGGAGGTAGGAGGTATGAACATATTTTTTTAAATTTTTAAAATATTGTATTTATTTAGATTTAAATTATATATAGCTTTTTGAGATTTTTTTTGCACCAGTATCTCAAATTAATTAGTTTTCATAATACTGGTGTTACAGATAAATGCAGAACTGGAAACTAATTAATTTGAGATACTGAGTAGAAAAAAAACTCAGAAAACAATATATAATTTAAATATAAATAAATATAATATATAAAAAAAATTTAAACAAATTTAAAAAACTATGCTCATACCTCTAATAGGAGGTATGGGCACATAAGAAGTATATAAATATAGGTATGGAATGTGGACTCGAACTTAACCCAGCTACTCGGCAAATGAAGAGGAGGGAGAAACATTTTTTTCCTGATGTGGCACTGTCAATGATGCCAGATAATCAACATTTTGCGCCACATAGGACAAGTCAAGAGATACTCAAATTTTCATAAAAATTGTGAAACTTTAAGGATTGAGTCACAAGTCAAACTATAAGGACCGAGCTGCAGATTAATAAAACTATGATTAAATAATTAATTTTTTCTTATATATATATAGGCACACACATATTTGTTTTCACTCAATTCATCCCAACAATACCTAATTGAACATAATGAAACAAATGTAACAAGATAGCAGTACTTCCTTTTGAAACTTGCACGGGAAAGTCATGGAGTACATTAATAGAAGTCAAGTACAAATACATAATTATTTAAAGGAGGCCGGTGACTGTATATTGTCACAATGGTCATATGCCTCGGTTTGTTCTATAAGAAATAAGAAAGAATGAAAGAAAGAAACAGCATGAAATCATGTAATGATGACATTAAAACTTGGGGAACTGAATATTAGAACCACATTTGCTTCTAGGAAGAATGGGGCACTCAATGAGATCAGAACCAGAAGTGTCAACACACAAGTACACTTGGTAGAGTTGGCTGTTATGTGCTGAATCCCTATTGCATTCAATTCCTGGTGTAAATCCAATTGCTTCTTTAATGGCTTCTTGAATGCTCTCCACGCTGTAGAATCCATCGTCTGGTTCTATCCCTGCAATTAACACTAGTGCAAAATAGGGCTTTAAGACTGCCTCATTAGGAGCGGATAATCGACGCACCGGTCTTAAAGATGTGACCGGTGGCAGTTTTGTAAATAAAAATAACTTCTTAAACAATGAAGGGCTACCTGTTAAAATAACAACCGGTCTTAAAAATGTTTATAAAAAAATTGAAATATCAAATACTTTTATGGAGAAATCTCATCAAGGCAGACTTATATTTTCTACACTCCAAAATAATACGGAAAAATATAAATATAAAGGTATTAAAGTTTTAAGACCGAACATATATAAAAGCCGGTCTTAAAACTTTGATTTTTAAGACCGAACTTAAAATTTGTCTGGTACTAAAGTTTAAATAAGAAAGTAATAAATGTTAAGACCATAGTTACAGAATGACCGGTCTTAAAAGTTAGACTTTTAAGAACGGACCAAAAATTTGGCCGGTACTAAAGTTTGAATAAAAAATTAATTACTTTTAAGACCGGACATATATAAAGATCGGTCTTAAAGGTTATATTTTAAGACCGTATATGTGTATTTGTCCGGTCTTAAAAATGAAGCGACAAACGTTAACTTCACGCGGAGCTTTTGTCACTCTCACATTGTCACTCTCACACTCACTGAAGAACCCCTGTTCACGTTGCGAAACCCTTCCTGTTCCATTACCTCTCTTCCTCGCCCGCGTACTGTTAGCCTCTGTTACTCCCTCATTTTCTCAGGCATTCATCTCTTACTGTCTTGAAAATGAACGGTGAAAACGATTCCACTCGTGTTCTTGAAACTCCAGATCTTGGTTTGACTGGGGAGGGTCGGACAAACGAACCCTCTTCATCTCACATTGAGCCTCCTCAGCGCCGTGCACGCCGTGGTAGAAGCGGCACAAGAATGATGGAAGTATCCCTTAGTCGGAATACTGGGACGAAGCTCGAGATTCATTTTGATGAAAATTTGCAACCTTTCGGTCCTAATAAAAGCACATATACTAGTTTTGTCGGCGCTCTAGTACGCAGCAAGGTTAGCATTTTGACTGATGAGTGGAAAAATGTGGACCAAAAACAATAAAGGATCCTATGTGGGACACTATCCGGCTTACATTCACCGTCCCTGAGTCCGAGAAGTTGAAAGACTCAACATTGTCTTATTGTGCTTTGAGCGGTTCGGGAAGTTTAAGACCTTTCTCGGCTAACACTTATATTTTTGCCGAGGAGAAGCGACCATCAACCCCGGGACAAGTACAAATTTCTTGATGAACAAACTTGGCAACAATTTGTTCGAAGCGGACCACTCCCGAAGCTCGGTGAGTTATATTTAGTTTTGTTTGCACTTTTGTTTGCTTATTAACCCGTGAGGATATGTGAATGTTATTGTGTACATCTAATCTCGTTAGTTAAATGGTTTGGTGTGTGAATAGAAGTATACATTTGCTGCCTTTGTCTTGCATGAGAGGAGCATGTCCTAGTTCCATGCAAGTTTGATATGTAAACTGTGTAATGGCCATGGTTAGACGTTGTCGTTAGTTAGTTAGTTATTCTAATATGTGTAGGAACCATTTATGATGAATGAATGAATTGACCGAGTTGGCAGCATTTCGCAACTCCCTTTCCTTTGGTTTTCCCAATTTCTTCTACAATGCTACATCTTCCTTAAGTAAAATGTTGAAACTTGATGAAGTGAATTTGACTAATGTTTGACATTCATATCAAGCGAAGTTCTCTAATTTCGTTAGTGACATGGTGGAATTCATAATTGATATATAGTTGTTTTCAATCCCGATTCACGAAAATAAGGGAAAAATATCGGGAGATTGGGAGAAAGAATGATTGCCCACACAGGCTTCTCGACGGATATGAAAAGGCCGAAAAGATTTGATGGCAGCCAAACGGAAGAGATTGGAAGATGAAGCTGAATCCAATCCTTCTACGGTAGTTGACCAGCCCGCCATCTCCAATACGTCGCGAGGAGCCGTGGTTGTATATTCGGCAAAAGCCAAGCGCACCTACACGAGTGAAAAACTCGTGTAGTTGCTTTGAACGAATTGTAAGTATCGATATTGTTATTTTTACTTACTAAACATGTTTCATCACTAAGCTTCTCGTTATCCGTATCTTACAGAAGATCTTAAAAAGAAGGAGGCAGAGGGATCTTTTGCGTCGGACGGGAGGAATGATGTTCTGACCGCTGCGACCGGAAAACCAGATCACTCGGGGCGTGTAAGGGGGATTGGAGGACGGGTAGGCCTAAAGCAATACTTTGGTAAATCCAAACACCACAGACAAAGTATGGTTACCCGGGAGGAGATGGATCAGACGCGGCCAAATTAAGTGAGGAATCGGCGGCGAAAGATGCTACATTGAGGATGTTTTAATCGAGATGAGCAAGATGAAGGAGGAGATGGATAAAATGAAGTTCCTCCTGATGAGCCTGTCCCTCTCCCAACTGATGAGCTGAAGGTTGTGAGTGATGTCAAGGGAACCTTCATCTCTTGGCCAGTGAAGCTTGTAGATGTCTCTACTCCTCCTCAAGCTCCACCCCCTCATCAAGCTCCACCCCCTCCTCAATCTCCACCCCCTCCTCAAGCTCCACCCCCTACTGCTAACTTGACGGCCAAGGAAAAAATACAAGATTTGGTAGCCCAACAATGGTTTAAAGATAAATCCTGGCCTGTCGATGAAGTAATAGGCCTCCGTCATCCTCGGACCGGTTTACATTGATAATGAAGATGTAGAGTCCTTGCTGATTACTGGAAAGGAGGTTACTAGTCCATGTGTTCAAATATTTATGAAGTAAGTATCTTCTTCCTTGATTACATAATTGAAATGCACCGTTTAGACACACATATATACATATATACTAATTCCCTCATCGATGTCATTCTTGTAGGTGCATGCACGAGAAACTGCTTGAACAGGGCAGAATTTCGGATTTTGGATTCTTGTGCCCAGTGTATGCAAGCACAACACTACCTCTGGAATTGAGACAGGAGTACATATCAAATAGGTTGTGTAAAGTGCAAAGAAAGATGTACTTGTTTCCACACTGGCTCGGGTACATATATACTTGTCTGCAATTCACTTAATATAATTATGCTACATATATATATATCACCGAGTACTTTCTCTGCTGTGAATTTTCAGCAACCACCGGCGGTTGGTCGTCATGAACATGGAGTTCCATTATGTTATCTTCTTATGCTCCACTCACAGCGATCCATCGACTACGTTGAAGCTGATGATCACCAAGTAAGAATGTCATTTTGATTGTCTTGTCGAAATCTCTGTTGTGAATTTTCGGTGAACATTACCGATAAATTTGTGATTTTGATGATAGTGCCATGAAGACCTTCCGTGTTGAGGTAAAAAAGCGTGGTGCTCGGCTCACGATCCTAAATGGCACAAAATTAAGGTTAGTACATAATTGGACATGGCATAATTGCCTTCTGAAGTTGGTCAGTAAGCTATATATGCTCTTATATATATTTATTGTTATTTTTAGACCCGTCGGCAACCGGAAGGATCGAACTTATGTGGCCCGTACGTCATGAAACACTTATATGATATTGTGACGGAGGGAAACACTAAAGTCACTTTAAGGGTAAGATGTTATGGCTGAATTCACCATCGATGGCTTAATGTTACATATGAAATATGCACATAATATGTTATTTCTGTTTCGTCTTTGATGTTACGAGAGGTTTGCTGTGAAGAGCCATTTGATGATGATGAAATCGAGCACATACGCGAGGTTTTTGTGAATATCTGTATAAACTAGTCTTAGAAAATCCAAGTCAGGACAATAATTAATGTCCTAAATTAATTCATTTGTAAATAATATATGCTGTAGCAACAATAGCCTTCGTACATTTGTTTATTTTTTCGACTAGCTAATTCATTCATTTGTAAATATAGCAATGTAATTCAATAATAAATTTGTTTATTTTTTCGAACAATTTGTGTGTGTCCATTTTGGGTTTCTGAATGAATGGGATGGTGGATAAAGCTATTTAGTGCTTGAAATTTGAGGTACAGACGGATGTTGAAAATGAGCCAGATGAGGCTCTGAAAAGTTTTCGCGACTTTTAGGACCGGATATTTGTTAAAAGTGCGGTCCTAAAGGTCTTCGTCCATTTTGAGACCGGATATTTAATAAATATACGGCCCTAAAAGTCTTCGTCTAATTCTAAAAATTTGGATAGAGACTTTTAGGACCGTATATTTGTTAAAAGTACGGTCCTAAAGGTCTTCGTCCATTTTAAGACCGTATATTTAACAAATATCCGGTCCTAAAAGTCTTCGTCTCATTCTAAAAATTTGGGTAGAGACTTTTAGGACCGTATATTTGTTAAATATACGGTCCTAAATCTTCGTCCATTTTAAGACCGTATATTTAACAAATATCCGGTCCTAAAAGTCTTCGTCTAATCCTAAAAATATGGGTAGAGACTTTTAGGACCGTATGTATGTCAAATATCCGGTCCTAAAAGTATAGAAAATATACGGCTAAAATATTAGGACCGTATATTTGTTAGTAGTCAGGTCTTAAAAGTCTTCATTTTATTTAATAGATTGCCGAAACCTTTAGGACCGTATATTTGTTAGTTGTCCGCTCCTAACTTTAAATTTTAAAATAAGGCTTAATTTTTAGGACCGAGGATTTATTAAACGTCCGGTCCTAATATTCTTCATGGAAAATTTTCATCACATCTGGAAAAGTTGAGGGGAAGACAACGATGGTCCAAACTTGAGAATAGTCGTCACTCTGTTTGTTTTTATTCAAAAAAGGTAAATAATGTTTTTTTGTTTTGTTTTGTATGGTCGCAATGTTAACTTTATTCTGCAAATTTTTAAGATTGATCACCACGAATAGGACAATGTTTTGTTTGTTCTTGTTGTCGGAGAAAAAAGAACATAAAGTTAAAGACAAACAAGGAAGGCGATTGGGAAATAAAAATTTTATTTAATAATTTTTTTTTCTGCTGCCTCGTAAGGCAGCAGTACAAAAAAAAAAAAAAAACTTAAAAATTCTAATCCTCCCCATCGTTGTCGGAGGGGAGGGAATGGTCGGAGACGTCGTCATCAGAGGTATGGTACTCAACGTCATTGGCGTCGAGTACCGCTTTCAGCTTGTTGTTGACGGCGTGATAGACTGAAACAGCTTGCCCAAGCTTCGGTCTATATGATCGACGCGGCTATCAGTGCTCCAAAGATCCGCCGAAGTTCGGTTTCGGAGGCAACGGAGGAGGATATGGAGGTGCCTCGGGATTTCGCCTGAAGGAGGACCTCGTCGTGGTGGAGAAGCCATTACGGTGGAGGTTCTAAGAGGAGATGGAGATGAATGTTAAGAAAGTAACAACGGGTTTAAATAGAAAACCCATCCTGAAGAATGTCAAACGCCGGAAACATTAACGAGGAGACGCATATTTGCTCAGAATACGAGGAGACGCCTAGTTGGGAAGTTTATGTGGAAGCCGAAGAGACTCGAATTCATTTCAACAATGGGGAAGGGACTCTTGAAAAGAATGAACTTTTAATACCGGATACTTGTGTGAGATCCGTTCTTAAAAGTAATATTTTTAACCAAAGATTTTTACTTGAAAAAATAAATTGAAATATAAAAATAAATGAGTTTTAGGACCGGATACAAAGTAATATATCGGTCTTAAATGAGTTTTAGGACCGGATATTTGATAAAAGGACGGTCTCAAAAGTAATTGAATTAAAAATTAGTTTAGGACCGGATACCAAGTAATATATCGGTCTTAAATGATTTTAGGACCGGATATGTGATAAAAGGACGGTCTTAAAAGTAATTGAATTAAAATTAGGACCGGATATAAGATAAAAGTCCGGTCTTAAAAGTTTGTATAAAAGTAAAATGACGAATTCATCATCGATGTTTATCTCTCCCGCCATCTGTCTTTATATACTCCACACACTACCTCTTTGTCCTTGTTAACTCCTCACTTCCTAGCTCGCCCCAACTTCTCAAATCCTCAAACCATGGTTAGATACAAGCAAACCGCTCGTAGGGGTGCATACACGCCTCACTCTCGTGCCATGGCTAGATCATTATATGGTGCGCCTCCTCCAGATGCAAGCGTCATATTGTTTTCGAAGACTCTCGGGTCGTTGGACCCATTGTTATTTCTTCGGATGATGAAGAGATTGCTCATGCCGCACCCCCCCGATCCTTCGCCGATCCTGTCCTTGCCGAGTCCATCCCTCATCTTGAAGCTGGCCATGCAGATGTTCGTAATCCCCCTCTCCAACCTGTTGGCCCCAGCGCGCCTACCTCTGACCCCTCTCCGCTCTCCTGTAATGATCCATTCATATTGCGGGTGGAGAGAATAAGACAACAACTTGCTGATCTCCGGCGGGAAATTAATGCTCTTCACGCCGAAATCGCCGAGGTTGTTGATCGATTCTTGCGGATGATATTATTCAGCTTGTTTTTCTTTTGTTTTTTTGTTGTTGTGTATATATTCTGAAGTAATGTAAGAAACATTAAGAACACTATGAATTTTTTGGCTGTTCTCCAGTAATTCATTAAAGAAACTTATTCTCCAATTTTGCTTTATTTTTTGTCCAAAAAATATCATTTATTTTATTGATTTAATATACCAATCACGAAGGCCATTAAGACCGGACATTTTATTTTATAAGTAACGGTCTAAAGATAATTTGAATTTTAGGACCGGATGTTTTATAAACCTCCGGTCTTAAAACTTAAAAGTCTAATAAAATTTTAGGACCGGATAATTTTAAAACTCCGGTCTTAAAATGTTAGTTGTATCTTTAGGACCGGACATTTAATTAATAACCGGTATTAATAAAATCCAAAAAGCTAAATAAGGTATCTTTGTCGCGCGGAAAAATTAAATTTCCCTCTCTGAACTCTTGTCGTGCCGAAAGTGAATACTCAGGTTCCGACTCGAAATTTCCATCTCAGCTTCGTCGCTGCTTCGCGTACCTTTCTCGACAATCACTCTCTGGTTCCTTAGCTAAACGTCTATAGACGAAGCTGTAAGAGATGTTTCGGTTAAAACTTTATTACTTTCCACTTATCGTTCTTGGTTTTCATGGGTTTAACGAAATCGGTGTAATGTTGTTATGGGTATTCTCTGTTGTTAACGAATATTGTTTTTTGAAGATTATATTTGCACTTTAGACCTACCCAACTGACCAACAAGTGTTTTTAGGTTACTCTTGCTGTCTTGTCTGCGACATCAACGTTCGTGAGCGGAGAAGTAAGACGACTCGGCAAACGCATATGATACAAGTTAGTCCACAAGACCTTCATCCCCTGCATTTAATTTCCTCGTCTTGCATTTATTTTGGTTCTTGGATTCACTGTGATGCATTTATGACCAAAAGTAATTCTTAATTCGTCTAAATAATATATAGGAATTCTACTATGGATCACAGTTGGATAGATGCTTTACGAACGAGTATTGAATATCAGAATGGAGTTAGGAAATTTATAGAATTTGCTAAACAAAATGCCCATGATGATGGGGGGAAGTATTATTGCCCTTGTGTAAAATGTTTGAATGAGTGTCGACTATGTCCTGAAGTTATACGCACACATTTAATTTGTCACGGATTTTGTAAGACTTATACGGTATGGGTATGGCATGGTGAACAAGTGCCATCAAGTGGGAAACAACATGGGAAGTGGCCTTTAATGATAATGACACGGATATGGATGATCGCATAGAGGACATTATCCGTGATGTAGGAGAAGAGGCTTTTGAGCGATCACATGCATATGGTAATATGTGCGGTGATGCTGAGACACCGCTATACCGTGGGTGTAAAAAATACCAATTGTTGAACGCTGTATTGAAATTGGTAAGCTTGAAGGCACGTCATGGATGGAGCGACAAGAGTTTTTCAGAATTGCTTGAGGCTTTGAAGGACATGCTTCCGGATGATAACGTGTTGCCGCATCGCTACTATGATGCTAAGAAGATACTTTGTCCACTGGGATGGAGTACAAAAAGATCCATGCATGCCCGAATGATTGTGTATTATATAGAAAAGAGTTTGAAGAGAAGCAGAGTTGTCCGATATGTGAAACCCCACGGTACAAGTCAGATAAGGGGCCTGCAAAAGTGTTGTGGTATCTTCCAATCATACCAAGGTTCAAGCGGTTGTTTGCGAATGAAAATGATGCAAAAAATCTGAGGTGGCATGCAGATGAGAGGATTTCGGATGGACGGCTTCGACATCCGGCCGATTCTTCTCAATGGAAGAAGATCGATCAATTATTTCCGAACTTCGGCGAAGAACCTAGGAACCTCAGCTTGCCCTTAGCACGGATGGAATGAATCCCTATGGAAGCCTTAGCAAGCATACATAGCTCATGGCCCGTAGTCCTGATTGTTTACAACTTATCTCCTATGTTATGCATGAAACGAAAGTACATCATGCTGTCTATGTTGATTTCGGGACCAAAACAACCCGGAAATGACATAGATGTTTACCTAGAGCCCTTGATCGAAGACTTGAAGGAGTTGTGGGAAGAAGGTGTCGATGTTTTTGACTCTTTCAAGAAGGAGGTCTTTAGAATGAGAGCCATGATATTTTGTACTATAAACGACTTCCCAAAGATATGGGAACTTGTCGAGTATAGTGTAAAAGGCCATAAAGCATGTCCGGTTTGTGAAGAAGGCACATGCTACCATCAACTTCAACATGGAAGAAAGACGGTGTATCTTGGACATAGGAGATTTCTTAGACGGGGCCACCCATATCGTCGATTAAAGAAGGCCTTTTTTGGTGACCAAGAGTATGGAGGTGCTCCGGTGGCATTGACTGGGGAGCAAGTGTATGAAAAGGTTAAAAATATCGGTGTCATCTTCGGTAAGCTCTGGAAAGAGTAGAAAAGAAACAAATATATGGAAGAAGAGATCTGTATTCTTTGATCTTCCCTATTGGCGCAATCTTGATGTGAGACACTTTGTATTGATGTCATGCATGTGGAGAAGAACGTATGTGATAGTATTGTGGGCACGCTTCTCAACATACAAGGTAGTTCAAGGATGGTGTGAAGGCAAGATTGGATTTGCAAGCAATGGGAATACGCGAAGACTTGCATCCAAGGCCATATGGGAAGAGAACTTATTGTCCCCGGCTTCTCATACTTTGTCTAAGGATGAGAAACGAAGCTTTGTGAGTGTTTACATGGCACAAAAGTTCCCTCGGGGTATTCTTCAAATTTTAAGAGGCTTGTCTCGATGAAGGACTTGAAATTAGTAGGCCAAAAGTCTCATGACTGTCATGTCTTGATGCAACAACTACTCCCAGTAGCTATTCGAGGATTGCCGAATATGATCTTCAGGTCGTTTTGACTAGACTTTGTTTCTTCTTCAATGCGGTTTGTAGTAAAGTTTTCAAGATTGAAAAGTTGGATGAATTGGAGAATGAAGGATATCTTATCTTGTGCCACCTTGAGAAGCTTTTTGTTCCTTCATTTTTTGACATCATGGTTCATCTCATTATTCATCTAGTGAGGAGATAAAAGGGGGTAGACGTGGGGCTTCGGTAAAGAGTGTGGATCCTGATGAATTGTCACAAGTCCACTTATACATCTTGAATAATGTTGATGAAGTTCAAGCCAGCATATCTCGCACATAAAGAGGTGTAAGGAAAGAGAACCATCGAATGACCGAACAAAGGTTGATTAGGGAGCATAATGTAACTTTTGCAAACTGGTTCAAACAAAAGGTCGAGGGATCTGAATGTGTTTCGAGACAATGAAATGGTTAGCACGTGGTCCCGAGTTTGATGTCATAAGTTGGAATTCGTATGTGATCAATGGTTATACATTTTACACGAAGTCCCTAGATGATAGGAGCACAATCGAACAGTGGTGTTATGTTAGAGGTGAATCTATGCACTTCTCTAGTTCGAAAGACAAGAGGCCTAAATTGGCGGTCATGCCATATTATGGGGTTATTGAAGAGATTTGGGAGGTGGACTATGTCAAAGTTAGATTTCCCATCTTCAAATGCAAGTGGGTTAATGTCAATAATGGTGTTCGGATCGATCGACTAGGATTTACATTAGTCGATGTCAATAGTAGAAGTTTTGGAGATGAACCTTTTATTATGGTAGACCATGCGAAACAAGTCTTCTATATCACCGATCAAGAAAATAAAATGTGGTCAGTTGCTCTCCAAGGAAAGAGGGTCATTGATGAGGAAAGTCATTCAAATTATGGTCTTCCTGAGAGTACTCCTTTTTCAAGGGGTCTAGGACATGAACGAAGAAGATGAAGCGGATAATGAACCCGGCATAAGAAATGATCATCAAGAAGGGATATGGGAGGATATCACTTTATAAAAGTGTCAATTCATAAGGTAATTAATATTCATATGCAGAATTCTTAGAAAACTTTAAGGTTTTAACTATTATTATATGCTGTCTATGTTCTTAATTAAACAATGTCATCATTGAATATGAATTTGTTCTTGTTTTGTTTTTGTGGGGATCCGTTTCAAAGGGGCATGTTATAAAAGAGGATGCATGTTACGTTGTTGGGTGGGAATCAAATGAAGGCATGGTGAATAATATATTGGACTACATTTGTATGTTGAATTACGTGCTGCATGTATTGTAACTCATTGCCTTTGTAATTAGTTATATGTTAGCTTATTGTATAAATTACTTTAGTTGTTTTAGACTTAATTAAGAGGCCATATAACTCATGGTGGATAATATTTGTATTCTTTTTCCCAATTCAATTTATTCATGTTCATAGCTTGTAGCTTAAAGTATATCGATTTTTATGTGCTGTTTTGGATGGTGGATTTGTGTATATATATTGATCAGGAAGAACAGAACAGGGAAAAATACGGGAAAATTTAGACCGCAAATAAAAATACGCTCTTAAATGTTCAAATATTAAGACCGGATGTATATGTAACACCGCTCTTAAAGGTGTTAAGCCGGTCTTAAAAGTTGGTCTTTTAAGACCGGTCCATTGAAAAAATCGGTCTTGAAAGTCAGTCTTTTAAGACCGGTAATTAGTCCTCCGGTCTTAGAGTCCTCTATCTTTAGGACCGGATTGATATTTGTCCGGTCTTAATATATGGATCTTTTAAGAGCGGTCGATATTTATTTAGTACGACTTTTAAGACCGAAGGTGTAAAATGTCCGGTCTTAAAGAAAATCTTTAAGACCGTGTAAAAGTCCGGTCTTAAAGGTCGACTTTTAATACCGCCTGGAACAAGACTGCTCGCGGGTCCGGTCCTAATGTACCTTTTTTGTCCGGTCTTAAAAGCCTTTTTTCCACTAGTGTAATTTAAGTAAGCTTTGTTAACTAGTAGTGTGCCTATGTACAAACATTTAATGAGAGCACATCTTTCCCATTTTCAAATGAGGGTTTATTAATTTAGTAGTATACCAATATAACCAGTTAGCATATTAACTACATTTGTTTTGAGTAGAAATATTCTTTACCAAAACCAAAAGTAATAACCTCTCTCTATGTACAAAGAGAAAATGGCAAATTCTCTTGATTATATTTGTCTCTCTACACACACGAGTTCAGAATTTAACTTCCAAACATTTTCAATAATTAAATTGGCGGCATATTTTTTTAAATAATGTCAAGGGTTTGAATCATAATCGATCATCACTACTTATATCCTTCCCTCAAGTTCAAACTATAAGTTTTGGTCCTTTTAGGGGTAAAATAGTTTAGGCTTTTATTAAATTATGGGATCAATGTTTTAGGCAGGGGCGGACCTATACTATGATTTGAAACTTGATAGACCAAAACAGAATGAGGACAAATTAGAAGAATGAAAGATTGTATTAAACGAATCAAAATTTCCTCTTGGTTGTTAATTCCTCTCCGGAAACTCTTAACTTTATTTTTTTGAAAATGAAAATTTTTCTCTGTCTAGGATGATTAAACTTAAGACTTCGCTAAAAGGGTGATAAGTCTCTACTTAACTCAACCATTATTACTACTAATAAGCACTTTTCATCTAAGTTTTCTGATTAAACATTCGAAACTTAATTTATATACATAATAATTAAGTAGGACTTGTGAGAATAATATAAGTACCAGCATCTTTGAGGATCTTGAGGAGGTTGACTTTCTGCTTGAGCTGAAGGGCTTTCTCGAAGTAATCACGAATATCAAGCTCTGATTCAGAACAGGTTCCATGTTTCTCCCACTCATGTGACCAAAACCTCAATCCGTTGCTGCTTGGGCAGCTCAGTGATGGCCAGTTCTTCTCCATGCTGCTTATCAGATCTGATACCTGTATTTAAAATTCACACATTCTTATATTATTTGATTATATCATCTCTTGACAATGATAACGAATTAACATTGTTTGAAGTCTAGTATGTTTTATTCAAAACGAAAACAATTCATATATATATATCCTAGAACTAATCATATCCACACTACTACCTGTCAATTATATATCTTGAATTTTTTCATACCTATCAAATGAAGTCCACCTACTCTTATTAGCTCATCAAACTCGTTGACAAATGGATCACTGGTTATTCTCTCTCTTTCTTTTTCATTTAAAATTTTAAGGGAAAATTATCTATAAGTCCTACGTAAGAAAATTAAATATCGAAAGGTCCAAAAAAAAATTCAATTTTCATAAAAGTTTTACAAGTTTGACTTGTAGATGGCTTTGGGGGAAAAAGAGGTGTCTTTGAAGGGCAATTTGGTACAATATCCAACATTATAAATCTCAAATTAGGTCAATGGATCAATCAGGAATTTGTTGAATTCTTCACCAACCTAATTCAGGATTTTTCTATTTTAAATGCCTTTTTCCCTTAAGATAATGTTATGGGCCGGCACGCCCAAAATAAAACCGAAAAGAAAAGAAAATTCTATGGAGCATATAGTTTTCATTTATATTTTGTAGCTTAAAAATGATAGAAATAAGTGGGGAACATGAACAAAATAATCTTGAAAATTAAAAGGCAAAGCAGAGCAGCGCCTAGTTTGTATGTGTGTAAAAAATAACTGTATTTTAAAATTTTCAATGTTTAATTAGTAATAAGACACAATATATAAGTAGAGAATATAAAGAGGGAAAGAAAGATTCATACATACACTTTTTTGTATCAATTTCTCTTCTAAATATATGATGCCTTATTATCGCAGATGATTCTGATTGGTAGTTCTCATTATTGTAGATATTTAATAGAGACAATGTTCAGAACATGCACAAGCACATGGATGGATGGTAGTGACAAAACGGTCAACTTTCCTAGTATACAAAAACTTATCCCAAACAGAAATTATTTAGGTATATACATATAGCAAGATAATTCTTGAAAAGGCAACCATAATGATATCTGGTACCATTATATGTACACATTAATGAGTAATATACCATATCGCATACAAAACTTATAAATATAAGCAATTGCAATTATATCAAAGTCTCGGTAAAACACAAAAGTACACGTCTGTGAAAAAGTTCAATTACAAAATTATGTCCATAGAAATTCTGCGAGAATTGAAATCTGAGAGAAAGTTTTCCTACTATTTATGAATAAGAAAATTCCGTGAGTGGACGAAAGCTTAATTTCATTCACTGTCATGTTATTAATTATCGTATTATGTTACCTGAGATTTATCGAAGACACTGTCAGGATCGGATTTGGCTTGTATCCTTTGCCCATCTCATCCGCTGCTGTCCGCTGCTCCCCAAACGACAGCGTTTTTTTGTTTTTTCAGCAAAGCACACACCTGGTTCCTTTAAAAAAAAATAAAAAATCAAGACACTGCTGGGGTAGTAAAAAGATAATTCAGGATACTGAATGGTACTGAAATTTTTTTTCATGATCTTAAAAAATTATTTCACAATCTTAAAAAAATATTTTAGGATCTTGAAAAAATATTTCAGGGTAGTGGCTAGTACTAAAAAACACTAACTAGTATTGAAGAAATACTTTATGGTCTTAAAAAAATTATTTTAGGATCTTGAAAAAATATTTCAGATACATAATACTACTAAAAATATTGTTTATTATATTTTTCAGACCAAAAAATATTGTTTAGGATATTTTTTTTAAAGATCCTAACAGGCGTATTTGAAGGCCAAGGCCTGGCCTCTTAAGGAAAACAGGCCTTGAAATAGGCCTTGACCTAGCCTTTTAGCCTGACAGGCCAGGTCACAGGCCCCTGACAAACCTCTGGCCTATTTCTACCCATAATCCTCATTTGATTGAACATCCTCCATAGACATGTCACAAGTTTCCTCTATTCAACATTATATTTTATAAAGCGTGTAAGTTTAGTGCCAAATAAGTATTCCACTTCAAGAAAGGGAATAAAATGTCACCTGAATCATTTTCTTTATTGAAAGTTGTCATCAGCTCACATGTAGTCAATGGAGTCAAAATGTATAGATCATCCTCATCAATTGGAGAAAAGATTTGATTAAATTTATGAGGCCCATCTTCTTGTCCCCACTCTGCTTCACTTCTGCAATAGCCTTGAAAATATTTATAGACTATCTTGATAATAAATCATTAGGAAAAAAATATTTACTTATGTTATTGTAGATATTTTCTATTATTTACGAAATCTTTTTGATTTGTTGTGTGATCCTCAAGTTTAGGATCGGTAAGAGAGAATATTAAACTAAATTAATAATTTCATTTATTTATTTATTTTTGGTAGTTACTTCCATAATATCAGTTGCGGATTAATGGGGTAGTTTTAGGAATATCTTAATAATATTTTATTAGAGTGTCTTAATTTATGTAGTATCATAGGATATCTTGATTAAAATATTTAAATATTCGAATGAAGATATTATTATTATCTTTCAGTTTTATTTGTTGCCTTTAATTCTTTCCATTATTTTATTGAGCAAAAAAAAAAATTCTTTCCATTATTTTGATTGATATCAATAATAATAATGATAATAGAAAAAAAAATACCATTATTTTGTTTCAGCCATTTCAAATTACCAAAGTGCCATATAAATTTATTGATTCTCTATTGAAACAGGGGCATTTTAGTCTTCTCCTATTAAAGCCTTCATTAGATATTTCTCTTCCTCCTTATTATCAATTCATTTGTTCAGCAATGGAGGGAAAACAATTCTGGAGACTTCGCCATTCTTCTTCTCTGTTCAGCTATGTCACCGTCGTCTATGTTCACCGGCGGTGTTTCCTTATCCAGCGTTGCCATGATAGGAACAACTGTCCCTTTCCTTTTCTGTTTAGCAAGTGCGTGTGTCCGTTTTCCTTCACCGTCAATGGGTGTGACCTCGTGTCGTTAGGGCTGTGTCGTCACAATTGAAGTCATCTTCTTCCTCTGTTGTGATCGATGTTGCTTCAGGTGTGTGTATTAGAGTTTCGAATCTGTTCTTGGGTGCTAAGACTGTGTATGTGTGCTCAAATCCTTCTTCTCCATCCTATGTTCTGCATCTTATATTGTTGTACGTGTTAGTCTTCATTCTTATTTGCTATGTTGACTTTTTATGTTGGTGTTCAAGAGCCTCAATCCTTCCTCTCCTTTTCGCTGCCGTGAAGTGTGGTGTAAAAGGAATGGAATTTTTCCCCTGTCTGTGGCTAGATGCTCAA
Organism: Acacia pycnantha; assembly: GCA_025563575.1. Classification (NCBI taxonomy): domain Eukaryota; kingdom Viridiplantae; phylum Streptophyta; class Magnoliopsida; order Fabales; family Fabaceae; genus Acacia; species Acacia pycnantha. The sequence continues at coordinate 1,091,766 of JAMWYP010000152.1, forward strand.
AATGAGAGTGGAAGTTAAGAGTGTGGTATTTGTTGGTAATGGTAATTGTGATGTTGTTCTTTGAGTTTTCTTTGAATGCTTACAAGATGTTTGAGAAAACGTGAATGATAAAGTATGGATGCTGTAGAAATTAAAGTTGAAAAAAGAAAGGAAGCTTGTTCTGTCAATATAAATTTCTAGGCTTGATTGGTGATTGATAAAATATTTGAAAGGAGAATTTAAAGCATTAAATGGAATATTGAGACTTTTGTGAAACTAATTTGAGGCATGAGTGTTATATGGTTGCTAATGGGTTGGGCATGATGTTTGTTTATAGGTTAGAAGTTGTTAAGATATTTAATTTAGCTGCTGTGATTTAATAAGGCTATTTAGAGTTGCTTGGTTAGTAAGATGGGATAATCACCATTAATTTTTATGATTTGATTTTTATAACACTAGTGCAAAAAAGGGCTTTAAGACCGTCTCATTTAGACCGGATTATAGAGAATCAGGTCTTAAAAGTATGACCGGTGGCAGTTTCGTAAATATAAAGAACTTTTTGGACCGGATTATAAAAGATCCGGTCTTAAAAATATGACCGGTGGCACTTTCGTAAATATATAGAACACTTTTAAGACCGGACTATAAAAGATCCGGTCTTAAAAGTATGATCGGTGACAATTTTGTAAATATATAGAACACTTTTAAGACCGGGCTAAAAAATATCCGGTCTTAAAAGTATGACCGGTGGCAATTTCGTAAATATTGTGAGAAGACGCTGATCAAGTCCGAGAATGCGATGATTTATTCCTTCGCTTAATTGAAATTATATACGATGCTAATAAGTAAATAAACCTAGGCGGTTCCTATAATTTAGGGATTACAATCGGGAATATATTACGAAATTCATAAAACCATGATCTCGCTAACTTAATTCCTAAAATCTCTCTAACATCTTAATTAAGATGATTACAATCAAGAATTTAATTACGAAATTCAAAAATCATGATCTGCTAACTTTATTCCTAAAATCTCTCTAACAACTTAATTAAGATGATTACAATCAGAATTTAATTACGAAATTCAAAAACCTTGATCGGCTAACTTAATTCCTAAAATCTCTAACAACTTAATTAAGATAATTGCACAATATAATCGTATACGCTAACTAATTAAATAAATAGAACACTTTTAAGACTGGCTGTTTCAAACAGACGGTCTTAAAAGTGTAAAAAAAAAATTTATATAGAACACTTTTAAGACCGGCTGTTTCAAATAGACGGTCTTAAAAGTACTTTTAAGACCGTCTGTTTGAAACTGACGGTCTTAAAAGTGTAAAAAAAAAAAATATAGAACACTTTTAAGACCGTCTGTTTGAAACAGACGGTCTTAAAAGTGTAAAAAAAAATTTATATAGAACACTTTTAAGACCGGCTTTTTCAAACAGACGGTCTTAAAAGTGTAAAAAAAAATAAATAAATTATATAGAACACTTTTAAGACCGGTTGTTTCAAACAGACGGTCTTAAAAGTGTTCTATATATTTACGAAATTGCCACCGGTCAATTTTTTTTTTACACTTTTAAGACCGGTTGTTTAAAACAACCGGTCCTAAAAATATACTTTTAAGACCGGTTGTTTCAAAAACCGGTCTTAAAAGTGTTAAAAAACTACATTCGCTAAACTTGTTAAGTCCGTGAGTTTGCTTTGTCTTCTTGGTGATATAACATTTTCTTAGTTATAGATTCAACGAGTATCCCAAGAGCCTCACGGGCAAATCCTCAGCAAGAATGTCATCCTCTTCCTCTAACCTACTCGCAATCTTCGTAAGTCATCATAAGAGTCACACAATCAAATCATTGGCAACGTTGGCAGTGAGATGCTTCGAGGGTTTTGCGATGGCGTCGACTCTAATCCTCGAACAATAAAGCGTACTACTTTGAGGATTCGGACGACGCGGCTCCTTCCTCTTCGATCTATGGGTCCTTCCACGCCGCCTTCGTATAGATCCGGTTTGAAATCAAACTCGATATCTTCTTGCTTAAGTTTGTTTATTTCCTACATTGACCGCTCTGCTCGGATCCGGATTTCGATTTTGGTTGCTTGAAGCTTTGCTAGCACCGACAAGAGGATCCCGCCGATTTGGTTGCTTTAAGCTTGTGATTTTTTTTTGTAGATCTGGACTTCAAATTCGATTTTCATGGTGAATGATTTCAGATCTGGTGATTTGGGACCGATTGTTTCATTTGAGTTTTTTGTTTTTTTTATTATTTTGAAACACTTTTAAGACCGGATGTTTAAAATGTCCGGTCTTAAAGAAACTCTTTAAGACCGTGTAAAAGTCCGGTCTTAAAGGTCGACTTTTAATACCGCCTGGAACAAGACTGGTCGCGGGTCCGGTCCTAATGTACCTGTTTCGTCCGGTCTTAAAAGCCTTTTTTGCACTAGTGTAAGCACTCGAGGTATTGGTGAAATTGTTAAGATGATACAGGCTTATGAGTTGATTTTGTGGAAGGCATATAAGTATTTGAGTAAATGCTTAAGAAGGAAGTTTTATGAGGTTGAGAAATAAATTAGTTGATGATAACATTGAATAAATTATTAGAAAAGAATCAATTATTTTTCTAATTGGAATGTTGTTAAAAACTGAATTGTTAGGAAAGTTTGGAATTTTATATAATGATGTTGGAAAGAATACCATTGGGAAACTCCAATGGTTAAGTTTGCTTATTTTCATGTCAACCTTTGGGATGTCAGGGGATTAATGAGTGAATGTAAGTTGGAAGCTGATAGGTAGAAGTAAGTCATATATTTGGGAGCGCAGCAGGTGAGTGAATAACGTCCCATTATAATTTGTAAAAATGATATTTTTACTAGTTGTCGTATTTTTATGTTAATTACCATAATTATAAGTATGATTTCGCAAATGAAAGTTTATCACAATTGTTTCATTTTCTAATTTATGATGATTATATTCAAGGTTACTAATTTCGTAACATTTTATCATTTATGAATTTTATGCAAAGAATTGATAAGAAAGTTTTCTGACATTCTTTGTAAATTCTATATAAAGATGGTCTTATATTTAAAATGCCCTTATACAAGTTACTATTATATGAAAAGACTTTCGAAAGATGGAATTGGAAGGAAGTTTTTGAGATTTTGTAAACTTTCATGTTGAGGTCTTCTGTTACGAAATATTATGGTTGAATTCTCATCATTAGAGAAAAAACTTTTTTCTTGCTGTTGGTAAATTGATCTTATGCATGCTTGAAATTGTTTTGAGAGGATTGAATACGAGCATTTGGTTACTAACAAAGAAGATCGTTAGTCCTTGGTGCACCATGGTTAACCTCGAGCCCGCTTGATATTCGTGGGTCTTGTGCCCTTGCTTGATTTGTAGCCTCATGTTGCGCTTGTTTCGTGGCTTCGAGCCGCGCTTGGTTACTTACCCTCGTGGACAATATATGTATGACAGATATTTCTGATATTACAGCAATAATCAATACAAAAGTCCATAACAGATGTATGATCAATTAATAACAGTACAATCACATGTAAAGTTAATTAGTCTGCACCAGGGGTGGAGCCAGGAATTTTAATGACGGGGGGCGAAAATAAAAAATACTATATCATAAATAAAAGTACTTGAAATACAATACAAACCTAATATACAAAAAAATAAAAGTTATCTATTATAGAAATTAAGATCACTTCTTTGATTCTTACTCTACGTGTTTTCTTAATGTTAAACTCATTTATAATTGACTTCTTGCTAAAACGCAAAACAATTTTCTTTTTCAAGGCATGTAATCAAAGAATCATCAAGAAATTAGTCTTCTTTTTTATTTTGAAACCTGTTCTTGATTATTTTCATAGCAAAGAAAGATCTTTCAGTAGTTACTATAGAAATTAGAAGAGTGAGTATAAATCTAATCACTCTATCAACAAGAGGGTAAATATTCTTATTAGCTCCTGACATAATTTAGATGTAGTTAATAAATTAATCAAATCTAAATATTTAGGAATATCAAGCTCAAAATGTTGTAACTCGTTCTTTAAATGCAATTTTTCCTGTTATGTGAAATCTCTAGAATGAGGATGTTACTAAACCTGTATGCAAAGATGTTTGGTACACACAGTGGCGGACCCAGGATTTTTACTGACGGGGGGCGAAAATAAAAATATTATATATCATAAATAAAAGTACTTGAAATTCAAAACAGACATAATATACCAAAAATTGAAAGAAATTTATTACAGAAGTTAAGATCACTTCACTTGACTCTTACTCTACGTGTTTTCATATTGTCAAACTCATCTATAATCGAATCTGTGCTAAAACTCAAAACAATTTCTTTTTCAATGTATGTAATCAAGGAATCATCAAGAAATTGGTCTTCCATTCTATTTCGAAGCCTATTCTTGACTATCTTCATAGCAGAAAAAGATCTTTCAGTAGTTGCTGTAGAAACTGGAAGAGTGAGTACAAGTCTAATCACTCTATCAATAAGAGGATAAATGATGGACTTTCGAGTTCTTGCTAGCCCTTGACATAATTCAGATGTAGTTGATAAATTGATCAAATCTGGATGTTTAGGAATGTCAAGCTCAAAATGTTGTAACTCCATCCTCAAACGCAATTTTTCCTGTTCTGTGAAATCTTTAGGATAAAATTTATCAACAAGTTTGCAAATATCCTCACTATTAAATGACTTGTACCTGTTTCTTGGATCTAAAATATCACCTGTTTCTTGGATCTAAAGTCATTCTCAAACCCAGTAGAAACCTATAGGTCCCAAATTGGTTGGAAATAATCTCCACTGTGAAATTGTTATGATCCAATTTGCTATAATATATAATATTTTCTTATGCACCAGTCATCTCTGATTTGGTCCCAGGATATAATATTTTATATATATAAAAAAAAAATTGTTTGGATCGTAACAATCCAACCAATTTCACGGAATCACGGCGCGAAGAACGTAACAATATATCCAACAAGATATAACTAAATCTTATATATATAATATTTTATATATTAAAAAATTCCTTTTAATTTTTTTGGGGGCGGTGGCCCACCCTTGCCCCCCCTATAGGTCCGCCCCTGCGTTGGTGTGCACCACCCGTACCACGATAGCATGTTGTGCCCTCAGCGTTAGGAAAACATAACGGTGTTATCAAAACCATAACCTGAGTAATGTTGTAATGATCTAAGCCCCACAAACTTAGTCACGGTGCATGTTCAAGACGGAGTCCCGTCCATGACTTTATGAAAGTATCCATCACATATAAGTATACAATAAGCATCAGAGTCAATGTTACAGTACGCCGCGAACATACCTTAGTCTGTGTAGATAGTGGTATGTTTTGTCTGTCAATTTGTGTTCTCGGACAGCCTATAATAGTACCATCGCATTTATTAATTCATAAATAAATTCCTAATAGATATCTTAGTCGCAAATGACGATTTTACCCCTGTGTAATTTATCTTTCAACTAGTTCCCTGAATTTTCGAGAAAAAAAACGCTGATGACAGCATTAGGGCTGATTTTTCGCCTAACTTTGAAAAATCACCATTAATTCCACACAAATCGAAACGAGGATCCGTAAAATTCCTCGGAATCCTTAGGATGTCTAATTTTAAATAAAACTAATAATTTTTTCCCAGATTCCCTGAGTCATTCCCAGGTTTAAGGTTTCTAAACTCTGCCCAGAATTTTCCAGAATTTCGTAGCCCAACTTGAAGAATTTTTATCTCCTAGCACAGAACTCAAAATAATTCACTCTAGGTATATTTGAAAATATTTATATGTCTACTTTAAACATGAATTTTATCAGAATTTTTATAACCCCATCTTCAACATAAAATACTGGCGTTTTTACCCCTGACTTCAGGAATCGCTAACCGACAAAATTTCGCCAGAGTTTCGCTACTTTGATCCTAATGTTCCAAAAATTTTGCTATATTATTTTCTCCATCAATTTTCCGAAATAAAACCATTTTCAACCATAAAAACATTATAACAAAAATATATTGGAAGATTAAAGATCAAAACAACATTTAAACTATGAACTTAAAAGCTATAACTCAAGAACTAGAGAACTTACCCTTGAAGAACCTTGCTACTCCTTCTTGCTTCCCACTAACTCTCACTTTCCACTCTATAATCAGATGTTTCTTGCTTGTAATGGTGTGAAAAATAATGAAGACCAAGCCCTCTATTTATAGTAAAATGTCATGGTATTTTGGTAGTTTCCTTGAACTTCCTCATCTTGTTTGTGGACCATTGGATCTAGGTTAATTTGTGAAGCTCCATCCTCACCCTTCTCTCCTCCCAACCGACCTCCCCCCCCTCTCTCTCTCATATTCTTCCTTTTCCTTTAATGCTAGCTTTATCAAAAACATTGCATTGTTGGCCAATTCCTCACCATGTGTGATTAGAAGAATATCTAGATTTTTATAAGATTTAGTTAGCTCTCAACTAGGCTTTGAAACTAGATGCAAATGGAATAGTTGGTTACTAACTAAATAAGATATATTTAGGTGCTAATCATAAAATTTATCCAAGTCTCTCATTTGATTCATAATTTTCGAAAATTACAACCTTCCTTAGATGTCTCTAATTGTCTTTGATTAACTCAAGATTAAATGTATAAGTTGGGTAAAATAAAAATCATGGTGATATTTATCCCAAGTTTAATGTATGTGTTTGTTCAAGATTAATTCTTACAATTAATCTATGTTTTAAATTTCCCATCACTGTCAAACTCGAGTTTGGGTTCTTGTTTTTAAGAAACCCAGATTTGTAATCTGAGGAAAACTCAAGGAAATAAACAGAATTAGGTAAATATGGTCTCACCAACGTGTTCACCACTGAAAAATGAGTGGGAATATGTTGGCGAATGAATTTTTAAAGGTATGGAACATGAAATCACAAGCTTCATAAAAACGTTGAAACTGCCAGTTTTAGAAGTCTGGAGTCAGTCTGCTTGCATGCATGTTTTGACTGAGAAAATGGACTTATAAAATTATTAAAAACTTCCATTAGATAAAGGACACACGTAGATTTAAAATGGTGGGTATTTTGTATTTTTCTGAGCTCTGAGCCAAGAGCAATAAATTGTGCAAAATGACCATATTTTATGGAAAATAAAACCGGGCAGAGATCTTATGCATGGAATTTGAATGGGTAAAGGAACCCATAAAATTTTGAATCTTTCAAAAAATAAAGAGAACACACATAGATTTAAATTGATATGTGGTTGGTAATTTTTAGAGCTCTGATCAATGAGATATTAAATTTTGAAGTTAAACAATATTTTTGGAAAACTCACTGGACAGTCTAGACGTTTTTGGGAATTCAGAATGAATTACGTATAATCAAAAATTGAAACTTTTTTTTTCCAAAAACTATACTTAATAATGTGTTCATAGGTTTTTTAACCACCTAAATTGGACACCTATAACTCAAGATATGCATTTTTAAAGTTAAGTCATGTTTTCTGGAAGGTTAACTGGACTGTCAGCAAACTTTTGAAAACTGGGATCATTATTGCGGCCTCTGACCTATGGTACTATTTTTCCATGAAAGGGGACTGATCAAAGAGAACGTGTGAGTTGGAAGCACATTAAAATGATATTTTTGAAATTAATTAAAAATATATCAAGTTGCTGGATTTTTAAAGGCAGTCAAGGTTAACAGCTAAAAGTAACAAGTTTAAGTTACTAAATTGTACCCTAATATAATAAGGGTTAAAAAGGAAAATAAACATTCACTTTCCCTGATTCTAAAGGTATGGTTATGTCCTTAAGGCCACAAGGAGAATGAAGGAACTTCAAGCAACCTTGACGGTTAACGAAAAGGGAACCTGAGTAAGGACAATAGTCCTTAAAGACTGGCTTACCTTACTTGCATGCATTTGATATTATTGCTTATGTGTATATGTTTGATTGCTATACTTTCTTGCTACGTTTAACATAATTGAATGATTGAAGCTCTGTTTATGATTATGCTTTGGTTATGAGTATGATGCATGTAGCATTGAGCATGCTAATAAGTCATTATGTTAACATGAGCTTGTGCAAGGCAAGTATATCATATATTAACATTTATCTTGCATGCATTGTATAGTACTATCTGCTATTAGGATTCCTCAGAATCTCACCCTACACTACCAACCAATAGATAGGTGAGCATAGGAGAAAAGTGTTACACAAGGCTCAAGGAGGGAGCCATTGCTTGAAGACGGCCTAGCGGAGGGACAACTTGAAGAACCGAGGGGTGACAATGATTAATGTTATTTTAATTTTCACTGTCTGTAAATGAATGTAAAGGGGTATAAATCTTGGGAATACCCTTGTTATGTAATCACATTTAATTTCTGTTGTATCAGTATAACATATTGTTTTTGATTTTGCTACATTACTGCAGAATGTTGGCACCCTAGGTGGTGTGACATTTATATTTGAATTTTTATTTTATTATTTTGAGTGCTTTATTAGTATAGCTTAGGGTTCTCTGTTGTAGGCAACTTTGATTAAACGGTTGAATAAGAATTCCTTTTCTCTCTTAATATTCTCTCTCCTCCATCTCCTTTCGTCTAATTTCCCCCTCTTTCTGGATGTCCTCGCTCCTCTAGTCTCTCTCTATTACACACACACAAGCGATAGGGTAAGGGTGTCCGCTATGCCTTTGTTGTTATATGCCCCTTCTTCTCCAAAAATTTCAATCTTCTCAAATATTTTTTTTTATTCTTTTAATCATTAAATTTTATATAAAATGAGTGACATTTTCATATCTTACAGGAAAATCTATTTTTATGATTTTTCAAATATTTAATACTTGAAAATTAAAATGTCACTACTTATTGGGTGTAAAATCAAATGATTAAAAAACATCAACAAAATTGTTTGGGAAGGAAGAGTTTTTGAGACAGCACAAAAGACCCCTAGTCACAAACGATTCTGCAAATGATCACCTAAATACCTTCCTTATCTTCCTCAGCAACCGGAGAAGGCTATAAACAAAAAAAGAAACAGTGTACGAAGGAGTTGCAGATCGTAGAAGAAGGACTGTGTGCGAAGTGAGTGAATGAAGCGAAGGATGGGTGAGCTTCAAGGACTGCCAACGCAAAGAAGTCAGGAGCAGTGGCCGCCGTCAGGGAAAGGGCGAGAGATGAGGATGATATGATGGCTGAAGTTGACGACGTCAGATCTGAAGTGATTTTGCTAACTCAGATCTGAAATCGTTTGACGTAGGGGAAGGTTCGACGTAGTTGTGTGACTAGTGAAGAACCAGATCCATTAGGGAGAAAGGCGACGAAGGAGCACACGACGGCGACGTAACAAGGCGACGAAACTGAAGAAAGCTCCGGTGATGCACATATGACATCGGATCTGGAGGTTGAAGAAGAGGGCAAACATGTCATGCTATCCAATTCCATCGGGGTAGGGTAGGAAGCCGGTTCCATCGTTTTTTATGGAATTGGGTTCTCACACACCACGGCCCAATTTTTTCAGTTCCCTCCCCATTTGCACTTCCCATGCGATGGTTCCATGCTACCAAACATAGCAAGATTTTCACAACCAACTTGTGCACAAGCATTTGTTGGTTGCGAAGAAGAAGAGACGTAAAGAAAAAGAAGAAGGTACCTTCAAGTTGATCCCCAACAAACACAAGAATTAGAAGACGCTGATCAGATGGAAATCAAAACGCAGCTCTGGCTTCTTTCCTTTTTCCTCTCAGTCCACTGCCCTCTTCCGCCCAAAACAGCAACCTGGAACGACTTTGTGACAATGAACAAGCTAAATCCAAACAAGCACGCGATGCCTATTCCAACTCATTAATGTTAAGACTGGGCCCCTTAACCTGCAAAGACTCAAGTCTACAACTACAAGGCAACTAGTTAATCTGTATGGTTCGGATTTTAAAAAAGACTGAAAAACAACTTTAAATTTCCAAATCTTACATTTCCCAAAACAAAAAAAATTGTGAGCTCGGAATCAATCATTAAGTTTCGTTTTTTTTTTTGTCAACTCTTAGTAACAAATTTAATTTGGGATTTTAAAATTTTAAAGTTGTTTTTCTGTCTTTTTCCCTTTTTTATTTTCTTTATTGTTGTATTATTTATTATCTTTAATATAAGAATCGGTTGATTTTTTTTTGGAGAGATTAAAAAAAATATTACTTTAAAGTATTTATATTTATCATTTTTATATAAACTAATTTGTCAAACTCATAAACTCACATGTAATCTAATGATACATAACATATACTATAATTAGGTAACTTATTTAGTTTTTTAATATCTAAAAAAAAGTCAATTGTTTGTTATGTCAGTATTAAATTACTTATATTAATTTCACAATTTAAATTTAATTAATTATTTTTTATAATTTAACATTTTGATGATAATTTTAAAAAATAGCAAATCTAAACCGTTGAAATGTTAATCTGATTAAGTAATTATTACAAAGGGTGGTTTGTAATATTCTGAATTTTGGGCTTAGAGATTTGAAGAATACATCGAAAGTAGGCAGACGACTAGGCCCAGGTTGGGTAAAGTCCCAAGAATGATGAGAGACAGGAAGCCTTCCAGGGACTAAGTAACTCGGCTATACAAGTTAGTAGACCTAATATGTATAAGCCGTGGAATTAAAGTGCCAATGGAAAAGGAGCACAGAAGACCTATACGATATTAATCAATTGGTAAAAATGATATTTAGCTATGCCCTAAGGTATGAGACAATTAAGTGAGAAAAAATATGTTAAAATAAGTGTGCACATGACATTTTCTGGTCAGATGAGGATTTCCTACGTTTTTTAAGATAAAATGTCAGTGTAATCACTACTGGAGGGCATGTGTCACTGCAAGGTTAAAAAGCAAAAAGTAAGTAATAATTACATGGGTAGAAAAGTCAAATCCTTACCCCTTAAGTATTCAATTTCGTCCACATGAAGGAGGAGAAAAAAAATCAAATGATTTTATCCTTACTCAGGCCCAAATACAAAATACGGGTCCCACAAGATGTTAATTGATGAAAAGGGGATCGATAAGGATCGATTAGGGGTTCTTTTGGCCTGAATGAGACAAATGTGGGGCCATATTGGAAAGTCAAGATGGCGCCACATATGAATGGGTAATCAGGGGAAAATATCTAGAAAGCTGAAGAAAAGTACAAAAGGAAGCACCCTTTAACTAGTGAGGCCCAATGTGGACCGGTGGAAGGAGATTGTACCGGATAAAGTGGAAAGGAAAGAGGAAAAGCATGAGGGAAGATTTGATGGGCCCAAAATGGCGCCACCCAGCCCTTATAATCATTAAAAAAATTACTTGGAGGAAAAGAAAAGTAAAAGCAATCCAAAAGTCAAAGTGTGGGTGCCACTTTCTGGTTAAAAAGGGATAAATCAGATAAATTGGAAAAATAAAATAAAAATCAAGAGATCAGATTTGTGGGCCCAAGATGGCGCCACCTAGCCCTAGGAATCATCTAGAGTGCTTGGGGAAAAAGAAAACAATAATAAAGAAGTTCTGAACCAAAACTGGTAATTTTCATAAATTCCGAGCAAAAGTAGGTAATTTTCTCCATTTGAAAAGATAAGAATCTGATTTATGGAGGGGGAGGCGCCACATGGCATGCTCTGGATTTTCTTGGGAATTAAGTCAAAAATCCATATCAAATTCATTAACTACTGGATAGAAATTTACTCCAGTTACTTTGGACAGCTCAGATTCCTTCTTACTATTTTAAAAAGACATAAACTCTCTCTCTCCTAGCCAAAAGGGACAATTTTCAGAGAGGAGAGAGTGACCAGCCAAGTCTCCATAACCAAGATCAAGATCCAAGCCACCAAGACCATCAAGCCGAACTCCGATTTCTGGTAAACACCGTAAACCCGAACATTTGAAGCTTAAACTTAAGGTTTTCATTCAAGTGGTTAGATCTTGGTGTTATGATATGATTTTTGTTTTTTTGAGGGTCTCAAAGTGTTCAAAATTTTATTTTATATGGGATTAAGTCATGGTTTAAGGTAGAACAAAACCAACTTATGATGAATTGTTTGCTGAGTACAAACTGGTTCAAAATGTTGTTGAATTAATGCAACCCTATCCTCAAGGAATACCTAATAAACGCAACTGAAACACAATTCACCATTTCGTTTCTTCCCTTGAAGAATTCTGCTGCTTTCATCAATGCTATTGAAGTCGTTTCAGCTCCTAACATCTTGATCGCCGACAAAGGATCTGCTCTGTTCCCCGTCGGCGACTTCAACGGCCTGACCTCCTACGCTTTCCAGCCACTGTACCGATTGAACAACGGCAGATCTCTGATCACCTCTGTGAACGACACGCTCGGTAGGGTTTGGGTCTCCGATCAGCCTTTCATCGCCAACATTAACGCAGCGAATAGCGTCTCTGTAGCTACAGACGCCATCAGATTCCCCAATAATCCATCAGTTTCTCCTCTAATCGCACCACAAACCGTATACGCTTCCGCCACCGAAATGGTGGACAATGTGATGAGCACAAATTTCAACATTACATGGAATTTCGATGGGGACAATTCTTTTAGCTACCTCATCAGATTACATTTCTGCGACATCGCGTCGACAGGCCTCAACGAGCTCTACTTCAATGTTTATGTAAATCAGAAAATGGCGGTTTCTAATTTGGATCTGTCGGCTATTAACGGCGCTCTGGCGGTACCGTATTACAAAGACATTGTGGTGAATGCTTCATTGATGACAGAAGGGTTAACGGTTCAGATTGGACCATCGAATTGGGCAAATGCGATAATGAACGGAATTGAGGTGATGAAGATGAGCAATTCAGTGAATAGCTTGGATGGAGAATTTGGGGTCGACGGAAGTAAGGAAGGCGACGGATCAAACCGTACAGCGGTGGCGGTGGTTGGGTTCGCCATCATGTTCGGAGCATTTGTAGGTCTAGGAGCCATGGTCGTCAAGTGGCAGAAGAGGCCTCAAGACTGGGAGAGAAGGAAGAGCTTCTCTTCATGGCTGCTTCCTTTTCAAGCAGGTACGTCTTCATCGAACAACTCGAGATTATATGAATTAATTAATTTATATTTGATCAGTACTAGAAGAGATCATTAATCACCTTTATGGATTGGGACAATTTTCATGATTAATTAAAAATCTCTTTTGCCGTGAAATGAAAGTTTACTAATTTCATGCCAAAAAGAATTTTAAAAAAATTTAAATATAAATAATGGAATAACAAAATATTTAGATTGATTGTAGGAAAAAAAAATCAGTGCATATAAAAATAGGAAAATTTTATATAAAAATCAGTGAATTGGAGGAATTCGTTCTTGGTATGGAGCCAAGGCAGGTTACAAAAATCGGCAAGACACTCGATCCTGAGATACGAGAAGAACTTGAAAAATTCTTGAAGGATAATAGAGATGTGTTTGCTTGGAATCCATCGGAGATACCCGGAATCGATCCAAATTTTTGCTGCCATCAACTAGCAATTAAACCGGAATCTACCCCGATATCCCAGAAGAAAAGGAAGCTCGGTGAGGACAGGCGGAATGCTTTGGAAACACATGTGGAGGAACTATTGGAAGCCGGGTTCATCTGAGAAATACAATATACCACATGGCTATTCAATGTCGTCCTTGTCAAGAACCCTAATGGAAAATGGAGGGTCTGCACTAAGATCTAAATAAAGTGTGGCCAAAGGACTCTTTCCCAATGCCCAACATTGATCAGTTGGTTGATAATTCTTCCGGTTTCAAACTACTGTCATTTATGGATGCATATTCTGGGTACAACCAGATCGCTATGCACCCAGAGGATCAAGCGAAGACGACATTCATCACTGAAAGGGAAAACTATTGTTATAATGTGATGCCTTTTGGGTTAAAGAATGCAGGAGCCACTTATCAGAGAATGATGAACCGGGTATTTGAAGACCAGTTGGGAAAAAACGTGGAGGTATATATTGACGATATGATCGTCAAGTCCTTGAAAGAGGATAATCACGTCAAGGATCTGAAGCAAACGTTCGATAAGCTGAGAGAATACAAGATTCGGCTTAACCCGGCAAAATGTGCATTTGGCGTGCCAGCTAGAAAGTTCCTTGGTTTCTTGCTTACAAATAGAGCCATAGAAGTGAACCCGGACAAATGTCAGGCCGTATTAAGCATGGAAGCTCCACGTAATAAAAAAGAGGTTCAGCAGCTAACTGGACGTTTAGCGGCATTAACTCGGTTTTTGCCAAAATTAGCAGAAAACTCTCTCCCCTTTTTCAAGTTGTTAAAGAAAAAGGCGTCTAGCGGGTGGAACGAGGAGTGTGAGACGGCTTTTGAAAAAGTCAAGCAATGTTTATCCGCACCACCGGTGTTGACCAGACCTGAGATGAAAGAGAGCTTGATATTACACCTATCAGTGGGCCACGAGGCGGTAAGCGCCGTATTGGTTAGGGAAACCTTTGACGGCCAGAGCCTGGTGTACTTCGTAAGTAGAGCCTTGTAAGGTTCTGAATTGCGTTATCAAAGGGTGGAGAAGATGGCGTTCGCTTTCAGCAAGGCGACTTCGTCCGTATTTCCAAAGTCATCCTATTGTTGTCCGCACAAACCAGCCAATCCGGCAAATTCTCCACAAGCCGGATTTAGCTGGGCGAATGGTAAGCTGGGCCATCGAGCTATCTGAGTTTGATAGTGCTTATGAAGCTCGGCATGTAATCAAGTCCGAGGCATTGGCAAATTTTGTGATGGAACTTACAAGACGAATTTGTTAACGCTAAGCATGTTTTTAAATCCGGGACTTTACTCTTGCCCAGAACCACTCCGGGACTTTACAATCACAATTACACACTCTGCAAGATGATCCTTCACTCGGACTCACTCCCCCTTACAAGTTGTAATTGTACACCCACACTTAAGGTTCCACAACCTTAAGATTTACAGATAAACAGATAATCAAATGATAACAAAACTCCTCACTTAGTAGATATGTGATAAACACTGAAGTACAGAGTATTGCAAAAGTATCTAATGAAAGTATTAGGAAAGTATCACATGAGAGTATTGCAAAGTATCAGACAAAAGTATAGCGGAACTAAACTTTCGAATGTATCTTTCTGCTTGAGCGTTCGTTCTGTTAAGCACTGAAGTACAGGTATCACAGAAAGTATTGCAGAGTATTAGATGAAGGTATTAGAAAGTATCCGACAAGAGTATAGTGAAACTAAACTCTTGAGAGTATCTTTCTGTTTGTACGTTTTCTCTGTAGTGTTCGGGGCTTTGAGCAGCCAAGTCTTCTCATATTTATACTGGTTGATTTGTTGATTGTTGCAGCTTCTGAGTTTGAATTCAAATAGAAGAACATTCCTCATTCGTTCGTTTGCTGCGTAACTCTCATTTATTTTGAAATCCTTTCTATTGGAGCTTCGGACATATCCTGATTTTTAGCCCATGATTCGGTGCTTCCTTTTAAGATATATTCAATGAATCATTCTTCCTTGCTTTCTGTTTGTTTTGAAGATGATTACGCGTCATTTCTGCTTGTTGCCGTTTTTGCTCTGATTTGGAAAGATTAGCATGACCCATGATGATCTCAAAAAGATTCTGTCCTATACCTTAAACATTTGAAAACTATGATCAAAACGGTTAGAAACAGGTAATTAAGGATCATCATTAATAGTATTGAATGCCCAGGCTGTAATCTGTCGTCTCGATATATCAGAAGCATTTTACCAATCATACTCGAGTATCCAATACTCATACTCGGGTATCATGTGGTTCAGATATAACAGAAGTTTTGATTTGAACTCTATTTCTTCCAGTATTTCGAGTGTCAATTTTCGAAGATCATAACTTCCTGGTATCAACTCCATTTTTGTTGGTTCGAGTCTCTATGGAAATCCCTTTGAGTCTTCTTTCAAATGGCACCGATTTCATCTTCATTGGATTTCTAGTTTGTGAGATATACCCAAAACATTGAGTCTTGGTCAGTAGTATGTCGGTGATGTCACTGTCATCTTCAACAATTCATAGCTTTCTCATCTGACCTCCTTTAGACTTTAATCTTGTGCGACTAGGACCGTTTGGAAGTCTAGTTTCCAACAAAATTGGTTTCACCTTAATCTGATCTCTGGTTAGGAAGATATCATCGAATTATCATAGGTCGCCAGTGCTTGACGTGAAACAGAGCTGATCAGAGTGGTGTCATACTCGAGTATTGATTATCCATACTCGGGTATTGTCAGGATTTAAGCACAGAAGCAGCTGTTTATCACCATACTTGAGTAGCCAAGTACCATACTCGAGTATTGAAGTGTCATATCGAATAATTGAAGCATGATACTCGCGAGTACACGTTTGATACTTGAGTGTTGATGAGATTCAAACGCAAGGAAGAGCTATTCATGCACAGGACTGTAGCAATTAAATTGTAGCAACTTCTATTCATCGGGAAGCTTGAATTTCCTTATTTTAACTCCGAGTTTAGTCATTCCAACTTCCATCATCTTCATATGAAAATTACATCTACATTAAATATAAGAATCAATCAAAGTATAAGATAAATGTAGTATGTAAATTTTTACTCTTAAGAATGACATCTATATAAGACATCAGCAAAACTAATCATATCCAATAGGTGAGTTTACACGCAATTCCGAGATGATGAAAAAATTGTGTTTGTTTGACCTCAAGTAGGCCCAAATCGCCTACGTGGTCGTCTAGGGCTCAAACGGAGGAATCTCGCAACCATTTTAGGCATTCTGGAATCCTCATGAAAAATAAGGAGGGTAGGTGAGTTTCCACGCAATTCCGAGAGGATGAAAAAATTGTGTTCGTTTGACCTCAAGTACGCCCAAATCGGCTGGCCATGTGGCCGTCCAGGCTCAAACGGAGGAATTTTGCAACAATTTTAGGCATTCTGGAATCCTTATGAAAAATAAGGAAGGTAGGTGATTTTCCACAAAATTCCGAGATGATTTGACCTCAAGTAGGCCCAAATCGCCTATGTGGCCGTCCAGAGCTCAAACGCAGGAATTTCGCAACAATTTTAGGCATTCTGGAATCCTCATGAAAAATAAGGAGGGTAAGTGAGTTTCCACGCAATCTTGAAATGATGAAAAAATTGTATTCGTTTGACATCAAGTAGGCCCAACTCGGCTATGTGGCCGTCCAGGGAGCAAACGGAGGAATATGGCAACAATTTTAGGCATTCTGGAATCCTCATGAAAAGTAAAAAGGGCGAGTTTCCACGCAATTCCGAGATGATGGAAAAATTATGTTCGTTCGACCTCAAGTAGGCCCAAATCGCCTATGTCACCGTCTAGGGCTCAAACAGAGGAACCTCGCAACAATTTTAAGCATTCAGAAATCCTCATGAAAAATAAGGAGGGTATGTGGCTTTCCACGCAATTCCGAGATGATGAAAAATTGTGTTCGTTTTACCTCAAGTAGGACCAACTCGCCAATGTGGCCGTGCATGGCTCAAACGGTGGAATCTCGCAACAATTTTAGGCATTCTAGAACCCTCATGAAAAATAAGGAGGGTAGGTGAGTTTCCACGCAATTACGAGATGAGGAAAAAACTGTGTTCGTTTGACCTCAAGTACGCCCAAATCGGCTGGCTATGTGGCCGTCCAGGCTCAAACGGAGGAATGTTGCAACAATTTTAGGCATTCTAGAATCCTCATGAAAAATAAGGAGGAAAGGTGAGTTTACACGCAATTCTGAGATGATAAAAAAATTTTGTTCGTTTAACCTCAAGTAGGCCCAAACATCTATGTGGCCGTGCATGGCTTAAACGAAGGAATCTCACAACAATTTTAGGCATTCTCGAATCCTCATGAAAAATAAGGAGGGTGGGTGAGTTTCCACGCAAATCCGAGATGATGAAAAAATTGTGTTCGGTTTACCTCAAGTAGGCCCAAATCGCCTACGTGGCCGTCTAGGGCTCAAACGGAGGAATTTTGCAACAATTTTAGGCATTCTGGAATCCTCATGAAAAATAAGGTGGGTAGGTGAGTTTCCACGCAATTCCGAGAGGATGAAAAAATTGTGTTCGTTATACCTCAAGTAGGTCCAAATCGGCTATGTGGCTGTCTAGGGCTCAAACGGAGGAATTTCGGAACAATTTTAGGCATTCTGGAATCCTCATGAAAAATAAGGAGGAAAGGTGAGTTTACACGCAAATCCGAGATGATGAAAAAATTGGGTTTGTTTGACCTCATGTAGACCCAAATCGCCTACGTGGTCGTCTAGGGCTCAAACGGAGGAATCTCGCAACAATTTTAGGCATTCTGGAATCCTCATGAAAAATAAGGAGGGTAGGTGAGTTTCCACGCAATTCCGAGAGGATGAAAAAATTGTGTTTGTTTGACCTCAAGTACGCCCAAATCGGCTGGCTATGTGGCCGTCCAGGCTCAAACGGAGGAATGTTGCAACAATTTTCGGCATTCTAGAATCCTCATGAAAAATAAGGAGGAAAGGTGAGTTTACACGCATTTCCGAGATGATAAAAAAATTCTGTTCGTTTGACCTCAATAAGGCCCAAATATCTATGTGGCCGTGCAAGGCTCAAACGAAGGAATCTCGCAACAATTTTAGGCATTCTCGAATCCTCATGAAAAATGAGGAGGGTAGGTGAGTTTCCATGCAAATCCGAGATGATGAAAAAATTGTGTTCGCTTGACCTCAAGTAGGCCCAAATCGCCTATGTGGCCGTCTAGGGCTAAAACGGAGGAATTTCGCAACAATTTTAGGCATTTTGGAATCCTCATGAAAAATAAGGAGGGTACGTGAGTTTCCACGCAATCTCGAAACGATGAAAAAATTGTATTCGTTTGACCTCAAGTAGGCCCAACTCGGCTATGTGGCCGTGCAGGGCTCAAACGGAGGAATCTCGCAACAATTTTAGGCATTTTGGAATTCTCATGAAAAATAAGGAGGGTAGGTGAGTTTGCACACATTTCCGAGATGATGAAAAAATTGTGGTCGTTTGACCTCAAGTAGGCCGAACTCGCCTATGTGGCCGTGCAAGGCTCGACCGAAGGAATCTCGCAACAATTTTAGGCAATCTGGAATCCTCATGAAAAATAAGGAGGGTCGGTAAGTTTCCACGCAATCTCGAAACGATGAAAAAATTGTGTTCGTTTGACCTCAAGTAGGTCCAAATCGCCTATGTGGCCGTCCAGGGCTCAAACGGAGGGATTTCGCAACAATTTTATGCATTTTGGAATCCATATGAAAAATAAGGAGGGTAAGTCAGTTTCCACGCAATCTCAAAATGATGAAAAAATTGTATTCATTTGACCTCAAGTAGGCCCAAATCACCTACATGGCTGTGCAAGGCTCAAATGGTGGAATCTAGCAACAATTTTAGGCACTCTGGAATCCTCATGAAAAATAAGGAGGAAAGGTGAATTTCGACGAAATTCTGAGAGGATGACAAAATTGTGTTCATTTGACCTCAAGTAGGCCCAAATCGCCTACGTGGCCGTGCAGGGCTCAAACGGTGGAATCTCGCAACAATTTTAGGCATTCTGGAACCCTCATGAAATATAAGGAGGGTAGGTGAGTTTCCACGCAATTCCGAGATGATGAAAAAATTGTGTTCGTTTGAGCTCAAGTAGGCCCAAATCTCCTAAGTGGCCGTCCAGGGCTCAAACGGAGGAATCTCGCAACAATTTTAGGTATTCTGGAATCCTGATGAAAAATAAGGAGGGTACGTGAGTTTCCACGCAATCTCGAAACGATGAAAAAATTGTATTCGTTTGACCTCAAGTAGGCCCAACTCGGCTATGTGGCCGTGCAGGGCTCAAACGGAGGGATCTCCCAACAATTTTAGGCATTCTGGAATCCTCATGAAATATAAGGAGGGTAGGTGAGTTTCCACGCAAATCCGAGATGATGAAAAAATTGTGGTCGTTTGACCTCAAGTAGGCCCAACTCGCCTATGTGGCCGTGCAAGGCTCGACCGAAGGAATCTTACAACAATTTTAGGCATTCTCGAATCCTCATGAAAAATCAGGTGGGTAGGTGAGTTTCCACGCAATCTCGAAATGATGAAAAAATTGTATTCGTTTGACCTCAAGTAGGCCCAACTCGGCTATGTGGCCGTGCAGGGCTCAAACGGAGGGATCTCCCAACAATTTTAGGCATTCTGGAATCCTTATGAAATATAAGGAGGGTAGGTGAGTTTCCACGCAATTCCGAGATGATGAAAAAATTGTGGTCGTTTGACCTCAAGTAGGCCCAACTCGCCTATGTGGCCGTGCAAGGCTCAAACGGAGGGATTTCGCAAAGATTTTAGGCATTCTGGAATCCTCATGAAAAATAAGGTGGGTAAGTGGGTTTCCACGCAATCTCGAAACGATCAAAAAATTGTATTCGTTTGACCTCAAATAGGCCCAACTCGGCTATGTGGCCGTCCAAGCCGCAAACGGAGGAATCTGGCAAAAATTTTAGGCATTATGGAATCCTCATGAAAAATAAGTAGGGTAGGTGTGTTTCCACGCAATTATGAGAGGATGAAAAAATTGTGTTCGTTTGACCTCAAGTAGGCCCAACTCGCCTATGAGGCCGTGCAGGGCTCGACCGAAGGAATCTCACAAATATTTTAGGCATTCTGGAATGCTCATGAAAAATAAGGAGGGAAGGTGAGTTTTCGCGCAATTCCGAGATTATGAAAAAATTGTGTTCGTTTGACCTCAAGTAGGCCCTAGTCGCCTATGTGGCCGTCCAGGGCTCAAACGGAGGGATTTCGCAAAGATTTTAGGCATTCTCGAATCCTCATGAAAAATAAGGAGGGTAAGTGGGTTTCCACGCAATCTCGAAACAATGAAGAAATTGTGATCGGTTTACCTCAAGAAGGCCCAAATCGCCTACGTGGCCGTCTAGGGCTCAAACGGAGGAATTTTGCAACAATTTTAGGCATTCTGGAATCCTCATGAAAAAAGAGTAGGGTAGGTGTGTTTCCACCCAATTATGAGAGGATGAAAAAATTGTGTTCGTTTGACCTCAAGTAGGCCCAACTCGCCAATGTGGCCGTGCATGGCTCAAACGGTGGAATCTCGCAACAATTTTAGGCATTCTAGAACCCTCATGAAAAATAAGAAGGGTAGGTGAGTTTCCACGCAATTACGAGATGAGGAAAAAAACTGTGTTCGTTTGACCTCAAGTACGCCCAAATCGGCTGGCTATGTGGCCGTCCAGGCTCAAACGGAGAATGTTGCAACAATTTTAGGCATTCTGGAATCCTCATGAAAAATAATGAGGAAATGTGAGTTTACACGCAATTCTGAGATGATAAAAAAATTTTGTTCGTTTGACCTCAAGTAGGCCCAAACATCTATGTGGCCGTGCATGGCTTAAACGAAGGAATCTCGCAACAATTTTAGGCATTCTCGAATCCTCATGAAAAATAAGGTGGGTCGGTGAATTTCCACGCAAATCCGAGATGATGAAAAAATTGTGTTCTTTTGACCTCAAGTAGGCCCAAATCGCCTACGTGGCCGTCTAGGGCTCAAACGGAGGCATTTGGAACCAATTTTAGGCATTCTGGAATCCTCATGAAAAATATGGAGGGTAGGTGAGTTTCCACGCAATTCCGAGAGGATGAAAAAATTGTGTTCGTTTGACCTCAAGTAGGTCCAAATCGCCTATGTGGCTGTCTAGGGCTCAAACGGAGGAATGTCGGAACAATTTTAGGCATTCTGGAATCCTCATGAAAAATAAGGAGGAAAGGTGAGTTTACACGCAAATCCGAGATGATGAAAAAATTGGGTTTGTTTGACCTCATGTAGACCCAAATCGCCTACGTGGTCGTCTAGGGCTCAAACGGAGGAATCTCGCAACAATTTTAGGCATTCTGGAATCCTCATGAAAAATAAGGAGGGTAGGTGAGTTTCCACGCAATTCCGAGAGGATGAAAAAATTGTGTTCGTTTGACCTCAAGTACGCCCAAATCGCCTATGTGGCCATCCAGGCTCAAACGGAGGAATGTTGCAACAATTTTCGGCATTCTAGAATCCTCATGAAAAATAAGGAGGAAAGGTGAGTTTACACGCATTTCCGAGATGATAAAAAAATTCTGTTCGTTTGACCTCAATAAGGCCCAAATATCTATGTGGCCGTGCATGGCTCAAACGAAGGAATCTCGCAACAATTTTAGGCATTCTGGAATCCTCATGAAAAATAAGGTGGGTAGGTGAGTTTCCACGCAATTCCGAGAGGATGAAAAAATTGTGTTCGTTTGACCTCAAGTAGGTCCAAATCGCCTATGTGGCTGTCTAGGGCTCAAACGGAGGAATGTCGGAACAATTTTAGGCATTCTGGAATCCTCATGAAAAATAGGGAGGAAATGTGAGTTTACACGCAATTCCGAGATGATGAGAAAATTGTGTTCGTTTGACCTCAAGTAGGCCCTAACACCTATGTGGCCGTGCATGGCTCAAATGAAGGAATCTCGCAACAATTTTAGGCATTCTGGAATCCTTATGAAAAATAAGGAGGGTACGTGAGTTTCCACGCAATCTCAAACGATGAAAAAATTGTATTCGTTTGACCTCAAGTAGGCCCAACTCGGCTATGTGGCCGTGCAGGGCTCAAACGGTGGAATCTCGCAACAATTTTAGGCATTCTGGAATCCTCATGAAAAATAAGGAGGGTAGGTGAGTTTGCACACATTTCCGAGATGATGAAAAAATTGTGGTCGTTTGACCTCAAGTAGGCCCAACTCACCTATGTGGCCGTGCAAGGCTCGATCGATGGAATCTCGCAACAATTTTAGGCAATCTGGAATCCTCATGAAAAATAAGGAGGGTAGGTGAGTTTCCACGCAATCTCGAGATGTTGAAAAAGTTTGTGTTCTTGTGACCTCAAGTAGTCCCAAATAGCCCATGTGGCCGTTCAGGGCCCAAACGGAGGAATCTCCCAACAATTTTAGCCATTCTGGAATCCTCATGAAAAATGAGGAGGGTAGGTGAGTTTCCACGCAATTCCGAGATGATGAAAAAATTGTGGACGTTTGACCTCAAGTAGGCCCAACTCGCCAATGTGGCCGTGCAAGGCTCGACCGAAGGAATCTTACAACAATTTTAGGCATTCTAGAATCCTCATGAAAAATAAGGTGGGTAGGTGAGTTTCCACGCAATCTCGAAACGATGAAAAAATTGTATTCGTTTGACCTCAAGTAGGCCCAACTCGGCTATGTGGCCGTGCAGGGCTCAAACGGAGGGATCTCCCAACAATTTTAGGCATTCTGGAATCCTCATGAAATATAAGGAGGGTAGGTGAGTTTCCACGCAATTCCGAGATGATGAAAAAATTGTGGTCGTTTGACCTCAAGTAGGCCCAACTCGCCTATGTGGCCGTGCAAGGCTCGACCGAAGGAATCTTACAACAATTTTAGGCATTCTGGAATCCTCATGAAAAATAAGGTGGGTAGGTGAGTTTCCACGCAATCTCGAAACAATGAAAAAATTGTATTCATTTGACCTCTCGTAGGCCCAAATCGCCTATGTGGCCGTTCAAGTCACAAACGGAGGAATCTCCCAACAATTTTAGGCATTCTGGAATCCACAAGAAAAATAAGGTGGGTAAGTGAGTTTCCACGCAACTTCGAGACGATGGAAAGTTTGTCTTCTTTTGACCTCAAGGAGGCCCAAAAGGCCTATGTGGCCGTGCAAGGCTCGACTGAAGGAATCTCGCAACAATTTTAGGCATTCTGGAATCCTCATGAAAAATAAGGAGGGTAGGTGAGTTTCCACGCAATCTCGAAACGATCAAAAAATTGTATTCGTTTGACCTCAAATAGGCCCAACTCGACTATGTGGCCGTCCAAGGCTCAAACGGAGGAATCGGCAACAATTTTAGGCATTCTGGAATCCTCATGAAAAATAAGGAGGGTAGGTGAGTTTCCACGCAATTATGAGAGGATGAAAAAATTGTGTTCGTTTGACCTCAAGTAGGCCCAAATTGCCTATGTGTCTGTCTAGGGCTCAAACGGAGGAATCTCGCAACAATTTTAGCCATTCTGGAATCCTCATGAAAAATAAGGAGGATAGGTGAGTTTCCACGCAATTCCGAGACGATGAAAAATTGTGGTCGTTTGACCTCAAGTAGGCCCAACTCGCATACGTGGTCGTGCAGGGCGCAAACGGAGGAATCTGGCAACAATTTTAGGCATTCTGGAATCCTCATGAAAAATAAGGAGGGTAGGTGAGTTTCCACGCAATTCCGAGATGATGAAAAAATTGTGTTCGTTTGACCTCAAGTAGGCCCAAATCGCCTATGTGGCCGTCCAGGGCTCAAACGGAGGAATCTCGCAACAATTTTAGGCATTCTGGAATCCTCATGAAAAATAAGGAGGGTAGGTGAGTTTCCACGCAATTATGAGAGGATGAAAAAGTTGTGTTCGTTTGACCTCAAGTAGGCCCAACTCGCCTATGAGGCCGTGCAGGGCTCGACCGAAGGAATCTCACAAATATTTTAGGCATTCTGGAATGCTCATGAAAAATAAGGAGGGTAGGTGAGTTTTCGCGCAATTCCGAGATTATGAAAAAAATTGGGTTCGTTTGACCTCAAGTAGGCCCAAGTCGCCTATGTGGCCGTCGAGGGCTCAAACGGAGGGATTTCACAAAGATTTTAGGCATTCTGGAATCCTCATGAAAAATAAGGAGGGTAAGTGGGTTTCCACGCAACCTCGAAACGATGAAAAAATTGTATTCGTTTGACCTCAAGTAGGCCCAAATCGCCTACGTGGCCGTGCAGGGCTCAAACGGTGGAATCTCGTAACAATTTTAGGCATTCTGGAATCCTCATGTAAAATAAGGAGGAAAGGTGAATTTCGACGTAATTCCGAGACAATCATAAAATTGTGTTCGTTTGACCTCAAGTAGGCCCAAATCGCGTACGTGGCCGTGCAGGGCTCAAACGGTGGAATCTCGCAACAATTTTAGGCATTCTGGAATCCTCATGAAAAATAAGGAGGGTAGGTGAGTTTCCACGCAATTCCGAGATGATGAAAAAATTGTGTTCGTTTGACCTCAAGTAGGCCCAACTCGCCTATGTGGCCGTGCAAGGCTCGACCGAAGGAATCTCGTATCAATTTTAGGCATTCTGGAATCCTCATGAAAAAGAAGGAGGGTAGGTGAGTTTCCACGCAATCTCGAAAAGATGAAAAGATTGTGTTCGTTTGACCTCAAGTAGGTCCAAATCGCCTATGTGGCCGTCCAGGGCTCAAACGGAGGGATTTCGCAACAATTTTAGGCATTGTGGAACCCTCATGAAAAATAAGGAGGGTAGGTGAGTTTCCACGCAATTCCGAGATGATGAAAAAATTGTGTTCGTTTGAGCTCAAGTCGGCACAACTCGGCTATGTGGCCGTGCAGGGCTCAAACGGAGGGATCTCCCAACAATTTTAGGCATTCTGGAATCCTCATTAAAAATAAGGAGGAAAGGTGAATTTCGACGCAATTCCGAGACAATCTTAAAATTGTGTTCGTTTGACCTCAAGTAGGCCCAAATCGCGTACGTGGCCGTGCAAGGCTCAAACGGTGGAATCTCGCAACAATTTTAGGCATTCTTGAATCCTCGTGAAAAATAAGGAGGGTAGGTGAGTTTCCACACATTACCGAGATGATGAAAAAATTGTGGTCGTTTGACCTCAAGTCGGCACAACTCGCCTATGTGGCCGTGCAAGGCTCGACCGAAGGACTCTCGCAACAATATTAGGCATTCTGGAATCCTCATGAAAAGTAAGGAGGATAAGTGAGTTTCCACGCAATTCGAGATGATGAAAAATTGTGTTCGTTTGACCTCAAGTAGGCCCAAATCGCCTACGTGGCCGTGCAGGGCTCAAACGGTGGAATCTCGCAACAATTTTAGGCATTCTGGAATCCTCATGAAAAATAAGGAGGGTAGGTGAGTTTCCACGCAATTCCGAGATGATGAAAAAATTGTGTTCGTTTGACCTCAAGTAGGCCCAAATCGCCTATGTGGTTGTCGAGGGGTCAAACGAACGAATCTCGCTACAATTTTAGGCATTTTTGAATCCTCATGAAAAATAAGGAGGGTAGGTGAGTTTCCACGCAATTCGAAAAAATTGTATTCGTTTGACCTCAAGTAGGCCCAACTCGGCTATGTGGCCGTGCAGGGCTCAAACGGAGGAATCTCGCAACAATTTTAGGCATTCTGGAATCCTCATGAAAAATAAGGAGGGTAGGTGAGTTTCCACGCAATTCCGAGATGATGAAAAAATTGTGGTCGTTTGACCTCAAGTAGGCCCAACTCGCCTATGTGGCCGTGCAAGGCTCGACCGAAGGAATCTCACAACAATTTTAGGCATTCTGGAATCCTCATGAAAAATAAGGAGGGTAGGTGAGTTTCCACGCAATCTCGAGACGATGAAAAAATTGTATTCGTTTGACCTCAAGTAGGCCCAACTCGCCTATGTGGCCGTGCAGGGCTCAAACGGTGGAAGCTCGCAACAAATTTAGGGATTCTGGAATCCTTATGAAAAATAAGGAGGGTTGGTGAGTTTCCACGCAATTCCGAGATGATGCAAAAATTGTGGTCGTTTGACCTCAAGTAGGCCCAACTCGCCTATGTGGCCGTGCAGGGCTCGACCGAAGGAATCTCGCAACAATTTTAGGCATTCTGGAATCCTCATGAAAAATAAGGAGGGTAGGTGAGTTTTCACGCAATTCCGAGATGTTGAAAAAATTGTGTTCGTTTGACCTCAAGTAGGCCCTAGTCGCCTATGTGGCCGTCCAGGGCTCAAACGGAGGGATCTCGCGACAATTTTTGGCATTCTGGAGTCCAGATGAAAAATAACAAGGGTAAGTGAGTTTTCACACAATTACGAGACGTTGAAAAAATTGTTTCGTTTGACCTCAAGTAGGCCCAAATCGCCTACGTGGCCGTGCAGGGCTCAAACGGTGGAATCTCGCAACAATTTTAGGCATTCTGAAATCCTCATGAAAAATAAGGAGGAAAGGTGAATTTCGACGCAATTCCGAGACGATAAAAAAATTGTGTTCTTTTGACCTCAAGTAGGCCCAAATCGCCTACATGGCCGTCTAGGGCTCAAACGGTGGAATCTCGCAACAATTTTAGGCATTCTGGAATCCTCATGAAAAATAAGGAGGGTAGGTGAGTTTCCACACATTTCCAAGATGATGAAAAAATTGTGGTCGTTTGACCTCAAGTAGGCCGAAATCGCCTATGTGGTCATGCAAGGCTCGACCGAAGGAATCTCGCAACAATTTTAGGCAATCTGGAAACCTCATGAAAAATAAGGAGGGTCGGTAAGTTTCCACGCAATCTAGAGATGATGAAAAAATTGTGGTAGTTTGACCTCAAGTCGGCACAACTCGCCTATGTGGCCGTGCAAGGCTCGACCGAAGGACTCTCGCAACAATTTTAGGCACTCTGGAATCCTCATGAAAAATAAGGAGGAAAGGTGACTTTCGACGAAATTCCGAGATGATGACAAAATTGTGTTCGTTTGACCTCAAGTAGGCCCAAATCGCCTACGTGGCCGTGCAGGGCTCAAACGGTGGAATCTCGCAACAATTTTAGGCATTCTGGAATCCTCATGAAAAATAAGGAGGGTAGGTGAGTTTCCACGCAATTCCGAGATGATGAAAAAATTGTGTTCGTTTGACCTCAAGTAGGCCCAAATCGCCTATGTTGCCGTCGGGGCTCAAACGGAGGAATCTCGCAACAATTTTAGGCATTCGGAATCCTCATGAAAAATAAGGAGGGTAGGTGAGTTTCCACGCAATTCCGAGATGATGAAAAAATTGTGTTCGTTTGACCTCAAGTAGGCCCAACTCGCCTATGTGGTCGTGCAGGGCTCGACCGAAGGAATCTCGCAACAATTTTAGGCATTCTGGAATCCTCATGAAAAATAAGGAGGGTAGGTGAGTTTCCACGCAATCTAGAGATGATGAAAAAATTGTGGTAGTTTGACCTCAAGTCGGCACAACTCGCCTATGTGGCCGTGCAAGGCTCAAACGGAGGAATCTCGCAACAATTTTAGGCATTCTGGAATCCTCATGAAAAATAAGGAGGGTGGGTGAGTTGCCACGCAATTCGAGATGATGAAAAAATTGTGTTCGTTTGACCTCAAGTAGGCCCAACTCGCCTATGAGGCGGTGCAGGGCTCGACGGAAGGAATCTCGCAACAATTTTAGGCATTCTGGAATCCTCATGAAAAATAAGGAGGGTAGGTGAGTTTCCACGCAATTCGAGATTATGAAAAAATTGTGTTCGTTTGACCTCAAGTAGGCCCAAATCGCCTATGTGGCCGTCCAGGGCTTAAACGGAGGGATTTCGCTACAATTTTAGGCATTACGGAAACCTCATGAAAAATAAGGAGGGTACGTGAGTTTCCACACAATCTCGAAACGATGAAAAAATTGTATTCGTTTGACCTCAAGTAGGCCCAAATCGCCTACGTGGCCGTGCAGGGCTCAAACGGTGGAATCTCGCAACAGTATAGGCATTCTGGAATCCTCATGAAAAATAAGGAGGGTAGGTGAATTTCGACGCAATTCCGAGATGATGAAAAATTGTGTTCGTTTGACCTCAAGTAGGCCCAAATCGCCTACGTGGCCGTGCAGGGCTCAAACGGTGGAATCTCGCAACAATTTTAGGCATTCTGGAACCCTCATGAAAAATAAGGAGGGTAGGTGAGTTTCCACGCAATTCCGAGATGATGAAAAAATTGTGTTCGTTTGAGCTCAAGTCGGCACAACTCGGCTATGTGGCCGTGCAGGGCTCAAACGGAGGGATCTCCCAACAATTTTAGGCATTCTGGAATCCTCATTAAAAATAAGGAGGAAAGGTGAATTTCGACGCAATTCCGAGACGATAAAAAAATTGTGTTCGTTTGACCTCAAGTAGGCCCAAATCGCCTACGTGGCCGTGCAGGGCTCAAACGGTGGAATCTCGCAACAATTTTAGGCATTCTGGAATCCTCATGAAAAATAAGGAGGGTAGGTGAGTTTCCACGCAATTCCGAGATGATGAAAAAATTGTGGTCGTTTGACCTCAAGTAGGCCCAACTCGCCTATGTGGCCGTGCAAGGCTCGACCGAAGGAATCTCACAACAATTTTAGGCATTCTGGAATCCTCATGAAAAATAAGGAGGAAAGGTGACTTTCGACGAAATTCCGAGATGATGACAAAATTGTGTTCGTTTGACCTCAAGTAGGCCCAAATCGCCTACGTGACCGTGCAGGGCTCAAACGGTGGAATCTCGCAACAATTTTAGGCATTCTGGAACCCTCATGAAAAATAAGGAGGGTAGGTGAGTTTCCACGCAATTCCGAGATGATGAAAAAATTGTGTTCGTTTGAGCTCAAGTAGGCCCAAATCTCCTAAGTGGCCGTCCAGGGCTCAAACGGTGGAATCTCGCAACAATTTTAGGCATTCTGGAATCCTCATGAAAAATAAGGAGGGTAGGTGAGTTTCCACGCAATTCCGAGATGATGAAAAAATTGTGGTCGTTTGACCTCAAGTAGGCCCAACTCGCCTATGTGGCCGTGCAAGGCTCGACCGAAGGAATCTGGCAACAATTTTAGGTATTCTAGAATCCTCATGAAAAATAAGGACGCAATTCCGAGATGATGAAAAAATTGTGTTCGTTTGACCTCAAGTAGGCCCAAATCGCCAATGTGGCCGTCCAGGGCTCAAACGGAGGAATTTCGCAACAATTTTAGGCATTCTGGAATCCCCATGAAAAATAAGGAGGGTAAGTGAGTTTCCACGCAATCTCGAAACGATGAAAAAATTGTATTCGTTTGACCTCAAGTAGGCCCAAATCGCCTACGTGGCCGTGCAGGGCTCAAACGGTGGAATCTCGCAACAATTTTAGGCATTCTGAAATCCTCATGAAAAATAAGGAGGAAAGGTGAATTTCGACGCAATTCCGAGATGATGAAAAATTGTGTTCGTTTGACCTCAAGTAGGCCCAAATCGCCTACGTGGCCGTGCAGGGCTCAAACGGTGGAATCTCGCAACAATTTTAGGCATTCTGGAATCCTCATGAAAAATAAGGAGGGTAGGTGAGTTTCCACGCAATTCCGAGATGATGAAAAAATTGTGTTCGTTTGACCTCAAGTAGGCCCAACTCGCCTATGTGGCCGTGCAAGGCTCGACCGAAGGAATCTCGCAACAATTTTAGGCAATCTGGAATCCTCATGAAAAATAAGGAGGGTCGGTAAGTTTCCACGCAATCTCGAAAAGATGAAAAAATTGTGTTCGTTTGACCTCAAGTAGGTCCAAATCGCCTAAGTGGCCGTCTAGGGCTCAAACGAGACGATGAAAAAATTGTATTCGTTTGACCTCAAGTAGGCCCAACTCGGCTATGTGGCAGTGCAGGGCTCAAACGGAGGGATCTCCCAACAATTTTCGGCATTCTGGAATCCTCATGAAAAATTTGGAGGAAAGGTGAATTTCGACGCAATTCCGAGACAATCATAAAATTGTGTTCGTTTGACCTCAAGTAGGCCCAAATCGCGTACGTGCCGTGCAGGGCTCAAAAGGTGGAATCTCGCAACAATTTTAGGCATTCTGGAATCCTCATGAAAAATTTGGAGGAAAGGTGAATTTCGACGCAATTCCGAGACAATCATAAAATTGTGTTCGTTTGACCTCAAGTAGGCCCAAATCGCGTACGTGCCGTGCAGGGCTCAAAAGGTGGAATCTCGCAACAATTTTAGGCATTCTGGAATCCTCCTGAAAAATAAGGAGGGTAGGTGAGTTTCCACACATTTCCGAGATGATGAAAAAATTGTGGTCGTTTGACCTCAAGTCGGCACAACTCGCCTCTGTGGCCGTGCAAGGCTCGACCGAAGGAATCTCGCAACAATTTTAGGCAATCTGGAATCCTCATGAAAAATAAGGAGGGTCGGTAAGTTTCCACGCAATCTCGAAACGATGAAAAAATTGTGTTCGTTTGACCTCAAGTAGGTCCAAATCGCCTATGTGGCCGTCCAGGGCTCAAACGGAGGGATTTCGCAACAATTTTAGGCATTTTGGAATCCTCATGAAAAATAAGGAGGGTAAGTGAGTTTCCACGCAATCTCAAAACGATGAAAAAATTGTATTCGTTTGACCTCAAGTAGGCCCAAATCGCCTACATGGCTGTGCAGGGCTCAAACGGTGGAATCTAGAAACAATTTTAGGCACTCTGGAATCCTCTTGAAAAATAAGGAGGAAAGGTGAATTTCGACGAAATTCCGAGATGATGACAAAATTGTGTTCGTTTGACCTCAAGTAGGCCCAAATCGCCTACGTGGCCGTGCAGGGCTCAAACGGTGGAATCTCGCAACAATTTTAGGCATTCTGGAACCCTCATGAAATATAAGGAGGGTAGGTGAGTTTCCACGCAATTCCGAGATGATGAAAAAATTGTGTTCGTTTGAGCTCAAGTCGGCACAACTCGGCTACGTGGCCGTCCAGGGCTCAAACGGAGGGATCTCGCAACAATTTTAGGCATTCTGGAATCGTCATGAAAAATAAGGAGGGTAGGTGAGTTTCCAAACAATTCCGAGATGATGAAAAAATTGTGTTCGTTTGACCTTAAGTACACCCAAATCGGATATGTGGCAGTCCAGGGCTCAAACGGAGGAATCTCACAACAATTTTAGGCATTCTGGAATCCTCATGAAAAATAAGGAGGGTAGGTGAGTTTCCTCGCAATCTCGAAACGATCAAAAAATTGTATTCGTTTGACCTCAAATAGGCCCAACTCGGCTATGTGGCCGTCCAAGGCGCAAACGGAGGAATCTGGCAACAATTTTAGGCATTCTGGAATCCTCATGAAAAGTAAGGAGGTAGGCGGGTTTCCACGCAATTCCGAGATGATGGAAAAATTATGTTCGTTCAACCTCAAGTAGGCCCAAATCGCCTATGTCGCCGTCTAGGGCTCAAACAGAGGAACCTCGCAACAATTTTAAGCATTCAGAATCCTCATGAAAAATAAGGAGGGTAGGTGAGTTTCCACGCAATTATGAGAGGATGAAAAAGTTGTGTTCGTTTGACCTCAAGTAGGCCCAACTCGCCTATGAGGCCGTGCAGGGCTCGACCGAAGGAATCTCACAAATATTTTAGGCATTCTGGAATGCTCATGAAAAATAAGGAGGGTAGGTGAGTTTTCGCGCAATTCCGAGATTATGAAAAAAATTGTGTTCGTTTGACCTCAAGTATTCCCAAATCGCCTACGTGGTCGTGCAGGGCTCAAACGGTGGAATCTAGCAACAATTTTAGGCATTCAAGAATCCTCATGAAAAATAAGGAGTGTAGGTGAGTTTCCACACAATTCCGAGATGATAAAAAAATTGTGGTCGTTTGACCTCAAGTAGGCCCAACTCGCCTATGTGGCCGTGCAAGGCTCGACCGAAGGAATCTCGCAACAATTTTAGGCATTCTGGAATCCTCATGAAAAATAAGGAGGGTAGGTGAGTTTCCACCCAATCTCGAAACGATCAAAAAATTGTATTCGTTTGACCTCAAATAGGCCCAACTCGGCGATGTGGCCGTCCAATGCGCAAACGGAGGAATCTGGCAACAATTTTAGGCATTCTGGAATCCTCAAGAAAAGTAAGGAGGTAGGCGGATATCCACGCAATTCCGAGATGATGGAAAAATTATGTTCGTTTGACCTCAAGTAGGCCCAAATCGCCTATGTGGCCGTCCAGGGCTCAAACGGAGGAATCTCGCAACAATTTTAGGCATTCTGGAATCCTCATGAAAAATAAGAAGGGTAGGTGTGTTTCCACGCAATTATGAGAGGATGAAAAAATTGTGTTCGTTTGACCTCAAGTAGGCCCAACTCGCCTATGTGGCCGTGCAGGGCTCGACCGAAGGAATCTCGCAAATATTCTAGACATTCTGGAATGCTCATGAAAAATAAGGAGGGTAGGTGAGTTTTCGCGCAATTCCGAGATTATGAAAAAAATTGTGTTCGTTTGACCTCAAGTAGGCCCAAATCGCCTATGTGGCCTTCCAGGGATCAAACGGAGGGATTTCACAACAATTTTAGACATTCTTGAATCCTCATGAAAAATAAGGAGGGTAAGTGGGTTTCCACGCAATCTCGAAACGATGAAAAAATTGTATTCGTTTGACCTCAAGTAGGCCCAAATCGCCTACGTGGCCGTGCAGGGCTCAAACGGTGGAATCTCGTAACAATTTTAGGCATTCTGGAATCCTCATGAAAAATAAGGAGGAAAGGTGAATTTCGACGCAATTCCGAGACGATCCAAAAATTGTATTCGTTTGACCTCAAGTAGGCCAAAATCGCCTACGTGGCCGTGCAGGGCTCAAACGGTGGAATCTCACAACAATTTTAGGCATTCTGGAATCCTCATGAAAAATAAGGAGGGTAGGTGAGTTTCCAAACAATTCCGAGATGATGAAAAAATTGTGTTCGTTTGACCTTAAGTACGCCCAAATCGGATATGTGGCAGTCCAGGGCTCAAACGGAGGAATGTCGCAACAATTTTAGGCATTCTGGAATCCTCATGAAAAATAAGGAGGGTAGGTGAGTTTCCACGCAATCTCGAAACGATCAAAAAATTGTATTCGTTTGACCTCAAATAGGCCCAACTCGGCTATGTGGCCGTCCAAGGCGCAAACGGAGGAATCTGGCAACAATTTTAGGCATTCTGGAATCCTCATGAAAAGTAAGGAGGTAGGCGGGTTTCCACGCAATTCCGAGATGATGGAAAAATTATGTTCGTTTGACCTCAAGTAGGCCCATATCGCTTATGTGGCCGCCTAGGGCTCAAACGGAGGAATCTCGCAACAATTTTAGGCATTCTGGAATCCTCATGAAAAATAAGGAGGGTAGGTGTGTTTCCACGCAATTATGGGAGGATGAAAAAATTGTGTTCGTTTGACCTAAAGTAGGCCCAACTCGCCTATTTGGCCGTGCAGGGCTCGACCGAAGGAATCTCGCAAATATTTTAGACATTCTGGAATGCTCATGAAAAATAAGGGGGGTAGGTGAGTTTTCGCGCAATTCCGAGATTATGAAAAGAATTGTGTTCGTTTGACCTCAAGTAGGCCCAAATCGCCTATGTGGCCGTCCAGGGCTCAAACGGAGGGATTTCGCAACAATTTTAGGCATTCTGGAATCCTCATGAAAAATAAGGAGGGTAGGTGAGTTTCCACGCAATTATGAGAGGATGAAAAAATTGTGTTCGTTTGACCTAAAGTAGGCCCAACTCGCCTATGTGGCTGTGCAAGGCTCAAACGGAGGAATGTCGCAACAATTGTAGGCATTCTGGAATGCTCATGAAAAATAAGGAGGGAAGGTGAGTTTTCGCGCAATTCCGAGATTATGAAAAAATTGTGTTCGTTTGACCTCAAGTAGGCCCAAATCGCCTATGTGGCCGTCCAGGGCTAAAACGGAGGGATTTCGCTACAATTTTAGGCATTACGGAAACCTCATGAAAAATAAGGAGGGTAAGTGAGTTTCCACGCAATCTTGAAACGATGAAAAAATTGTCTTCGTTTGACCTCAAGTAGGCCCAAATCGCCTACGTGGCCGTGCAGGGCTCAAACGGTGGAATCTCGTAACAATTTTAGGCATTCTGGTATACTCTTGAAAAATAAGGAGGAAAGGTGAATTTCGACGCAATTTCGAGACGATCCAAGAATTGTGTTCGTTTGACCTCAAGTAGGCCCAAATCGCCTACGTGGCCGTGCAGGGCTCAAACGGTGGAATCTCGCAACAATTTTAGGCATTCTGGAATCCTCATGAAAAATAAGGAGGGTAGGTGAGTTTCCACACATTTCCGAGATGATGAAAAAATTGTGGTCGTTTGACCTCAAGTAGGCCCAACTCGCCTATGTGGCCGTGCAAGGCTCGACCGAAGGAATCTCGCAACAATTTTAGGCATTCTGGAATCCTCATGAAAAATATGGAGGGTTGGTGAGTTTCCACCCAATCTCGAAACGATCAAAACTTTGTATTCGTTTGACCTCAAATGGGCCTAACTCGGCTATGCGGCCGTCCAATGCGTAAACGGAGGAATCTGGCAACAATTTTAGGCATTCTGGAATCCTCATGAAAAGTAAGGAGGTAGGGGGGTTTCCACGCAATTCCGAGATGATGGAAAAATTATGTTCGTTTTGTTAGTTTTGATTAGTTTTGATGATGTCTTATATAGATGTCATTGTTAATAGCAAAAAGGTTGCAAACTACATTTATCTTTTATTTTGACTAATTATTATATTTAATGTAGATGCAAAGTTTTATGATGGAGAATGTTGATTGAAGAAAGAAGTTCTTGCTCAATATAATGAGAATATTATAATATCAAGGAAGCAAGAAGTTATCAAATGATTTTGGGGGATAATCTAGAAGAAGAGAAGAAATTGAAGAAGGAAGAACTTGCAATGCAGTGGAATATCTTTACTCAAGTTCTTATATTGATGCTAGAAGTCTCCAGATCATATGGGAATTGGAACGGATCAATTCAGAGTTAAAACCAGCAAAAATCAGTTCCAAGATGAGCAAACTCGAGCCCATCATTAGCAAACTCGAGCATGTAATGTCTTCAAGCAACTCGCGCCTCCGGACAAGTCAAACTCGAGCTTAGAACTCAAACCTCAGGTTTGGAACTCCAAACTCGAGCCCATCATTAGCAAACTCGAGCCTGTAGTGTCTTCAGCATTTCTGGTGTCTCTGGACAAGGCAAACTCGAGCCTATTAGTTCGCAAACTCGAGATTACAGCGGTGTTCAACATTTCAGCTACTCTGTTCCACGTTACACTCGGGCGACGTGTGGTAATTCAATGATATCTCCTAAACTAGAGATCGGATTTAGGTGAAACTAGTGGCATATGAAACTAGACTCCCAATGCGTCATTTAGATATATAATTCAAGCCAAAAGGAGTTCAGATGAAGGAGTAATGAATTTAACAAGTTGACAGTGAAATCCACGTCTCACAAATGACCAACCTTCAATGTTTTGAGTTTATCTCACAAACGGAGAATACAATGGAGCTGAAATCGGTGGCATTGGAAATTAGACTCAAATGGATTTCCATAGATAGGTTAAACAACTAAAACGGAGTTCATACCAGGGAGATATAGCCCTCGAAAGTGGACCGTAGTTCCAGGATGTTGGAGGTTTGCTAGCAGGAGAAGCAAACTCGAGCCTATTAGTTGGCAGGCTCAAGTTCGCGGGTTACAGAGCTACCAGGTCGCGAATATCATCCAAACTCGAGCCTATAAGTGACAAACTCGAGCCTAGACAAGACAGAAAACAAAAGATGATTTTGAAGAGACCCAAACTCGAGCCTATAATTATAGACTCGAGCCTAGATGCTGAAAAATGTTACAAACTCTAGAGTTTGCTCTGAACCTCCGGTTTGCACCTTGCAGAAGCTGAACCTGACCCTTGCAAACTCGAGCCTACTTATCCAAGCTCGAGTTCATGACCCTGGTTCAGAAAAACAGCAATTCGAAAGTCTCGTTTCTCATCAAAGAACATCCACATGATTACCCAAATGACTTATACTTCTTCTTAACATTATTTATATCATTTGTGTACATGTTTCAGATTATTAAAGCTTGAGAGAACATCAATCTTGACAGAAATCAAGATCTAGAAGATGAACTTTGCTGCACATTTTCAGAAATGAAAAGATGACAGATTTCAACGAGGAACTTGGACAAATGCTCAATTATATTATTTTAAAGTTATCCTCTGGACAGAAGCAAGTAGATGACAGCCTAGAAAGATACTCAACCATTCTTCAAGGCAGACAACAAGGCTCCTGCCAAATAAAGCACCTGAATATCTGGGAGACATTAATTCTTGAATAAACATCATTTAATTCAGAATTATTCCCAACAGCTATATCCATCATAAATGCTCCCAACAGCTAGAATTTCGAATGGATTCAAATCAGAATGGATATGCAACGATTACTGTTCACAACGGTAATCAATCCTTGATTGACAGAAAATAAAAACAGAGCTTTGATTTCATGCGTATTTCAAAGCAAAAGTCAAGAAGATGAAGTCCTTCGTTTTGGAAACAATTGCTACACCCATTACTCAGAATGATTCCCTGAACAAATAGAGGAAAGTCATTAAATGACGTAACGGTCATGATCTTCAATGCAGAGCAAAAGTTGGAAATCAGAAAAAGCCCCAAAATGCAATGGACGAATGCCTCCCACAACATCAATACAAAGTATCTATAAATAGAGAAAGAGCAACAGAAGAAAAACACAACACAGGGCAGAGAAACAAGCCTACATCTTCAACATGCTATTACTCTGATCTTTATATCATTTACTCTCTGATTTTCAATGTCTATAAATCATAGAGAGTGAAATGTTTTGTATTGTACTTCAGTGTTTATCCATACACTTCTGAGAGAGAAGAATCATTGTAAACATCCTATCATTCTACCTTAGAGTTACACAAGATTGGGTGATCTTGAGTGGGAAATACATTGTGTTGATTACAGCTTGTAAGGGGAGTGAATCCTAGTGAGAGGATTACTTCGAGTGCAGAGTGTGTAATCAAACGGGTGTATTGATTATAGTTTGTAAGGGGGAGTAAGTCCTAGTGTGAGGATTACTTCAAGTACAGAACGTGTAATCAAGTTGAAAGAAGATAGTGGATTGAAAATCTCAAGTGGAGCTTGGGGACTGGACGTAGGTCAAGGATTGGGCCGAACCAGGATAAATCATAGTTTGCATATTCTCTTCCCTTATCTCTTACATTCCAGCATATATATTTGAATGATTGCTTATCACTTTATAACTTATTGTTGTCATTCAAACTACTTTCAATAAGTTGCAGAAAAGTTTTTAAAGTTCTAAGTTTTTAATCAAACACCCAATTCACCCCCCTCTTGGGTGATAGCCAAGTCTTTCACGTTTGACCTCAAGTAGGCCCAAATTGCCTACGTGGCCGTGCAGGGCTCAAACGGTGGAATCTCGCAACAATTTTAGGCATTCTGGAATCCTCATGAAAAATAAGGAGGGTACGTGAGTTTCCACACAATTCCGAGATGATGAAAAATTGTGGTCGTTTGACCTCAAGTAGGCCCAACTCGCCTATGTGGCCGTGCAAGGCTCGACCGAAAAAATCTCGCAACAATTTTAGGCATTCTGGAATCCTCATGAAAAATAAGGAGGGTAGGTGAGTTTCCACGCAATCTCGGAACGATCAAAAAATTGTATTCGTTTGACCTCAAATTTGCCCAACTCGGCTATGTGGCCGTCCAAGGTGCAAACGGAGGAATCTGGCAACAATTGTAGGCATTCTGGAATCCTCATGAAAAGTAAGGAGGGTAGGCGGGTTTCCACCCAATTCCGAGATAATGGAAAAATTATGTTCGTTCGACCTCAAGTAGGCCTAAATCGCCTATGTGGTCGTCCAGGGCTGAAACGGAGGAATCTCGCAACAATTTTAGGCATTCTGGAATCCTTATGAAAAATAAGGAGGGTAGGTGTGTTTCCACGCAATTATGAGAGGATGAAAAAATTGTGTTCGTTTGACCTAAAGTAGGCCCAACTCGCCTATGTGGCTGTGCAGGGCTCAAACGGAGGAATGTCGCAACAATTTTAGGCATTCTGGAATGCTCATGAAAAATAAGGAGGGTAGGTGAGTTTCCACGCAATTCCGAGATGATGAAAAAATTGTGGTCGTTTGACCACAAGTAGGCCAAACTCGCCAATGTGGCCGTGCAAGGCTCGACCGAAGGAATCTCGCAACAATTTTAGGCATTCTGGAATCCTCATGAAAAATATGGAGGGTAGGTGAGTTTCCACCCAATCTCGAAACGATCAAAAATTTGTATTCGTTTGACCTCAAATCGGCCGAACTCGGCTATGTGGCCGTCCAATGCGTAAACGGAGGAATCTGGCAACAATTTTAGGCATTCTGGAATCCACATGAAAAGTAAGGAGGCAGGGGGTTTCCACGCAATTCCGAGATGATGGAAAAATTATGTTCGTTTGACCTCAAGTAGACCCAAATCGCCTATGTGGCCGTCCAGGGCTCAAACGGAGGGATTTCGCAACAATTTTAGGCATTCTGGAATCCTCATGAAAAATAAGGAGGGTAAGTGAGTTTCCACGCAATCTCGAAACGATGAAAAAATTGTATTCGTTTGACCTCAAGTAGGCCCAAATCGCCTACGTGGCCGTGCAGGGCTCAAACGGTGGAATCTCGCAACAATTTTAGGCATTCTGAAATCCTCATGAAAAATAAGGAGGAAAGGTGAATTTCGACGCAATTCCGAGACGATCAAAAAACTGTGTTCGTTTGACCTCAAGTAGGCCCAAATCGCGTACGTGGCCGTGCAGGGCTCAAACAGTGGAATCTCGACACAATTTTAGGCATTCTGGAATCCTCTTGAAAAATAAGGAGGGTAGGTGAGTTTGCACACATTTCCGAGATGATGAAAAATTGTGTTCGTTTTACCTCAAGTAGGACCAACTCGCCAATGTGGCCGTGCATGGCTCAAACGGTGGAATATCGCAACAATTTTAGGCATTCTGGAACCTTCATGTAAAATAAGGAGGGGAGGTGAGTTTCCACGCAATTCCGAGACGAGGAAAAAAATGTGTTTGTTTGACCTCAAGTAGGCCCAACTCGCCTATGTGGCCGTGCAAGGCTCGACCGAAGGAATCTCGTATCAATTTTAGGCATTCTGGAATCCTCATGAAAAATAAGGAGGGTAGGTGAGTTTGCACACATTTCCGAGATGATGAAAAAATTGTGGTCGTTTGACCTCAAAAAAAATTGTATTCGTTTGACCTCAAATAGGCCCAACTCGGCTATGTGGCCGTCCAAGGCGCAAACGGAGGAATCTGGCAACAATTTTAGGCATTCTGGAATCCTCATGAAAAGTAAGGAGGGTAGGTGAGTTTCCACGCAATTCCGAGAGGATGAAAAAATTGTGTTCGTTTGACCTCAAGTACGCCCAAATCGGCTGGCTATGTGGCCGTCCAGGGCTCAAAAGGAGGAATCTCGCAACAATTTTAGGCATTCTGGGATCCTCATGAAAAATAAGGAGGAAAGGTGAGTTTACACGCAATTCCGAGATGATAAAAAAATTGTGTTCGTTTGACCTCAAGTAGGCCCAAATCGCGTACGTGGCCGTGCAGGGCTCAAAAAAAATGTGTTCGTTTGACCTCAAGTAGGCCCAACTCGCCTATGTGGCCGTGCAAGGCTCGACCGAAGGAATCTCACAACAATTTTAGGCATTCTGGAATCCTCATGAAAAATAAGGAGGGTAGGTGAGTTTCCACGCAATCTCGAAACGATCAAAAAATTGTATTCGTTTGACCTCAAATAGGCCCAACTCGGCTATGTGGCCGTCCAAGGCGCAAACGGAGGAATCTGGCAACAATTTTAGGCATTCTAGAATCCTCATGAAAAGTAAATAGGGTAGGCGGGTTTCCGCGCAATTCCGAGATGATGGAAAAATTATGTTCGTTTGACCTCAAGTAGGCCCAAATCGCCTATGTGGCCGTCCAGGGCTCAAACGGAGGAATCTCGCAACAATTTTAGGCATTCTGGAATCCTCATGAAAAATAAGGAGGGTAGGTGAGTTTCCACGCAATTATGAGAGGATGAAAAAGTTGTGTTCGTTTGACCTCAAGTAGGCCCAACTCGCCTATGAGGCCGTGCAGGGCTCGAACGGAGGAATCTCGCGACAGTTTTAGGCATTCTGGAATCCTCATGAAAAATAAGGAGGGTAAGTGAGTATTCACACAATTCCTAGAGGTTGAAAAAATTGTGTTCGTTGGGCCTCAAGTAGGCCCAAATCGCCTACGTCTAGGGCTCAAACGGAGGAATTTTGGAACAATTTTAGGCATTCTGGAATCCTCATGAATAATAAGGAGGAAAGGTGAGTTTCCACGCAATTCCGAGAGGATGAAAAAATTGTGTTCGTTTGACCCCAAGTATGCCCAACTCACCTATGTGGCCGTGCAGGGCTCAAACGGTGGAATCTCGCAACAATTTTAGGCATTCTGGAATCCTCATGAAAAGTAAGAGGGTAGGCGAGTTTCCACGCAATTCCGAGATGATGGAAAAATTATGTTCATTTGACCTCAAGTAGGCCCAACTCGCCTACGTGGCCGTGCAGGGCACAAACGGAGCAAGCTTGCAATAATTTTAGGCATTCTGGAATCGTCATGAATAATGAGGAGGGTGGATGAGTTTCCACGCAATTCTGAGATGATTCAAAAATTATGTTCGTTTGACCTCAAGTAGGCCCAAATCGCCTATGTGGCCGATCAGGGCTCAAACGGTGGAATCTCGCAACAATTTTAGGCATTCTGGAATCCTCATGAAAAATAAGGAGGGTAGGTGTGTTTCCACGCAATTCCGAGAGGATGAAAAAATTGTGTTCGTTTGACCTCAAGTAGGCCCAAATCGCCTATGTCTAGGGCTCAAACGGAGGAATCTGGCAACAATTTTAGGCATTCTGGAATCCTCATGAAAAATAAGGAGGGGAGGTGAGTTTCCGCGCAATTCCGAGATGATGGAAAAATGTGTTCGTTTGACCTCAAGTAGGCCCAAATCGCCTATGTGGCCGTTTTAGGCATTCTGGAATCCTGTTGAAAAATAAGGAGGGCAAGTGAGTTTCCACGCAATTCCGAGATGATGAAAATTACTGTTATTTTAACCTCAATTAGGCCCAAAAGGCCTATGTGGCCGTTTAGAGTTCAAACGGTGGAATCTCTCAACTGTTTTAGGCAATCTGGAATCCTCATGAAAAATAAGGAGGGTAAGTGAGTTTCCACGCAATCCGAGATGATGAAAAAATTGTATTCGTTTGACCTCAAGTAGGCCCAAATCGCCTACGTGGCCGTGCAGGGCTCAAACGGTGGAATCTCGCAACAGTATAGGCATTCTGGAATCCTCATGAAAAATAAGGAGGGTAGGTGTGTTTCCACGCAATTCCGAGAGGATGAAAAAATTGTGTTCGTTTGACCTCAAGTAGGCCCAAATCGCCTATGTCTAGGGCTCAAACGGAGGAATCTGGCAACAATTTTAGGCATTCTGGAATCCTCATGAAAAATAAGGAGGAAAGGTGAGTTTCCACGCAATTCCGAGAGGATGAAAAAATTGTGTTCGTTTGACCCCAAGTATGCCCAAATCGGCTATGTGGTTGTCGAGGGGTCAAACGAACGAATCTCGCTACAATTTTAGGCATTTTTGAATCCTCATGAAAAATAAGGAGGGTAGGTGAGTTTCCACGCAATTCCGAGATGATGAAAAAATTGTGTTCGTTTGACCTCAAGAAGGCCCAACTCACCTATGTGGCCGTCCAGGGCTCAAACAGAGGAATTTCGGAACAATTTTAGGTATTCTGGAATCCTTATGAAAAATAAGGAGGAAAGGTGAGTTTACACGCAGTTCCGAGATGCTGAAAAAAATGTGTTTGTTTGACCTCAAGTAGGCCCAAACACCTATGTGGCCGTCCACTGCTCAAACGGAGGAATGTCGCAACAATTTTAGGTATTCTGGAATTCTCATGAAAAATAAGGTGGGTAGGTGAGTTTCCACGCAATTCCGAGATGATAAAAAAATTGTGTTCGTTTGACCTCAAGTAGGCCCAAACACCTATGTGGCCGTCCAGGACTCAAACGGAGGGATTTCGCAACAATTTTAGGCATTCTGGAATCCTCATGAAAAATAAGGAGGGTAAGTGAGTTTCCACGCAATTCGAGACGATGAAAAATTGTATTCGTTTGACCTCAAGTAGGCCCAAATCGCCTACGTGGCCGTGCAGGGCTCAAACGGAGGAATCTCGCAACAATTTTAGGTATTCTAGAATCCTCATGAAAAATAAGGAGGAATTGTGTTTCGTTTGACCTCAAGTAGGCCCAAATCGCCTACGTGGCCGTCCAGGGCTCAAACAGTTGAATCTCGTAACAATTTTAGGCATTCTGCAATCCTCATGAAAAATAAGGAGCGTAAGTGAGTTTTCACACAATTCCGAAAGGTTGAAAAAATTGTGTTTGTTGGGCCTCATGTAGTCCCAAAAGGCCTATGTGGCCGTGCAGGGCTCGACCGAAGGAATCTCGCAACAATTTTAGGCATTCTGGAATCCTCATGAAAAATAAGGAGGGTAGGTGAGTTTCCGCGCAATTTCGAGATTATGAAAAAATTGTGTTTGTTTGACCTCAAGTAGGCCCAAATTGCCTATGTGTCTGTCTAGGGCTCGACCGAAGGAATCTCGCAACAATTTTAGCCATTCTGGAATCCACATGAAAAATAAGGAGGATAGGTGAGTTTCCACGCAATTCCGAGACGATGAAAAAATTGTGGTCGTTTGACCTCAAGTAGGCCCAACTCGCCTATGTGGCCGTGCAAGGCTCGACCGAAGGAATCTCACAACAATTTTAGGCATTCTGGAATCCTCATGAAAAATAAGGAGGGTAGGTGAGTTTCCTCGCAATCTCGAAACGATCAAAAAATTGTATTCGTTTGACCTCAAATTGGCCCAACTCGGCTATGTGGCCGTCCAAGGCGCAAACGGAGGAATCTGGCAACAATTTTAGGCATTCTGGAATCCTCATGAAAAATAAGGAGGGTAGGTGAGTTTCCACACATTTCCGAGATGATGAAAAAATTGTGGTCGTTTGACCTCAAGTAGGCCCAAATCGCCTATGTGGCCGTCCAGGGCTCAAACAGAGGAATCTCGCAACAATTTTAGGCATTCTGGAATCCTCATGAAAAATAAGGAGGGTATGTGCCTTTCCACGCAATTCCGAGATGATGAAAAATTGTGTTCGTTTTACCTCAAGTAGGACCAACTCGCCAATGTGGCCGTGCATGGCTCAAACGGTGGAATATCGCAACAATTTTAGGCATTCTGGAACCTCATGAAAAATAAGGAGGGTAAGTGAGTTTCCACGCAATTCCGAGAGGATGAAAAAGTTGTGTTCGTTTGACCTCAAGTAGGCCCAACTCGCCTATGAGGCCGTGCAGGGCTCGACCGAAGGAATCTCACAAATATTTTAGGCATTCTGGAATGCTCATGAAAAATAAGGAGGGAAGGTGAGTTTTCGCGCAATTCCGAGATTATGAAAAAATTGTGTTCGTTTGACCTCAAGTAGGCCCAAATCGCCTATGTGGCCGTGCAGGGCTCAAAAGGTGGAATCTCGCAACAATTTTAGGCATTCTGGAATCCTCATGA
This sequence comes from Acacia pycnantha, assembly GCA_025563575.1. Taxonomy (NCBI): domain Eukaryota; kingdom Viridiplantae; phylum Streptophyta; class Magnoliopsida; order Fabales; family Fabaceae; genus Acacia; species Acacia pycnantha. The sequence continues at coordinate 1,135,941 of JAMWYP010000152.1, forward strand.
AAAATAAGGAGGAAAGGTGAATTTCGACGCAATTCCGAGATGATGAAAAAATTGTGTTCGTTTGACCTCAAGTCGGCCCAAATCGCCTACGTGGCCGTGCAGGGCTCAAACGGTGGAATCTCGCAACAATTTTAGGCATTCTGGAATCCTAATGAAAAATAAGGAGGGTAGGTGAGTTTCCACGCAATTCCGAGATGATGAAAAAATTGTGGTCGTTTGACCTCAAGTAGGCCCAACTCACCTATGTGGCCGTGCAAGGCTCGACTGAAGGAATCTGGCAACAATTTTAGGCATTCTGGAATCCTCATGAAAAGTAAGGAGGTAGGCGGGTTTCCACGCAATTCCGAGATGATGGAAAAATTATGTTCGTTTCACCTCAAGTAGGCCCAAATCGCCTATGTGGCCGTGCAGGGCTCAAACGGAGGAATCTCGCAACAATTTTAGGCATTCTGGAATCCTCATGAAAAATAAGGAGGGTAGGTGAGTTTCCACGCAATTCCGAGATGATGAAAAATTGTGTTCGTTTGACCTCAAGTAGGCCCAACTCGCCTATGTGGCCGTGCAGGGCTCAAACGAAGGAATCTCGCTAAATTTTATGCATTCTGGAATCCTCATGAAAAATAAGGAGGGTGGGTGAGTTTCCACGCAATTCCGAGATGATTCAAAAGTTTGTGTTCCTATCACCTCAATTAGGCCCAAATGGCACATGTGGCCGTTCACGGCCCAAACAGTGGAATCTCGCAACATTTTTAGACAATCTGGAATCCTCATGAAAAATAAGGAGGGTAGGTGAGTTTCCACACATTTCCGAGATGATGAAAAATTGTGTTCGTTTTACCTCAAGTAGGCCCAAATCGCCTATGTGGCCGTCCAGGGCTCAAACGGAGGAATCTCGCAGAAATTTTAGGCATTCTGGAATCCTCATGAAAAATAAGGAGGGTAGGTGAGTTTCCACGCAATTCCGAGATGATGAAAAATTGTGTTCGTTTGACCTCAAGTAGGCCCAAATCGCCTATGTGGCCGTTCAAGGCACAAACGGAGGATTCTCTCAACAATTTTAGGCATTCTATAATCCACATGAAAAATAAGCAGGGTAAGTGAGTTTCCACGCAATTCCGAGACAATGAAGAGTTGGTGTTCTTTTGACCTCAAGGAGGCCTAAAAGGCCTTTGTGATCGTTCAGGGGCCGAACGGAGGAATTTCGCAACAGTTCTAGGCATTCTGGAATCCTCATGAAAAATAAGGAAGCTAAGTGAGTTTCCACGCAATTCCGAGATGATGAAAAATTGTGTTCGTTTGACCTCAAGTAGGCCCAAATCGCCTATGTGGCCGTGGAGGGCTCAAACGAAGGAATCTCGCAACAATTTTAGGCATTCTGGAATCCTCATGAAAAATAAGGAGGGTAGGTGAGTTTCCACGCAATTCCGAGATGATGAAAAAATTGTGTTCGTTTGACCTCAAGTAGGCCCAAATCGCCTATGTGGCCGTCCAGGGCTCAAACGGAGGAATCTCTTAACAATTTTAGGTATTCTGGAATCCTCATGAAAAATAAGGAGGGTAAGTGAGTTTCCACGCAATTCCGAAACGATGAAAAAATTGTATTCGTTTGACCTCAAGTAGGCCCAAATCGCCTACGTGGCCGTGCAGGGCTCAAACGGTGGAATCTCGCAACAGTATAGGCATTCTGGAATCCTCATGAAAAATAAGGAGGGTAGGTGTGTTTCCACGCAATTCCGAGAGGATGAAAAAATTGTGTTCGTTTGACCTCAAGTAGGCCCAAATCGCCTATGTCTAGGGCTCAAACGGAGGAATCTGGCAACAATTTTAGGCATTCTGGAATCCTCATGAAAAATAAGGAGGGTAGGTGAGTTTCCACGCAATTCCGAGACGACGAAAAAATTGTGTTCGTTTGACCTCAAGTAGGCCCAAATCGCCTATGTTGCCGTCCAAAGCTCAAACAAAGGAATCTCGTAACAATTTTAGGCATTCTGGAATCCTCATGAAAAATAAGGAGGGTAGGTGAGTTTCCACGCAATTCGAGATGATGAAAAATTGTATTCGTTTGACCTCAAGTAGGCCCAACTCGCCTATGTGGCCGTTCAGGGCCCAAACGGAGGAATCTCGAAACAATTTCAGGCATTCTGGAAATGTCATGAAAAATGAGGAGGGTGGGTGAGTTTCCACGCAATTCCGAGATGTGGAAAAAGTTCGTGTTCCTTTGACCTCAAGTAGGCCCAAATCGCCCATGTTGCAGGTCATGGCCCAAACGGAGGAAGCTGGCAACAATTATAGGCATTCTGGAATCCTCATGAAAAATAAGGAGGGTAGGTGAGTTTCCACGCAATTATGAGAGGATGAAAAAATTGTGTTCGTTTGACCTCAAGTAGGCCCAACTCGCCTATGAGGCCGTGCAGGGCTCGACCGAAGGAATCTCGCAACAATTTTAGGCATTCTGGAATGCTCATGAAAAATAAGGAGGGAAGGTGAGTTTTCGCGCAATTCCGAGATTATGAAAAAATTGTGTTCGTTTGACCTCAAGTAGGCCCAAATCGCCTATGTGGCCGTCTAGGGCTCAAACAGTTGAATCTCGTAACAATTTTAGGCATTCTGGAATCCTCTTGAAAAATAAGGAGGGTAGGTGAGTTTCCACACATTTCCGAGATGATGAAAAATTGTGTTCGTTTTACCTCAAGAAGGCCCAACTTACCTATGTGGCCGTGCATGGCTCAAACGGTGGAATCTAGCAAAAATTTTAGGCATTCTGAAATCCTCATGAAAAGTAAGAGGGTAGGCGAGTTTCGACACAATTCCGAGATGATGGAAAAATTATGTTCGTTTGACCTCAAGTAGGCCCAAATCGCCTATGTGGCCGTCCAAAGCTCAAACAGAGGAATCTGGCAACAATTTTAGGCATTCTGCAATCCTCATGAAAAATAAATAGGGTAAGTGAGTTTCCACGCAATTCCGAGATGATGAAAAAATTGTGTTCGTTTGACCTCAAGTAGGCCCAACTCGCCTATGTGGACGTCCAGCGCTCAAACGGACGAATTTTGAAAAAATTTTAGGCATTCTGGAATCCTCATGAAAAATAAGGAGGGTAGGGGAGTTTCCACGCAATTCCGAGATGATGAAAATTTGTGTTCGTTTTACCTCAAGCACGCCCATATCGCATATGTGGCCGTTCAGGGCTCAAATGGAGGAATCACTCAACAGTTTTAGGCATTCTGGAATCCTCATGAAAAATAAGGTGGGTAAGTGAGTTTCCACGCAATTCCGAGACGATGAAAAAATGTGTTCGTTTCACCTCAAGTAGGCCCAACTCGCCTATGTGGCCATGCACGGCTCGACCGAAGGAATCTCGTATCAATTTTAGGCATTCTGGAATCCTCATGAAAAATAAGGAGGGTAGGTGAGTTTCCACGCAATTCCGAGATGATGAAAAATTATGTTCGTTTGACCTCAAGTAGGCCCAAATCGCCTATGTCGCCGATCAGGGCTCAAACGGAGGAATCTCGCAACAATTTTAGGCATTCTGGAATCCTCATGAAAAATAAGGAGGGTAGGTGAGTTTCCGCGCAATTCCGAGATTATGAAAAAATTGTGTTCGTTTGACCTCAAGTAGGCCCAAATCGCCTATGTGGCCGTCCAAAGCTCAAACAGTTGAATCTCGTAACAATTTTAGGCATTCTGCAATCCTCATGAAAAATAAGGAGGAAAGGAGAATTTCGACGCAATTCCGAGACGATCAAAAAACTGTGTTCGTTCGACCTCAAGTAGGCCCAAATCGCGTACGTGGCCGTGCAGGGCTCAAACGGTGGAATCTCGCAACAATTTTAGGCATTCTGGAATCCTCATGAAAAATAAGGAGGGTAGGTGAGTTTCCACACATTTCCGAGATGATGAAAAATTGTGGTCGTTTGACCTCAAGTAGGCCCAACTCGCCTATGTGGTCGTGCAGGGCTCGACGGAAGGAATCTCGCAACAATTTTAGGCATTCTGGAATCCTCATGAAAAATAAGGAGGGTAGGTGAGTTTCCACGCAATTCGAGATGATGAAAAATTGTGGTCGTTTGACCTCAAGTAGGGCCAACTCGCCTATGTGGTCGTGCAGGGCTCGACCGGAGGAATCTCGCAACAATTTTAAGCATTCTGAAATCCTCATGAAAAATAAGGAGGGTAGGTGAGTTTCCACGCAATTCCGAGATGATGAAAAAATTGTGTTCGTTTGACCTCAAGTAGGCCCAAATCGCCTATGTGGCCGTCCAGGGCTAAAACGGAGGGATCTCGCAACAATTTTAGGGATTCTGCAATCCTCATGAAAAATAAGGAGGGTAGGTGAGTTTCCACGCAATTCCGAGATGATGCAAAAATTGTGGTCGTTTGACCTCAAGTAGGCCCAACTCGCCTATGTGGCCGTGCAGGGCTCGACCGAAGGAATCTCGCAACAATTTTAGGCATTCTGGAATCCTCATGAAAAATAAGGAGGGTAGGTGAGTTTCCACGCAATTCGTGATTATGAAAAAATTGTGTTCGTTTGACCTCAAGTAGGCCCAAATCACTTACGTGGCCGTGCAGGGCTCAAACGGAGGAATCTGGCAACAATTTTAGGTATTCTAGAATCCTCATGAAAAATAAGGAGGAATTGTGTTTGTTTGACCTCAAGTAGGCCCAAATCGCCAATGTGGCCGACCAGGGCTCAAACGGAGGAATTTCGTAACAATTTTAGGCATTCTGGAATCCCCATTAAAAATAAGGAGGGTAGGTGAGTTTCCACGCAATTCCGAGATGATGAAAAAATTGTGTTCGTTTGACCTCAAGTAGGCCCAAATCGCCTATGTGGCCGTCCAGGGCTCAAACAGAGGAATCTCGCAACAATTTTAGGCATTCTGGAATCCTCATGAAAAATAAGGAGGGTGGGTGAGTTTCCACGCAATTCCGAGACGTTGAAAAATTGTGTTCGTTTGACCTCAAGTAGGCCCAAATCGCCTATGTGGCCGTTTAGGGCTCAAACGGAGGAATCTCGCAACAATTTTAGGCATTCTGGAATCCTCATGAAAAATGAGGATGGTTAGTGAGTTTCCATGCAATTCCAAGACGATGAAAAATTGTGTTCGTTTGACCTCAAGTAGGCCCAAATCGGCTATGTGGCCGAGCAGGGCCCAAACGGAGGAATCTCGCAACAATTTTAGGCATTCTGTTATCCTCTTGAAAATTAAGGAGCATGGGTGAGTTTCCACGCAATTCCGAGATGTTGAAAAATTGTGTTCGTTTTACCTCAAGTAGGCCCAAATCGCCTATGTGGCCGTGCAGGGCTCAAACGGAGGAATCTCGCAACAATTTTAGGCATTCTGGAATCCTCAAATTTTAGGCATTCTGGAATCCTCATGTAAAATAAGGAGGGTAGGTGAGTGTCCACGCAATTACGAGATGATGAAAAAATTGTGTTCGTTTTACCTCAAGTAGGCCCAACTCGAATATGTGGCCGTGCAGGGCTCGACCGAAGGAATCTCGCAACAATTTTAGGCATTCTGGAATCCTCATGAAATATAAGGAGGGTAGGTGAGTTTCCACGCAGTTCCGAGATGATGAAAAATTGTTTTCGTCTTACCTCTAGTAGGCCCAAATCGCCTATGTGGCCGTTTAGGGCACAAATAGAGGAATCTCTCAACAGTTTTAGGCATTCTGGAATCCTCATGAAAAATAAGGAGGGTAAGTGAGTTTCCACGCAATTCGAGATGATGAAAAATTGTGTTCGTTTGACCTCAAGTAGGCCCAAATCGCCTATGTGGCCGCAGGGCTCAAACGGTGGAATCTCGCAACAATTTTAGGCATTCTGAATCCTCATGAAAAATAAGGAGGGTAGGTGAGTTTCGCGCAATTCCGTGATTATGAAAAAATTGTGTTCGTTTGACCTCAAGTAGGCCCAAATCGCCTATGTGGCCGTGCAGGGCTCAAAAGGTGGAATCTCGCAACAATTTTAGGCATTCTGGAATCCTCATGAAAAATAAGGAGGGTAGGTGAGTTTCCACGCAATTCCGAGATGATGAAAAATTGTGTTCGTTTTACCTCAAGTAGGCCCAAATCGCCTATGTGGCCGTGCAGGGCTCAAACAGAGGAATATCGCAACAATTTTAGGCATTCTGGAATCCTCATTAAAAATAAGGAGGGTATGTGGCTTTCCACGCAATTCCGAGATATTGAAAAAGTTCGTTTTCGTTTGACCTCCAGAAGGCCCAACTCGCCTATGCGGCCGTGCAGGGCTCAAACGTTGGAATCTAGCAACAATTTTAGGCATTCTGGAATCCTCATGAAAAATAAGGAGGGTAGGTGAGTTTCCACGCAAATATGGGCTCAAACGGAGGAATCTCGCAACAATTTTAGCCATTCTGGAATCCTCATGAAAAATGAGGAGGGTGGGTGAGTTTCCACGCAATTCCGAGACGTTGAAAAATTATGTTCGTTTGACCTCAAGTAGGCCCAAATCGCCTATGTGGCCGTCCAGGGCTCAAACGGAGGAATCTCGCAACAATTTTAGGCATTCTGGAATCCTCATGAAAAATAAGGAGGGTAGGTGAGTTTCCACGCAATTCGAGATGATGAAAAATTGTGTTCGTTTGACCTGAAGTAGGACCAACTCGCCTATGTGGGCGTGCAGGGCTCGACCGAAGGAATCTCGCAACAATTTTAGGCATTCTGGAATCCTCATGAAATATAAGGAGGGTAGGTGAGTTTCCACGCAATTCCGAGATGATGAAAAAATTGTGTTCGTTTGACCTAAATTAGGCCCAAATCGCCTATGTGGCCGTGCAAGGCTCAAACGGAGGAATCTGGAAACAATTTTAGGCATTCTGGAATCCTCATGAAAAATAAGGAGGGTAGGTGAGTTTCCACGCAATTCCGAGATGATGAAAAATTATGTTCGTTTGACCTCAAGTAGGCCCAAATCGCCTATGTCGCCGAGCAGGGCTCAAACGGAGGAATCTCGCAACAATTTTAGGCATTCTGGAATCCTCATGAAAAATAAGGAGGGTAGGTGAGTTTCCACGCAATTCCGAGATGATGAAAAAATTGTGTTCGTTTGACCTCAAGTAGGCCCAAATCGCCTATGTGGCCGTCCAGGGCTCAAACGGAGGAATCTCGCAACAATTTTAGGCATTCTGGAATCCTCATGAAAAATAAGGAGGGTAAGTGAGTTTGCACGCAATTCCGAGACGATGAAAAATTGTGTTCGTTTGACCTCTAGTAGGCCCAAATCGCCTATGTGGCCGTTTAGGGTTCAAATGGAGGAATCTCTCTACAGTTTTAGGCATTCTGGAATCCTGTTGAAAAATAAGGAGGGCAAGTGAGTTTCCACGCAATTCCGAGATGATGAAAAATTGTGTTCGTTTGACCTCAAGTAGGCCCAAATCGCCTATGTGGCCGTGCAGGGCACAAACGGAGCAAGCTCGCAATAATTTTAGGCATTCTGGAATCCTCATGAAAAATGAGGAGGGTAGGTGAGTTTCCACGCAATTCCGAGATGTTGAAAAATTGTGTTCGTTTGACCTCAAGTAGTCCCAACACGCCTATGTGGCCGTGCAGGGCTCAAACGGTGGAATCTCGCAACAATTTTAGGCATTCTGGAATCCTCATGAAAAATAAGGAGGGTAGGTGAGTTTCCACGCAATTCCGAGATGATGAAAAAATTGTGTTCGTTTGACCTCAAGTAGGCCCAACTCACCTATGTGGCCGTCCAGGACTCAAACGGAGGGATTTCACAACAATTTTAGGCATTCTGGAATCCTCATGAAAAATAAGGAGGGTAAGTGAGTTTCCACGCAATTCGAGATGATGAAAAATTGTGTTCGTTTGACCTCAAGTAGGCCCAAATCGCCTATGTGGCCGTGCAGGGCTCAAACGGAGGAATCTCGCAGAAATTTTAGGCATTCTGGAATCCTCATGAAAAATAAGGAGGGTAGGTGAGTTTCCACGCAATTCGAGATGATGAAAAATTGTGTTCGTTTGACCTCAAGTAGGCCCAAATCGCCTACGTGGCCGTGCAGGGCTCAAACGGAGGAATCTCGCAACAATTTTAGGCATTCTGGAATCCTCATGAAAAATAAGGAGGGTAGGTGAGTTTCCACGCAATTCCGAGATGATGAAAAAATTGTGTTCGTTTGACCTCAAGAAGGCCGAAGTCGCCTATGTGGCCGTGCAGGGCTCAAACGTTGGAATCTATAAACAATTTTAGGCATTCTGGAATCCTCATCAAAAATATGGAGGGTAGCTGAGTTTCCACGCAATTCCGAGATGATGAATAAATTGTGTACGTTTGACCTCAAGTAGGCCCAACTCGCCAATGTGGCCGTCCAGGGCTCGACCGAAGGAATCTCGCAACAATTTTAGGCATTCTGGAATCCTCATGAAAAATAAGGAGGGTAGGTGAGTTTCCACGCAATTCCGAGATGATGAAAAAATTGTGTTCGTTTGACCTCAAGTAGGCCCAAATCGCCTATGTGGCCGTCCAGGGCTCAAACAGAGGAATCTCGCAACAATTTTAGGCATTCTGGAATCCTCATGAAAAATAAGGAGGGTAGGTGAGTTTCCACGCAATTCCGAGATGATGAAAAATTGTGTTCGTTTGACCTCAAGTAGGCCCAAATCGCCTATGTGGCCGTCCAGGGCTCAAACGGAGGAATTTCACAACAATCTTAGTCATTCTGGAATCCCCATGAAAAATAAGGAGGGTAAGGGAGTTTTCACACAATTCCGAGATGATGAAAAATTTTATTCGTTTGACCTCAAGTAGGCCCAAATCGCCTACATGGCCGTCTAGGGCTCAAACGGAGACATTTGGAAACAATTTTAGGCATTCTGGAATCCTCATGAAAAATATGGAGGGTAGGTGAGTTTCCACGCAATTCCGAGAGCATGAAAAAATTGTGTTCGTTGGGCCGAAAGAAGGCCCAAATGGCCTAGAGGCCGTTCAGGGCTTAAACGGAGGAATCTCGCGACAGTTTTAGGCATTCTGGAATCCTCATGAAAAATAAGGAGCGTAAGTGAGTTTTCACACAATTCGAGATGATGAAAAATTGTGTTCGTTTGAGCTCTAGTAGGTCCAACACGGCTATCTGGCCGTGCAGGGCTCAAACGGAGGAATCTAGAAACAATTTTAGGCATTCTGGAATCCTCATGAAAAATAAGGAGGGTAGGTGAGTTTCCACGCAATCCGTGATTATGAAAAAATTGTGTTCGTTTGACCTCAAGTAGGCCCAAATCGCCTATGTGGCCGTGCAGGGCTCAAAAGGTGGAATCTCGCAACAATTTTAGGCATTCTGGAATCCTCATGAAAAATAAGGAGGGTAGGTGAGTTTCCACGCAATTCCGAGATGATGAAAATTACTGTTATTTTAACCTCAATTAGGCCCAAAAGGCCTATGTGGCCGTCTAGGGCTCAAACAGAGGATTTTCGCAACACTTTGAGGCATTTTGGAATCCCCATGAAAAATAAGGAGGGTAGGTGAGTTTCCACGCAATTCCGAGATGATGAAAAAATTGTGTTCGTTTGACCTCAAGTAGGCCCAACTCGCCTATGTGGTCGTGCAGCGCTCAAACGGAGGAATCTGGCAACAATTTTAGGGATTCTGGATTCCTCATGAAAAGTAAGGAGGGTAGGTGAGTTTCCACGCAATTCCGAGATGATGAAAAATTGTGTTCGTTTGACCTCAAGTAGGCCCAAATCGCCTATGTGGCCGTGCAGGGCTCAAACGGTGGAATCTCGCAACAATTTTAGGCATTCTGGAATCCTCATGAAAAATAAGGAGGGTAGGTGAGTTTCCACGCAATTCCGAGATGATGAAAAATTGTGTTCGTTTGACCTCAAGTAGGCCCAAATGGCCAATGGGGCCATTCAGAGCCCAAACGGAGGAACCTTGCAACAATTTTAGGCATTCTGGAATCCTCATGAAAAATAAGGAGGGTAGGTGAGTTTCCACGCAATTCCGAGATGCTGAAAAATTGTGTTCGTTTCACCTCAATTAGGCCCAAATGGCACATGTGGCCGTTCACGGCGCAAACGGAGGAATCTGGCAACAATTTTAGGCATTCTGGAATCCTCATGAAAAATGAGGAGGCTGGGTTAGTTTCCACGCAATTCCGAGATGATGAAAAATTGTGTTCGTTTGACCTCTAGTAGGCCCAAATCGCCTATGAGGCCGTTTAGGGCTCAAACGGAGGAATTTGGGAACAATTTTAGGCATTCTGGAATCCTCATGAAAAATAAGGAAGGTAAGTGAGTTTTCACACAATTCGAGATGATGAAAAATTGTGTTCGTTTGACCTCAAGTAGGCCCAAATCGCCTATGTGGCCGTGCAGGGCTCAAACGGAGGAATCTCGTATCAATTTTAGGAATTCTGGAAACATCATGAAAAATAAGGAGGGTAGGTGAGTTTCCACGCAATTCGAGATGATGAAAAAATTGTGTTCGTTTGACCTCAAGTAGGGCCAACTCGCCTATGTGGTCGAGCAGGGCTCAAACGGAGGAATCTCGCAACAATTTTAGGCATTCTGGAATCCTCATGAAAAATAAGGAGGGTAGGTGAGTTTCCACGCAATTCCGAGATGATGAAAAAATTGTGTTCGTTTGACCTCAAGAAGGCCCAACTCACCTATGTGGCCGTGCAGGGCTCAAACGGTGGAATCTAGCAACAATTTTAGGCATTCTGGAATCCTCATGAAAAATAAGGAGGGTAGGTGAGTTTCCACGCAATTCCGAGATGATGAAAAAATGTGTTCGTTTGACCTCAAGTAGGCCCAAATCGCCTGGCCGTGCAGGGCTCAAACGGAGGAATCTCGCAACAATTTTAGGCATTCTGGAATCCTCATGAAAAATAAGGAGGGTAGGTGAGTTTCCACGCAATTCGAGATGATGAAAAAATTGTGTTCGTTTGACCTCAAGTAGGCCCAAATCGCCTACGTGGCCGTGCAGGGCTCAAACGGAGGAATCTCGCAACAATTTTAGGCATTCTGGAATCCTCATGAAAAATAAGGAGGGTAGGTGAGTTTCCACGCAATTCCGAGATGATGAAAAATTGTGTTCGTTTGACCTCAAGTAGGCCCAAATGGCCTACGTGGCCGTTAAGGGCCTAATCGGAGGAATCTCGCAACAATTTTAGGCATTCTGGAATCCTCATGAAAAATGAGGAGGGTGGGTGAGTTTCCACGCAATTCCGAGATGTGGAAAAAGTTCGTGTTCCTTTGACCTCAAGTAGGCCCAAATGGCCCATGTTGCAGTTCAGGGCCCAAACGGAGGAATCTCGCAACAATTTTAGGCATTCTGGAATCCTCATGAAAAATGAGGAGGGTGGGTGAGTTTCCACGCAATTATGAGAGGATTAAAAAATTGTGTTCGTTTGACCTCTAGTAGGCCCAAATCGCCTATGAGGCCGTGCAGGGCTCGAACGGAGGAATCTCGCAACAATTTTAGGCATTCTGGAATCCTCATGAAAAATAAGGAGGGTAGGTGAGTTTGCACGCAATTCGAGATGATGAAAAATTATGTTCTTTTGACCTCAAGTAGGCCCAAATCGCCTATGTGGCCGTGCAGGGCTCAAACGGAGGAATCTCGCAACAATTTTAGGCATTCTGGAATCCTCATGAAAAATAAGGAGGGTAGGTGAGTTTCCACGCAATTCCGAGATGATGAAAAAATTGTGTTCGTTTGACCTCAAGTAGGCCCAAATCGCCTATGTGGCCGTCCAGGGCTCAAACGAACGAATCTCGCTACAATTTTAGGCATTTTTGAATCCTCATGAAAAATAAGGAGGGTAGGTGAGTTTCCACGCAATTCCGAGATGTTGAAAAAATTGTGTTCGTTTGACGTCAACTAGGTCCATATCGCCTATTTGGTCGTCCAGGGCTCAAACAGAGGAATTTCGGAACAATTTTAGCCATTCTGGAATCCTCATGAAAAATGAGGAGGGTGGGTGAGTTTCCACGCAATTCCGAGATGTTGAAAAATTGTGTTCGTTTGACCTCAAGTAGGCCCAACTCGGCTATGTGGCCGTGCAGGGCTCAAACGGAGGAATCTCGCAACAATTTTAGGCATTCTGGAATCCTCATGAAAAATAAGGAGGGTAGGTGAGTTTCCACGCAATTCCGAGATGATGAAAAAATTGTGTTCGTTTGACCTCAAGTAGGCCCAACTCGCCTACGTGGCCGTGCAGGGCTCAAACGGTGGAATCTCGCAACAATTTTAGGAAGGAATCTCGCAACAATTTTAGGCATTCTTGAATCCTCATGAAAAATAAGGAGGGTAGGTGAGTTTCCACGCAATTCCGAGATGATGAAAAAATTGTGTTCGTTTGACCTCAAGAAGGCCCAACTCGCCTATGTGGCCGTGCAGGGCTCAAACGGTGGAATCTAGCAACAATTTTAGGCATTCTGGAATCCTCATGAAAAATAAGGAGGGTAGGTGAGTTTCCACGCAATTCCGAGATGATGAAAAATTGTGTTCTTTTGACCTCAAGTAGGCCCAAATCGCCTATGTGGCCGTGCAGGGCTCAAACGGAGGAATCTCGCAACAATTTTAGGCATTCTGGAATCCTCATGAAAAATAAGGAGGGTAGTTGAGTTTCCACGCAATTCGAGATGATGAAAAAATTGTGTTCGTTTGACCTCAAGTAGGGCCAACTCGCCTATGTGGTCGTGCAGGGCTCAAACGGAGGAATCTCGCAACAATTTTAGGCATTCTGGAATCCTCATGAAAAATAAGGAGGGTAGGTGAGTTTCCACGCAATTCCGAGATGCTGAAAAATTGTGTTCGTTTGACCTCAAGTAGGCCCAAATCGCCTATGTGGCCGTGCAGGGCTCAAACGGAGGAATCTTGCAACAATTTTAGGCATTCTGGAATCCTAATGAAAAATAAGGAGGGTAGGTGAGTTTCCACGCAATTCCGAGATGATGAAAAAATTGTATTCGTTTGACCTCAAGTAGGCCCAAATCGCCTACGTGGCCGTGCAGGGCTCAAACGGAGGAATCTCGCAACAATTTTAGGCATTCTGGAATCCTAATGAAAAATAAGGAGGGTAGGTGAGTTTCCACGCAATTCCGAGATGATGAAAAGTTTGTTCTCTTTTGACCTCTAGTAGGCCCAAATCGCCTATGTGGCCGTTTAGGGCACAAACAGAGGAATCTCTCAACAATTTTAGGCATTCTGGAATCCTCATGAAAAATAAGGAGGGTAAGTGAGTTTCCACGCAATTCCGAGACGATGAAAAGTTGTGTTCGTTTGACCTCAAGAAGGCCCAACTCACCTATGTGGCCGTGCAGGGCTCAAACGGTGGAATCTAGCAACAATTTTAGGCATTCTGGAATCCTCATGAAAAGTAAGAGGGTAGGCGAGTTTCCACGCAATTCCGAGATGATGGAAAAATTATGTTCATTTGACCTCAAGTAGGCCCAACTCGCCTACGTGGCCGTGCAGGGCTCAAACGGTGTTATCTCGCAACAATTTTAGGCATTCTGGAATCCTAATGAAAAATAAGGTGGGTAGGTGAGTTTCCACGCAATTCCGAGATGATGAAAAATTGTGTTCATCTGGCCTCAAGTAGTCCCAAATGGCGTACGTGGCCGTTCAGGGCGTAAACGGAGGAATCTCACAACAATTTTAGGCATTCTGGAATCCTCATGAAAAATAAGGAGGGTAAGTGAGTTTCCTTGCAATTCCGAGACGATGATAAGTTTGTACTCATTTGACCTCTAGTGGGCCCAAATCGCCTATGTGGCCGTTCAGGGGCCGATTGGAGGAATCTCGCAACAATTTTAGGCATTCTGGAATCCTCATGAAAAATAAGGAGGGTAAGTGAGTTTCCACGCAATTCCGAGACGTTGAAAAGTTTGTTCTCTTTTGACCTCTAGAAGGCCCAAATCGCCTATGTGGCCGTGCAGGGCTCAAACGGTGGAATCTCGCAACAAATGTCGTTTGACCTCAAGTAGGCCCAACTCGCCTATGTGGCCGTGCAGGGCTCAAACGGAGGAATCTGGCAACAATTTTAGGCATTCTGGAATCCTCATAAAAAATAAGGAGGGCGGGTGAGTTTCCACGCAATTCCGAGATGTTGAAAAATTGTGTTCGTTTGACCTCTAGTGGGCCCAAATCGCCTATGTGGCCGTTCAAGGCACAAACAGAGGAATCTCGCAACAATTTTAGGCATTCTGGAATCCTCATGAAAAATAAGGAGGGTAGGTGAGTTTCCACGCAATTCCGAGATGATGAAAAATTGTATTCGTTTGACCTCAAGTAGGCCCAAATCGCCTACGTGGCCGTGCAGGGCTCAAACGGAGGAATCTCGCAACAATTTTAGGCATTCTGGAATCCTAATGAAAAATAAGGAGGGTAGGTGAGTTTCCACGCAATTCCGAGATGATGAAAAAATTGTGTTCGTTTGACCTCAAGTAGGCCCAAATCGCCTATGTGGACGTCCAGCGCTCAAACGGACGAATCTCTCGACACTTTTAGGCATTCTGGAATCCTCATGAAAAATAAGGAGCGTAAGTGAGTTTCCATGCAATTCGAGATGATGAAAAAATTGTGTTCGTTTGAGCTCAAGTAGGCCCAAATCTCCTAAGTGGCCGTCCAGGGCTCAAACGGAGGAATCTCGCAACAATTTTAGGCATTCTGGAATCCTCATGAAAAATAAGGAGGGTAGGTGAGTTTCCACGCAATTCCGAGATGATGAAAAAATTGTGTTCGTTTGACCTCAAGAAGGCCCAACTCACCTATGTGGCCGTGCAGGGCTCAAACGGTGGAATCTAGCAACAATTTTAGGCATTCTGGAATCCTCATGAAAAATAAGGAGGGTAGGTGAGTTTCCACGCAATTCCGAGATGATGGAAAATTGTGTTCGTTTGACCTCAAGTAGGCCCAAATCGCCTATGTGGCCGTGCAGGGCTCAAACGGAGGAATCTCGCAACAATTTTAGGCATTCTGGAATCCTAATGAAAAATAAGGAGGGTAGGTGAGTTTCCACGCAATTCGAGATGATGAAAAATTGTGCTCTTTTGACCTCTAGTAGGCCCAAATCGCCTATGTGGCCGTTTAGGGCACAAACAGAGGAATCTCTCAACACTTTTAGGCATTCTGGAATCGTCATGAAAAATAAATTGGGTAAGTGAGTTTCCACGCAATTCCGAGACGATGAAAAAGTTGGTGTTCTTTTGACCTCAATTAGGCCCAAATCGCCTATGTGGCCCTGTAGGGCTCAAACGGTGGAATCTCGCAACAATTTTAGGCATTCTGGAATCCTCATGAAAAATAAGGAGGGTAGGTGAGTTTCCACGCAATTCCGAGATGATGAAAAATTGTGTTCGTTTTACCTCAAGTAGGCCCAAATCGCCTATGTGGTCGTCCAGGGCTCAAACGGAGGAATCTCGCAACAATTTTAGGCATTCTGGAATCCTCATGAAAAATAAGGAGGGTAGGTGAGTTTCCACGCAATTCCGAGATGATGAAAAAATTGTGTTCGTTTGACCTCAAGTAGGCCCAACTCGCCTATGTGGTCGTGCAGGGCTCAACCGGAGGAATCTCGCAACAATTTTAAGCATTCTGAAATCCTCATGAAAAATAAGGAGGGT
Source organism: Acacia pycnantha (assembly GCA_025563575.1). NCBI lineage: Eukaryota > Viridiplantae > Streptophyta > Magnoliopsida > Fabales > Fabaceae > Acacia > Acacia pycnantha. The sequence goes on from JAMWYP010000152.1 coordinate 1,151,554, forward strand.
AGGTGAGTTTCCACGCATTTCCGAGATGATGAAAAATTGTGTTCGTTTTACCTCAAGTAGGCCCAAATCGCCTATGTGGCCGTGCAGGGCTCAAACGGTGGAATCTCGCAACAATTTTAGGCATTCTGGAATCCTCATGAAAAATAAGGAGGGTAGGTGAGTTTCCACGCAATTCCGAGATGATGAAAAAATTGTGTTCGTTTGACCTCAAGTAGGCCCAAATCGCCTACGTGGCCGTGCAGGGCTCAAACGGAGGAATCTCGCAACAATTTTAGGCATTCTGGAATCCTAATGAAAAATAAGGAGGGTAGGTGAGTTTCCACGCAATTCCGAGATGATGAAAAATTGTGTTCGTTTGAGCTCTAGTAGGCCCAAATCGCCTATGTGGCCGTCCAGGGCTCAAACGGAGGAATCTCGCAACAATTTTAGGCATTCTGGAATCCTCATGAAAAATAAGGAGGGTAGGTGAGTTTCCACGCAATTCCGAGATGATGAAAAAATTGTGTTCGTTTGACCTCAAGTAGGCCCAAATCGCCTATGTGGCCGTCCAGGGCTCAAACGGAGGAATCTCGCAACAATTTTAGGCATTCTGGAATCCTCATGAAAAATAAGGAGGGTAGGTGAGTTTCCACGCAATTCCGAGATGATGAAAAAATTGTGTTCGTTTGACCTCAAGAAGGCCCAACTCACCTATGTGGCCGTGCAGGGCTCAAACGGTGGAATCTAGCAACAATTTTAGGCATTCTGGAATCCTCATGAAAAATAAGGAGGGTAGGTGAGTTTCCACGCAATTCCGAGATGATGAAAAAATTGTGTTCATTTGACCACTAGTAGGCCCAAATCGCCTATGTGGCCGTTTAGGGCTCAAACGGAGGAATCTCTCAACACTTTTAGGCATTCTGGAATCCTCATGAAAAATAAGGAGGGTGGGTGAGTTTCCACGCAATTCCGAGATGTTGAAAATGTTCGTGTTCATGTCACCTCAGGTAGGCCCAAATGGCCTATGTTGCAAATAAGGGCCCAAACGGAGGAATCTCGCAACAATTTTAGCCATTCTGGAATCCTCATGAAAAATAAGGAGGGTGGGTGAGTTTCCACGCAATTCCGAGATGTTGAAAAACTGTGTTCGTTTGACCTCAAGTAGGCCCAAAGGGCCTAGAGGCCGTTCAGGGCCTAAACGGAGGAATCTCCCAACAGTTTTAGGCATTCTGGAATCCTCATGAAAAATAAGGAGGGTGGGTGAGTTTCCACGCAATTCCGAGATGATGAAAAATTGTGTTCGTTTGACCTCAAGTAGGTCCAACTCACCTATGTGGCCGTGCAGGGCTCAAACGGTGGAATCTCGCAACAATTTTAGGCATTCTGGAATCCTCATGAAAAATAAGGAGGGTAGGTGAGTTTCCACGCAATTCCGAGATGATGAAAAAATTGTGTTCGTTTGACCTCAAGTAGGCCCAACTCGCCTATGTGGACGTCCAGGGCTCAAACGGAGGAATCTCGCAACAATTTTAGGCATTCTGGAATCCTCATGAAAAATAAGGAGGGTAGGTGAGTTTCCACGCAATTCCGAGATGATGAAAAAATTGTGTTCGTTTGACCTCAAGTAGGCCCAAATCGCCTATGTGGCCGTCCAGGGCTCAAACGGAGGAATCTCGCAACAATTTTAGGCATTCTGGAATCCTCATGAAAAATAAGGAGGGTAGGTGAGTTTCCACGCAATTCCGAGATGATGAAAAATTGTGTTCGTTTGACCTCAAGTAGGCCCAAATCGCCTATGTGGCCGTGCAGGGCCCAAACGGAGGAACCTCGCAACAATTTTAGGCATTCTGGAATCCTCATGAAAAATGAGGAGGGTAGGTGAGTTTCCACGCAATTCCGAGATGTTGAAAATGTTCATGTTCCTGTCACCTCAGGTAGGCCCAAATGGCCCATGTGGCCATTGAGGGCCCAAACGGAGGAATCTCGCAACAATTTTAGCCATTCTGAAATCCTCATGAAAAATGAGGAGGGTGGGTGAGTTTCCACGCAATTCCGTGATGTTGAAAAATTGTGTACGTTTGACCTCAAGAAGGCCCAACTCGCCTATGTGGCCGAGCAGGGCTCAAACGGAGGAATCTCGCAACAATTTTAGGCATTCTGGAATCCTCATGAAAAATAAGGAGGGTAGGTGAGTTTCCACGCAATTCCGAGATGATGAAAAAATTGTGTTCGTTTGACCTCAAGAAGGCCCAACTCGCCTATGTGGCCGTGCAGGGCTCAAACGGTGGAATCTAGCAACAATTTTAGGCATTCTGGAATCCTCATGAAAAATAAGGAGGGTAGGTGAGTTTCCTTGCAATTCCGAGACGATGATAAGTTTGTACTCATTTGACCTCTAGTGGGCCCAAATCGCCTATGTGGCCGTTCAAGGCACAAACAGAGGATTCTCTCAGCAATTTTAGGCATTCTGGAATCCTCATGAAAAATAAGCAGGGTAAGTGAGTTTCCACGCAATTCCGAGACGACGAAAATGTGTGTTATTTTCACCTCAATTAGGCCCAACTCGCATATGTGGCCGTACAGGGCTCAAACGGAGGAATTTTGGAACAATTTTAGGTATTCTGGAATCCTAATGAAAAATAAGGAGGGTAGGTGAGTTTCCACGCAATTCCGAGATTATGAAAAAATTGTGTTCGTTTGACCTCAAGTAGGCCCAAATCGCCTATGTGGCCGTCCAGGGCTCAAACAGTTGAATTTCGTAACAATTTTAGGCATTCTGGAATCCTCATGAAAAATAAGGAGGGTAAGTGAGTTTCCACACAATTCCGAGATGATGAAAAAATTGTGTTCGTTTGACCTCCAGAAGGCCCAACTCGCCTATGCGGCCGTGCAGGGCTCAAACGGAGGAATCTCGCAACAATTTTAGGCATTCTGGAATCCTCATGAAAAATAAGGAGGGTAGGTGAGTTTCCACCCAATTCCGAGATGATTCAAAAATTGTGTTCGTTTGACCTCAAGTAGGCCCAAATCGCGTACGTGGCCGTGCAGGGCTCAAACAGTGGAATCTCGCAACAATTTTAGGCATTCTGGAATCCTCATGAAAAATATGGAGGGTAGCTGAGTTTCCACGCAATTCCGAGATGATGAAAAATTGTGTTCGTTTGACCTCAAGTAGGCCCAAATGGCCTATGTGGCCGTTTAGGGTTCAAACGGAGGAATCTCTCAACTGTTTTAGGAATTCTGGAATCCTCATGAAAAATAAGGAGGGTAAGTGAGTATCCACGCAATTCCGAGACGATGAAAAATTGTGTTGTTTTGACCTCAATTAGGCCCAAATAGGCGATGTGGTCGTTCAGGGCTCAAACGGAGGAATCTCGCAACAATTTTAGCCATTCTGGAATCCTCATGAAAAATGAGGAGAGTGGGTGAGTTTCCACGCAATTCCGAGACGTTGAAAAAATTGTTTTTGTTGGGCCTCAAGTAGGCCCAAAAGGCCTACGTGGACGTGCAGGGCTCGACCGAAGGAATCTCGCAACAATTTTAGGCATTCTGGAATCCTCATGAAAAATAAGGAGGGTAGGTGAGTTTCCACGCAATTCCGAGATGATGAAAAAATTGTGTTCGTTTGACCTCAAGTAGGCCCAAATCGCCTATGTGGCCGTCCAGGGCTCAAACGGAGGAATCTCGCAACAATTTTAGGCATTCTGGAATCCTCATGAAAAATAAGGAGGGTAGGTGAGTTTCCACGCAATTCCGAGATGATGAAAAAATTGTGTTCGTTTGACCTTAAGTAGGCCAAAATCGCCTTTATGGCCGTCCAGGGCTCGAACGTAGGAATCTGGCAACAATTTTAGGCATTCTTTTTGACCTCAAGTAGGCCCAAATCGCCTATGTGGCCGTTTAGGGCTCAAACGGAGGAATCTCGCAACAACTTGAGGAATTGTGGAATCCTCACGAAAAATAAGGATGGTTAGTGAGTTTCCATGCAATTCGAGATGATGAAAAATTGTGTTCGTTTGACCTCAAGTAGGTCCAAATCGCCTAAGTGGCCGTCTAGGGCTCAAACGGAGGAATCTCGCAACAATTTTAGGCATTCTGGAATCCTAATGAAAAATAAGGAGGGTAGGTGAGTTTCCACGCAATTCCGAGACGATGAAAAGTTTGTGTTCTTTTGACCTCAAGTAGGCCCAAATCGCCTATGTGGCCGTTTAGGGCTCAAACGGAGGAATCTCGCAACAACTTGAGGAATTGTGGAATCCTCACGAAAAATAAGGATGGTTAGTGAGTTTCCATGCAATTCCAAGACGATGAAAAATTGTGTTCGTTTGACCTCAAGTAGGCCCAAATCGCCTATGTGGCCGTCCAGGGCTCAAACGGAGGAATCTCGCAACAATTTTAGGCATTCTGGAATCCTCATGAAAAATAAGGAGGGTAGGTGAGTTTCCACGCAATTCGAGATGATGAAAAATTGTGTTCGTTTGACCTCAAGTAGGCCCAAATCGCCTATGTGGCCGTTTAGGGCTCAAACGGAGGAATCTCGCAACAATTTTAGGCATTCTGGAATCCTCATGAAAAATAAGGAGGGTAGGTGAGTTTCCACGCAATTCCAAGACGATGAAAAATTGTGTTCCTGTGACCACAAGTAGTCCCAAATAGCCCATGTGGCCGTTCAGGGCCCAAACGGAGGAATCTCGCAACAATTTTAGCCATTCTGGAATCCTCATGAAAAATGAGGAGGGTGGGTGAGTTTCCACGCAATTCCGAGATGGTTAAAAATTGTGTTCGTTTGAGCTCAAGTAGGCCCAAATCTCCTAAGTGGCCGTCCAGGGCTCAAACGGAGGAATCTCGCAACAATTTTAGGCATTCTGGAATCCTCATGAAAAATAAGGAGGGTAGGTGAGTTTCCACGCAATTCCGAGATGATGAAAAAATTGTGTTCGTTTGACCTCCAGAAGGCCCAACTCGCCTATGCGGCCGTGCAGGGCTCAAACGTTGGAATCTAGCAACAATTTTAGGCATTCTGGAATCCTCATGAAAAATAAGGAGGGTAGGTGAGTTTCCACGCAATTCCGAGATGATGAAAAGTTTGCGTTCTTTTGACCTTAAGCACGCCCAAATCGCATATGTGGCCGTTCAGGGCTCATATGGAGGAATCTCGTAACAATTTTAGGAATTATTGAATCCTCATGAAAAATAAGGAGGGTAAGTGAGTTTCCACGCAATTCCGAGATGATGAAAAAATTGTGTTCGTTTGACCTCAAGTAGGCCCAACTCGCCTATGTGGACGTCCAGCGCTCAAACGGACGAATTTCGAAACAGTCTTAGGCATTCTGGAATCCTCATGAAAAATAAGGAGCATAAGTGAGTTTTCACACAATTACGAGAGGGTGAAAAAATTGTTTTTGTTGGGCCTCAAGTAGGCCCAAAAGGCCTATGTGGACGTTCAGGGCCTAAACAAAGGAGTCTCGTGACAATTTTAGGCATTCTGGAATCCTCATGAAAAATAAGGAGGGTAAGTGAGTTTCCACGCAATTCTGAGATGATGGAAAAATTATGTTCATTTGACTTCAAGTAGGCCCAACTCGCCTACGTGGCCGTGCAGGGCTCAAACGGTGTTATCTCGCAACAATTTTAGGCATTCTGGAATCCTAATGAAAAATAAGGTGGGTAGATGAGTTTCCACGCAATTCCGAGATGATGAAAAAATTGTGTTCGTTTGACCTCAAGTAGGCCCAAATCGCCTACGTGGCCGTGCAGGGCTCAAACGGAGGAATCTCGCAACAATTTTAGGCATTCTGGAATCCTAATGAAAAATAAGGAGGGTAGGTGAGTTTCCACGCAATTCCGAGATGATGAAAAAATTGTGTTCGTTTGACCTCAAGAAGGCCCAACTTACCTATGTGGCCGTGCATGGCTCAAACGGTGGAATCTCGCGACAATGTTAGGCATTCTGAAATCCTCATGAAAAATAAGGGGGGTTAGTGAGTTTTCACACAATTCTGAGAGGTTGAAAACATTGTGTTCCTTTGACCTCAAGTAGGCCCAAATGGCCAATGGGGCCATTCAGAGCCCAAACGGAGGAACCTTGCAACAATTTTAGGCATTCTGGAATCCTCATGAAAAATGTAGAGGGTCAGTGAGTTTCCACGCAATTCCGAGATGATGATGACAAAATTGTGTTCGTTTGACCTCAAGTAGGCCCAAATCGCCTACGTGGCCGTGCAGGGCTCAAACGGTGGAATCTCGCAACAATTTTAGGCATTCTGGAATCCTCATGAAAAATAAGGAGGGTAATTTGACCTTTAGTAGGCCCAAATCGCCTATGTGGCCGTTGAGGGCACAAAAGGAGGAATCTTGCAACAATTTTAGGCATTCTGGAATCGTCATGAAAAATGACGAGGGTAGGTGAGTTTCCACGCAATTCCGAGATGATGAAAAATTGTGTTCGTTTTACCTCAAGTAGGACCAACTCGCCAATGTGGCCGTGCATGGCTCAAACGGTGGAATATCGCAACAATTTTAGGCATTCGGAATCCTCATGAAAAATAAGGAGGGTAGGTGAGTTTCCACGCAATTCGAGACGATGAAAAAATTGTATTCGTTTGACCTCAAGTAGGCCCAAATCGCCTACGTGGCCGTGCAGGGCTCAAACGGTGGAATCTCGCAACAATTTTAGGCATTCTGGAATCCTCATGAAAAATAAGGAGGGTAGGTGAGTTTCCACGCAATTCCGAGATGATGAAAAATTGTGTTCGTTTGACCTCAAGTAGGCCCAAATCGCCTATGTGGCCGTGCAGGGCTCAAACGGAGGAATCTCGTATCAATTTTAGGCATTCTGGAATCCTCATGAAAAAGAAGGAGGGTAGGTGAGTTTCCACGCAATTCGAGATGATGAAAAAATTGTGTTCGTTTGACCTCAAGTAGGCCCAAATCGCCTATGTGGCCCGTCAGGGCTCAACCGAAGGAATCTCGCAACAATTTTAGGCAATCTGGAAACCTCATGAAAAATAAGGAGGGTCGGTAAGTTTCCACGCAATCTAGAGATGATGAAAAAATTGTGGTAGTTTGACCTCAAGTAGGCCCAACTCGCCTATGTGGCCGTGCAGGGCTCAAACGGAGGAATCTCGCAACAATTTTAGGCATTCTGGAATCCTCATGAAAAATAAGGAGGGTAGGTGAGTTTCCACGGAATTCCGAGATGATGAAAAATTGTGTTCGTTTGACCTCAAGAAGGCCGAAGTCGCCTATGTGGCCGTGCAGGGCTCAAACGTTGGAATCTATAAACAATTTTAGGCATTCTGGAATCCTCATGAGAAATAAGGAGGGTAGGTGAGTTTCCACGTAATTCCGAGATGATGAAAAAATTGTGTTCGTTTGACCTCAAGTAGGCCCAACTCGCCTATGTGGTCGTGCAGGGCTCGACCGGAGGAATCTCGCAACAATTTTAAGCATTCTGAAATCCTCATGAAAAATAAGGAGGGTAGGTGAGTTTCCACGCAATTCCGAGATGATGAAAAAATTGTGTTCGTTTGACCTCAAGTAGGCCCAAATCGCCTACGTGGCCGTGCAGGGCTCAAACGGAGGAATCTCGCAACAATTTTAGGCATTCTGGAATCCTAATGAAAAATAAGGAGGGTAGGTGAGTTTCCACGCAATTCCGAGATGATGAAAAAATTGTGTTCGTTTGACCTCAAGTAGGCCCAAATCGCCTATGTGGCCGTGCAGGGCTCAAACGGTGGAATCTCGCAACAATTTTAGGCATTCTGGAATCCTCATGAAAAATAAGGAGGGTAGGTGAGTTTCCACGCAATTCCGAGATGATGAAAAAATTGTGTTCGTTTGACCTCAAGTAGGCCCAACTCGCCTATGTGGCCGTGCAGGGCTCGACCGAAGGAATCTCGCAACAATTTTAGGCATTCTTGAATCCTCATGAAAAATAAGGAGGGTGGCTGAGTTTCCGCGGAATTCGAGATGATGAAAAAATTGTGTTCGTTTGACCTCAAGAAGGCCCAACTCGCCTATGTGGCCGTGCAGGCTCAAACGGATTGGAATCTCGCAACAATTTTAGGCATTCTGGAATCCTCATGAAAAATAAGGAGGGTAGGTGAGTTTCCACGCAATTCCGAGATGATGAAAAACTTGTGTTCGTTTGACCTCAAGTAGGCCCAAACTCGCCTATGTGGCCGTCAGAGGGCTCAAACGGAGGAATTTTGGAAAAATTTTAGGCATTCTGGAATCCTCGTGAAAAATAAGGAGGAAAGGTGAGTTTACACGCAATTCCGAGATGATGAAAAAATTGTGTTCGTTTGACGTCAAGTAGGCCCAAATCGCCTACGTGGCCGTGCAGGGCTCAAACGGTGGAATCTCGCAACAATTTTAGGCATTGTGGAATCGTCATGAAAAATGAGGGCGGTGGAAGGGTTTCCACGCAATTCCGAGATGATGAAACAATTATGTTCGTTGGGCCTCAAATAGGCCCAAATTGTCTACGTGGACGTTCAGGGCCTAAACAGCGGAATCTCGTGACACTTTTGGGCATTCTGGAATCCTCATGAAAAATAAGGAGGGTAAGTGAGTTTTCACACAACTCCGAGATGATGAAAAAGGGCTCAAACGGAGGAATCTCGCAACAATTTTAGGCATTCTGGAATCCTAATGAAAAATAAGGAGGGTAGGTGAGTTTCCACGCAATTCCGAGATGATGAAAAAATTGTGTTCGTTTTACCTCAAGTAGGCCCAACTCGCATATGTGGCCGTGCAGGGCTCAAAGGAATCTCGCATCAACTTTAGGAATTGTGGAATCCTCATGAAAAACAAGGAGGGTAGGTGAGTTTCCATGCAATTCCGAGACGATGAAAAGTTTGTGCTCTTTTGAACTCTTGTAGGCCCAAATCGCATATGTGGCCCTTCAGGGCACAAACGGAGGAATCTCTCAACAATTTTAGGCATTCTGGAATCCTCATGAAAATTAAATAGCGTAAGTGAGTTTCCACGAATTTCCGAGACGATGAAAAAATTGTGTTCGTTTGACCTCAAGTAGGCCCAAATCGCCTACGTGGCCGTGCAGGGCTCAAACGGAGGAATCTGGCAAATATTTTAGGTATTCCGGAATCCTCATGAAAAGTAAGAGGGTAGGCGAGTTTCCACGCAATTCCGAGATGATGAAAAATTATGTTCGTTTGACCTCAAGTAGGCCCAAATCGCCTATGTAGCCGATCAGGGCTCAAACGGAGGAATCTCGCAACAATTTTAGGCATTCTGGAATCCTCATGAAAAATGAGGAGGGTAGGTGAGTTTCCACGCAATTCCGAGATGCTGAAAAATTTTGTTCGTTTGACCTCAAGTAGGCCCAAATCGCCTATGTGGCGTGCAGGGCTCAAACGGAGGAATCTCGCAACAATTTTAGGCATTCGGAATCCTCATGAAAAATAAGGAGGGTAGGTGAGTTTCCACGCAATTCGAGATGATGAAAAATTGTATTCGTTTGACCTCAAGTAGGCGCAACTCGGCTATGTGGCCGTTTAGGGCTCAAACGGAGGAATCTCGCAACAACTTGAGGAATTGTGGAATCCTCATGAAAAATAAGGAGGGTAAGTGAGTTTCCATGCAATTCCAAGACGATGAAAAGTTTGTGCTCATTTGACCTCTAGTAGGCCCAAATCGCCTATGTGGCCGTTTAGGGCTCAAACGGAGGAATCTCTCAAAACTTTTAGGCATTCTGGAACCGTCATGAAAAATAAATACGGTAAGTGAGTTTCCATTCAATTCCGAGACGATGAAAAGTTGGTGTTCTTTTGACCTCAAGTAGGCCCAACTCACCTATGTGGCCGTCCAGTGCTCAAACGGAGGAATGTCGCAACAATTTTAGGTATTCTGGAATTCTCATGAAAAATAAGGTGGGTAGGTGAGTTTCCACGCAATTCCGAGATGATGAAAAAATTGTGTTCGTTTGACCTCAAGTAGGCCCAACTCGCCTATGTGGTCGTGCAGGGCTCGACCGAAGGAATCTCGCAACAATTTTAGGCATTCTGGAATCCTCATGAAAAATAAGGAGGGTAGGTGAGTTTCCACGCAATTCGAGATGATGAAAAAATTGTGTTCGTTTGACCTCCAGAAGGCCCAACTCGCCTATGCGGCCGTGCAGGGCTCAAACGTTGGAATCTAGCAACAATTTTAGGCATTCTGGAATCCTCATGAAAAATAAGGAGGGTAGGTGAGTTTCCACGCAATTCCGAGATGATGAAAAAATTGTGTTCGTTTGACCTCAAGTAGGCCCAAATCGCCTATGTGGCCGTCCAGGGCTCAAACGGAGGAATCTCGCAACAATTTTAGGCATTCTGGAATCCTCATGAAAAATAAGGAGGGTAGGTGAGTTTCCACGCAATTCGAGATGATGAAAAAATTGTGTTCGTTTGACCTCAAGTAGGCCCAAATCGCCTACGTGGCCGTGCAGGGCTCAAACGGAGGAATCTCGCAACAATTTTAGGCATTCTGGAATCCTCATGAAAAATAAGGAGGGTAGGTGAGTTTCCACGCAATTCCGAGATGTGGAAAAAATGTGTTTGTTTGACCTCAAGTAGGCCCAAACACCTATGTGGCCGTCCAGGGCCCAAACAGAGGAATCTCGCAACAATTATAGGCATTATGGAATCCTCATAAAAAATGAGGAGGGTAGGTGAGTTTCCACGCAATTCCGATAGGTTGAAAAACTTCGTGTACCTGTCACCTCAAGTTGGCCCAAATGGCCCAAGTGGCCATTCAGAGACCAAACCGAGGAATCTCGCAACAATTATAGGAATTCTGGAATCCTCATGAAAAATGAGGAGGGTGGGTGAGTTGCCACGCAATTCGAGATGATGAAAAATTGTGTTCTTCTGCCCTCAGGAAGGCCCAAATCGCCTACGTTGCCGTTCAGGGCATAAATGAAGGAATCTCGCGAAAATCTTAGGCATTCTAGAATCCTCATGAAAAATAAGGAGGGTATGTGAGTTTCCACGCAATTCCGAGATGATGAAAAAATTGTGTTCGTTTGACCTCAAGTAGGCCCAACTCGCCTATGTGGTCGTGCAGGGCTCGACCGAAGGAATCTCGCAACAATTTTAGGCATTCTGGAATCCTCATGAAATATAAGGAGGGTAGGTGAGTTTCCACGCAATTCCGAGATGATGAAAAAATTGTGTTCGTTTGACCTCAAGTAGGCCCAAATCGCCAATGTGGCCGCAAGGGCAGGCTCAAACGGAGGAATCTCGCAACAATTTTAGGCTTTCTGTAATCCTCATGAAAAATAAGGAGGGTAGGTGAGTTTCCACGCAATTCCGAGATGATGAAAAAATTGTGTTCGTTTGACCTCAAGTAGGCCCAAATCGCATATGTGGCCCTTCAGGGCACAAACGGAGGAATCTCTCAACAATTTTAGGCATTCTGGAATCCTCATGAAAAATAAGGAGGGTAAGTGAGTTTCCACGCAATTCCGAGACGTTGAAAAAATTGTGTTTTTCTGGCCTCAAGTAGGCCCAAATCGCCTACGTGGCTGTTCAAGGCCTAAACTGAGGAATCAAGCGACAATCTTAGGCATTATGGTATCCTCATGTAAAATAAGGAGGTCAAGTGAGTTTCCACGCAATCTTGAGATGATGAGAAGTTTGTGTTCTTTTGACCTCAAGCACGCCCATATCGCATACGTGGCCGTTCAGGGCCTAAATTGAGGAATCTCGCGACAATCTTAGGCATTCTGAAATCCTCATGAAAAATAAGGAGGGTAAGTGAGTTTCCACGCAATTCCGAGATGATGAAAAAATTGTGTTTGTTTTACCTCAAGTAGGCCCAACTCGCATATGTGGCCGTGCAGGGCTCAAACGGCGGAAGATCGCAACAATTTTAGGCATTCTGGAATCCCCATGAAAAATAAGGATGGTAAGTGAGTTTCCACGCAATTCCGAGACGTTGAAAAAATAGTGTTCTTCAGGCCTCAAGTAGGCCCAAGTGGCCTACGTGACCGTTCAGGGCTTAAACGGAGGAATCTTGCAACAATCTTTGGCATTCTGGAATCCTCATGAAAAATAAGGAGGGTAAGTGAGTTTTCACACAATCTCGAGATGATGAAAAAATTGTGTTCGTTTTACCTCAGTAGGCCCAACTCGCCTACGTGGCCGTGGGCAGGGCTTAAACGGAGGGATTTCGCTACAATTTTAGGCATTACGGAAACCTCATGAAAAATAAGGAGGGTAGGTGAGTTTACCACGCAATTCCGAGATGATGAAAAATTGTGTTCGTTTGACCTCAAGTAGGCCCAAAATCGCCTATGTGGCCGTTCGCAGAGCTCAAACGGAGGAATCTCGCAACAATTTTAGGCATTCTGGAATCCTCATGAAAAATGAGGAGGGTAGGTGAGTTTCCACGCAATTCCGAGATGTTGAAAATGTTCATGTTCCTGTCACCTCAGGTAGGCCCAAATGGCCGATGTGGCCATTGAGGGCCCAAACGGAGGAATCATGCAACAATTTTAGCCATTCTGAAATCCTCATGAAAAATGAGGAGGGTGGGTGAGTTTCCACGCAATTCCGAGATGATGAAAAAATTGTGTTCGTTTGACCTCAAGTAGGGCCAACTCGCCTATGTGGCGTTGCGAGGCCCAAACGGATGAATCTCGCAACAATTTTAGCCATTCTGGAATCCTCATGAAAAATGAGGAGGGTGGGTGAGTTTCCACGCAATTCCGAGATATTGAAAAAGTTCGTGTTCCTTTGACCTCAAGTAGGCCCAAATGGCCAATGGGGCCGTTCAGGGCCCAAACGGAGGAATCTTGCAACAATTTTAGGCATTCTGGAATCCTCATGAAAAATAAGGAGGGTAGGTGAGTTTCCACGCAATTCCGAGATGATGAATAAATTGTGTACGTTTGACCTCAAGTAGGCCCAACTCGCCAATGTGGCCGTCCAGAGCTAAAACGGAGGAATTTTGCAACAATTTTAGGCATTCTGGAATCCTAATGAAAAATAAGGAGGGTAGGGGAGTTTCCACGCAATTCCGAGATGATGAAAAATTGTGTTCGTTTGACCTCAAGTAGGCCCAAATCGCCTACGTGGCTGTTCAGGGCTCAAACGGAGGAATCTCGCAACAATTTTAGGCATTCGGAATCCTCATGAAAAATAAGGTGGGTAGGTGAGTTTCCACGCAATTCCGAGATGATGAAAAAATTGTGTTCGTTTGACCTCAAGTAGGCCCAAATCGCCCATGTTGCAAATCAGGGCCCAAACGGAGGAATCTCGCAACAATTTTAGCCATTTTGGAATCCTCATGAAAAAATAGGAGGGTGGGTGAGTGTCCACGCAATTCTGAGATGTTGAAAAATTGTATTCGTTTGACCTCAAGTAGGCCCAAATCGCCTACGTGGCCGTGCAGTGGCTCAAACGGAGGAATCTCGCAACAATTTTAGGCATTCGGAATCCTCATGAAAAATAAGGAGGGTAGGGTGAGTTTCCACGCAATTCGAGATGATGGAAAAATTATGTCTGCTTACCTCAAGTAGGCCCAACTCGCCTATGTGGCGGTGCAGGGCTCAAACAAAGGAATCTCGCAACAATTTTAGGCAATCTGGAAACCTCATGAAAAATAAGGAGGGTCGGTAAGTTTCCACGCAATCTAGAGATGATGAAAAAATTGTGGTAGTTTGACCTCAAGTCGGCACAACTCGCCTATGTGGCCGTGCAAGGCTCAAACTGTAGAAGCTCGCAACAATTTTAGGGATTCTGGAATCCCTATGAAAAATAAGGAGGAAAGGTGAGTTTCGACGCAATCCGAGATGATGAAAAAATTGTGTTCGTTTGACCTCAAGTAGGCCCAAATCGCGTACGTGGCCGTGCAAGGCTCAAACGGTGGAATCTCGCAACAAATTTAGGCATTCTGGAACCCTCATGAAAAATATGGAGGGTAGGTGAGTTTCCACGCAATTCCGAGATGATTGCAAAATTGTATTCGTTTGACCTCAAGTAGGCCCAAATCGCCTACTCCACACAATTCCGAGATGATGGAAAATTGTGTTCGCTTCTGACCTCGAAGTAGGCCCAATCGCCTATGTAATGCCGATCGGGGCTCGAACAAAGGAACCTCGCAACAATTTTAGGCATTCTGGAATCCTCATTAAAAATGAGGAGGGTGGGTGAGTTTCCACGCAATTCCGAGATGATGAAAATTGTGTTCGTTTTACCTCAAGTAGGCCCAACTCGCCTATGTGGCCGTGCAGGTCCCAAACGGAGGA